>JALPQD010000361.1:882326-1320231 GCA_023101885.1 Typhlomys cinereus | reverse complement strand
ACCCTCAGGCCATGCGTCCACCCCCATGCAGACATACATGCATACATGCATGTATCCATCACTCAAATATATTTTAAAAAGAGAAAGTTTGAAAATGCCACAGCAGCAGTGTCTGGTAGAGTCAACATGTCACAGAGTCCATCCAGCTGTGCCACCTGCCTTTGGTGGCATTTCAGGCTCAAGTGCTTGGGTTTGCTCTGAAAGAGCTCCTTTGTCCATGAAACCTCACTTTTATTTATTGCTCAGGATTGCCTTGGGGCTGGAGTGAGGTGAGCTGCCAATGCATCCGAGAGGCATCCGGAGCCAAGCATGAAAGGCGTGTTTACTAAATGGAGATGACAGTATTGTCTTTCCTGCCGTCACCTTCATCCTGTGACTTCCTCTTTAGTGAATAGATACCACCGCAGGATTTTTTTTTTCCTCTTTGCTCTGGGGTATTTGAAAGTTTCTCATAGTGAAGTATGCCAGGACCAGCTAGGTGGGCAAAGCATTTTGAAACAGCAGTGAAGATGGGAAGTTTTGTAGTTTCAAAGGTGTTATTGAATAGCTTGTTTCTAACTGAAAGGAAAACTGTTACCTTTGGGGAAAGATACATCTTCAATGCTGTGCAGAGAAGGAAAAAGAAAATGCTGAGTTCCAATCACCTGAAATAGTGGGAGGGAAGGAGACAAAGGAAAACCCATAGCTTTGCCCTTTGTCAAACATGTCTTTCTCTGGCTTAACTTTGGCCTTGACTTAGGCTTTTGCTTATTCCAGTTTGCTCAGGCCTTGATAAATCACAGTTGGTTCTACTCAGTCACCCTCACGAGACAGTTGCACAGCTGTCCCCTTCCAGAGCTCACAACCTTTAGGCCCAGTCCCGTGAGCCTGACACGGTGAAGACTTGCAGAGCGTTAAAGGCAGGCATCACTCCTCATCAGACGTGTCACAGGAGTCAAGAGTACTGGGCTGGTCCTTTGAAAATGGTGGCCCCCTGCAATTCTGACCCTAGAAGGTAGAACCCAAGAATCTCCAGAACAGAGCAATGAGGAAGTAGAGCAACACAGGATGATTCCCAATGTCATCCTTGGGCCTCCACAGGGCACCCACATCAAGTGCACTCCTGTACACACGTACACACACACACACACACACCACACACACACACACACCACACACGAGGGTTTTGTGATCTATAATCCTTGCTAGAAGATACCTGTCACATCTTTGCTCTGACTTGTCATCATAAGAGCTTAAATCGCCCCATTGTTTTCTTTCTGTCCCTGACTATTCTTATTTACAGAATCTTAAAATCTTAGGACTGAATTGATGCTCAGCGTGTCTCCACTGCCAAGTCTTCTCCATGTGACCCTTGACGGATACCCCTGCTCCTTCTTGGACACGTCACATGCTAGGGAGCTCACTGCTTGTTCAGGCGGCCACTGCTTTGGAAGAGAAGTCCACTTTATTTGGAAACTTCCTTCTTTTACCCCTAAACTCGCTTTTCTGATGCAGATGTCACACATTATGCATCTACCCAATATCCACCATTTACTCTTTGCGCCAAACTTGTGTAAATTGGAATCTCCACAGGCTGTCATGCTGTTGGTTAGAAGAACCCACCTCCCTCTCCTGTTGTCTGCTCATAGCCTTGACCTAGCTGGCCATTGACCTCGAAGTTAATGTTTGCTCCTAGCTGGTGCCTAACGGTTTGTGATCTCTGACTCTTAGAAAGATAGTAATGCTGAGCTGGGGCGCCGTCTCAGTGGATAACAGCACTTGCTGCCCAAGCGTGAGGACATGATTTCAAATCCTTACCTATGTAAAAAGCTGGATGTGCCTGTACGTGCAGCTAGAACACCAGTGTTCTGGGGAGCTGAGACAGGAGAATTGCTGGGACTTGATGGTTACCAGCCAGCTCCAAGTTCAGTGAGAGATCCTGTCTCAAGGGAATAATGCGGAGAGCGATAGACCAGAACACTTAATATGCACTGCTGGCCTCTGTACCTTTGTGCACGCATATGCACTAGAGAGACAGGCGGACAGAGGATGGCAGAGAGAAACAGGCTTAAATATTACCTTGATATACTGTAACCATAATTCAAAATAAAAGGATTTTTTTTATTGGGACACACTAAAAAATGGAAATTATCTTCAAAAAATTCTCTTCCCATTGACCATTCCTGTCATTCAGATGAAACTGGTAGTACATTTTCTAAGATTTTTTTTTATTTTTAAGTTGTCTAAAATGTGTCAAGGTAATGATTAAGCCCATTTCTATTTTTGGAAGTGTTAGCTGTGTGAGTGAGCATTGGCTCCCTTGGTAAAAGCAAATCCTTCCTCATGATGAAGAGAGGAAGATGCATAAAGGGTCAGATGGGGACCACCAAAGCCATCCCAAACCTGAAGAATGTGCAGAGACAACTATACCTCACAAAATATTGTGTCCAGGATGAGCAAGTCAGTGTGGCACATACTCAGCCTCTCCAAGACTTGGGGTCTGGCCTGGGTTCCTACTCTTCTATGACCAAAGTCATTCATGTCACTTATGCAAGTAAGTAAATGAAAACAGAAACATCAAATGTATCATTTTAATTAGGCCACCACCCTGCAAAAGGAAAGAGTATGTGGAGAAATTTCTAGAAACTTGAATTAACACTACACAGCTAGAGACTCCTAAGCTTAAAAGACACAAGGCCTGATATTTTACACTAGCTTGTCCATAATCTTGAGACCCTTCATGAGAAAAAAATGAAGCAATCAGCCATGATTTGTTTTGCTGTGAGTCATTACGATGTTTACCCAGCACTCAGAATTCAGTTTAAAATCCTCGAGTCCTTGATTCATCCACCAACCATCAATGTTGACTATCCTTTTCTTCCCATCTTTCAGTAATCTTCCCTTCCCGGTGTGGCAAGCACACTTGCCCTCCGTGGACACCTGCTCGCACTAATCTCTTGAGTGGGTTATTTTTAACCATGCTGTTATTTTACTAAAGCTTTAAGCCAAGTCGACCATTTTCCCTCCTGACCCTTCTGCCATGCTAATGAAGAAGGAGGCACCACATCAGGATGGCAGACTGGCATGGGCAGAGGTGTTGGACTATGCTATGGAGCTGCCAATCCTGAAGCTGAAATAAGATGCTGACCTCTCATGGAAATGCAGGCCAAACAACTTTTGTTATTTGGGTTTGGCAAAAGTAGGCACGCACTTCTCTGTGCTGTGGCCCCGATCACTTGCTGAATATTTATTTGTCCAAAGATTATTTAGCTATCCTCAGGAATCCAGACACTCCAGCCAACTTTCCTCCTTTGGCATGGCCTCCCAGTGGGAAATGTGACTGACCCCTTCTCCCCTCGCCATCACGGAGCTGGAAATATTACCGTGAAAAGAAAGATGGATGGAGAGAAACCCACAACTTGCTGAGCTACTAGCAGGGCTGAGACTAGACCTTGAACCTTCCGGCTCCAACCCAGTGCTCTTCCAGTAGCAGAATCTCTTAGATTCTTGGGGTGCTTGTCATTAGTTAAGGAGCTTGTTTAATGAAATGCAGATTCTGGGGCTAGAGAGATGGCTCAGGAGTTAAAGCTTTTGCCTTGCAAGTTGAAAGGACCTGAGTTGAATCCCTAGATAAAAATGCTGGGCAGATATGGTGGCCTGCCCACTCTGCCCATTCCTGTCCTGGAAGGCAGAGTCTGGGAAACCCTAGAAGCAAAACAGTAAGAAGGTAGAGCAATCCAGTTGATTCCAGCTGTCACCTTGGGGCCTCCATAGGCACACACACACTCAAGTGCCTGTTTGTACACACACACACACACAACACACATACACACACACACATTCAGGAAAAATGCAGGGACAGACTGGATTATTTCATGTCCATTTCCATATAGTTACAATCTGAGACCCTACCTACAGGAGTTTACTCTGGCTTCTCAGTGTTTCACCTCCTGATCATACTGTCCCCAGAGAGAAAGCCATACTATGCAGTTAAGAAGAAAGAACATCATTTACTTATTTAAAAAATTGTGCCACAGGAGCCTGACATGGTGGTAAACATGTAATCCCAACACTTAGGAGGTAGAACTTGGAGATCAGGAGGTCCATATGAGACCCTGTCTCAGGTTTTAAAAAAATGGTTCAGAAATTGACAACTTTTGAATAATTTTAAAGAAAGGAAAAAATACCAATAATAAGCCAAATTATCTTTCAACATACTCTTCTGTGTTCAAGGGGACTATCCACTTGTTTAAATAGGTATCAATATGGTAATTACTTCATCCTATTTTCTCTTTTGAGCAAAATCTGTTACGTGACTTGGTAAGAAATGGAGTTCTTGCGAACTATTGAAGAGGAAAAACAGCATCGAGTTAGAAGTGTTTTTTGCATCATTGGACACCATGTTTTAGGCTTTTTTCCCTCTCACTGGTTTGATTCTATGGACCTCCTCATGACATCACACCATCTTATAAGCCAATCCTCTTCTTATACACACCTGCCTTCCAGACTTGCAGGTCTTCATGCCCACGAGGAGAGAAGGCCTGAACAGGAACCAACTGTGTATGAAATAGCAAGTGGACTTAAGTACTGAGATGGCTTGGATGGGCGTTCAAGACGCACAGTGTCTCAGGCATAGGGTAATGGAAAAGCTGAAAATGTTATGCGTATGGAAGGAGACTTAGGAACTAACTCTTATTTCCAAGCCATGAATCAGCATAGTTAGGACCCCAACAGCTGGAGAGATGAATCAGAATTTGAATCCTTTGCCTCACAAGCAAAGGACTTAAATTCATATCCCACATCCCACATAAAAACAAGGGCAGAAATGGCAGTGGCCTGTAATTCCAGCCTTGGAAGGCAGAGCCTGGGAGTTCCCAGAACAAAATAATCTAGGATGATTCTCAAAGTCATCCTTGACTTCACAACACACATACGCAAGTGCTGGCAATCTACACCCCCCCATACACACACAAAGACCCCAGGTAGTGAGAAAGATAGGTGCCAAGAATCAGGCCTCTTCAAAGCAAAGTCTCCACCATCACCACAGAGGTAGAGTATTATGAAAGGTTTTCTGGGAGTCTCCTCCATCTTTCCCCTCTCTGGGTATCCATACCGCTTTCCCTCTGTGTGCTTCTCTGAACATTAGTGGATGTTGTCATCTAAGGATGACCCCTAACATTTACTTTCCTGTGTCCCTAAAGGCCAGTGCTGTCTGACTAGAGAGACCAGACCTGACCCTAATGCCAGTTTGATCCTTTGAGGTCACTTGGTCTCAGTGGACTTCATCAGTAGGTAAAGCAGGAGGAGCACATGGAGGAGAAGTAGGCCAGACAGAAGGCGGAGGCCCTGAGGCCTGAGTGCAGCCCAGGGAACCAGAATGGAGAGGCAAGAAGAGACTTGGCAGCAGGCCCTAGCGTCAGGCAATAGCAAGCCATGAGGTTGGTCCCAGAGCTCTGGGAGAAGCATAGCACCTAGCCTGGCCTCCTCGGGGCATCTCTGGCCTTGTACAGGTGGGGCTCTTAGAAAGCAGGCCCTGTGTCTAGATTCCAAGATTCATACAAAGGCGTTTGTTAGGGGTGCTGCTTCTGGAATTAAGGTTTGGGAACAGGGAAGGGAGATTGAAGGTCCTAAAAGATTTTATGTTTCAGACCAGAGAGCCCTTGGAGTAAGGTAAATGTGTCCCCCCTCTAGCATTCATCAAATTTCTGGAATTAGCTAGAGGGGATGTGGTACACATACACCATATTGCTTTCTTGCTTGGACCACTGCAATGGCTGAGATGGACCACTGTTTGAGATGAAGCTGGAACTCTTGACTGTGACATACATGCCTCTACCCATCTGTCACTTCAACCTCATCCTGGTTCTGTTCTCCTGCCTTCATCCCCACTAGTTTTCTTTCCTGAATATACTGAACTCTGTCCTACCCCAGGGCTGTTACAACCCTGCCATATTCCCTAGATTACCTCCTCTTCCTCCTCCTCTTCCTCCTTCTCCTTCTCCTTCTTCTTCCTCTCTTTCAGATATCAATCAAATTATGTCGTTTCAACTAAGCCTAAGATAGATTAACACACTACCTGGCCCTGTTGTGTACCTTCATAGACCTTCCTGCAATGTGATTAAGAACTTACTTACTACTATTTGCTCTTCTAGTTTCATTGTAGAATTCTGCCCAAGCAAAGACCTGATTGCTACTTCCTGGTTTACTGCTATCTCCAGTGCTCACACTATGCCAAGAATAGGCATGTGTAGTAGTCAACTTGCCATCATTATAACGAAATAACCCAAGGCAGGACATGTAACCAAGAGGTTTATTTAGGTCAGTTATTAAGGTTGAAAACAAGCAGTGCAACACAGACTCTGGTGAGGACCCACCTCTAAAAGACACTATCTCCTGCCCTCACCTGCTACACCAAGTTGTCAACATCTGGACTATGGGGAACAAATTCAAACTACCTAAACCACAGTTGCATGCAATCAGCATTCGGTGAATGAACTAAGATGAATATTGAAATATGTTGCAGGGCTGGTTGTACAAGTGGGAATAGGGTGCAAAAGCAGCTGTCAAACTGTGTCTTCCTAGTTATTGCTCTAGAGATTTGTGAGGGTAGTTTAAGGTTCAAGAAGAGCATACTATTTAAAGGAATAAACACAAGCAACTCATTATCCCAAATGCTGGCACCATGGCCACAGGAAACAGCGCGTGGCAAAAGATCCTGTTTTCTGGTCAGCTTTATCTATATCTATCTATCTATCTATCTATCTATCTATCTATCTATCTATCTATCTATCTATCTATCTAATCTATCGTGTATGTGTGTGTGTGTGTGTGTGTGTGTGTGTGTGTGTGTGTGTGTGTGTATCAGAGGGCACTGTGTGTCTCTGTGAAGGAATCATCCTGGATTGTTTCTATCTCCTTTTTGCTTCTCTCTGGGATTTCCCAGGCTCTGACCACCAAGATTAGAAGTGCAGGCCTTTCCATTTCTGCCCGGTATTTTTAGGTGGGACCTGGAATCTGAACTCAGGACCTCTGCTTGCGGGACAGAGTCCTAACCCCTAAGCTATCTCTACAGCTCTGTTTTCTGATTAAAACTTGTTACTATGTAAGCAGAAAAAAGAGGAAGGGCATCTCCAACCTGCTAGTAGGTGTGGTAGTTTGAATGTGAATTGTCCCCCACAGTCTTATGTGTCTGAATCCATAATTGTTGTTTGGGAAAGTCTTGGTACTTTTAGGAGGTGGAGCCTTGCTGGAGGAAGGCACATCGTAGGAGGTGCACCTTGAGGCTGCTGTTCCTGCTCTGTTTCTGGGAGAAGCTGCTCTAGGAGTTTACAGCTAGCTTGCTCGGCCTCCATGATGTCCGCAGTAACCTAGGTCTCTAGCTTCTGCCAGCCAGCCATGCCTTTTCTGCCATAATAGACTGTATTTCCCCTCCGGAAGCACGAGCCAGATGAACCTTTTTTCTCCCTTAAGTTGCTTGAGTTTGAGTGCTATCTTACAGGAACTGTAACTGCTATAAAGAGTAACTGGTACAGTAGGGTTATTCTTGGTATTAAGGTTATTCTGTGTTATGTTTTTCTTATTTCACGATCTGAGCATTTTTAAAATGGTGTTCATGAATGTGTCTGCGTGTGATGCATGTGGACATGCATGTGTGTTATTGAGTACATGTGTGTGTGATTATGGGCACACATGCATCCCAGAGAGCTTGTGATGATCCACAGTCCCACCTCCTTAGTCCTATTTCATGAACTTCTTCATAATAAATTTGTAACTTTTACGGGAAGCATCATTTGGGGCTGGGGGGGGGGCGCTCAACCATTAAGGTACTTGCTATACCGAAGACCTGAGTGTGGCTCATCAGAACCTACATAAAGTGGGTGTGGCAGCCAACCTGCCTGTAATGTCAACCTCCAAAGGCAGAGACTAGGGATCCCCAGAACAAGCTAAGTCCACTAGTGCTCTTAGCAAGTTCTGAGTTTGGTTGAGAGAAACAGTCTCAAGGAAACCGGGTAGAAGCGTGATTAGGGATGTTTCACGGTGTCAACCTCAGCCCTTCACATGCACATGGCACATGCACACACATGCATGTACACACACATGCAAGAACCTCTGCACCTGCACTGTGCCTGAACACATGCAAAACATGCTTATACACATGCATACACACATATACATGATACACACACATGAAATAAAAGCAACATTTGGAGCTGGGGAGTAGCTCAGTCTATAAAGACCCTGCTGCTCAAGTGCTCAGTACTCGGTGTGTAAAAGCCAGTCTCCCTCACGTACATCTGGAGCCTCAATGCTGGGAGCACAGAGACACACGACCCCTGAACTCACTGTCAAGACGGTGGCCTTGGATAGCTGAGCTCTAGGTTTGGCGAGCGACCATATCTCAAAATAAGATGGAGAGAAGTTGAGCTCATAGGTGTTTGAACTCTTTGCTGCTGTTAATGTTTGTGAAGGTTGCAGCACTTTTGAGTAGCAGAGCTTTGATGGAGGAAGGAAACAGACCTGGGTTGGTGGGGGGGGGTAGCCTGTGTTTGGGTTCTCTGTCTTCCTGATAGCTGAGGTGACCTGAACCAGCCTGTCGTGTCTTTCAGCCATGCCTTCTGTTATGGGATTTTTCATCCTCTATACGTCTCCTCTGGATCATAAGCTGAATAAATAACCCTTTGTCTTCTAAGTTGTTTGAGTCTGAGTACTGTCTTACAGCAGTAGAAAGAAAAGTGACTAGAACATTCCTCTTTTCCTATATTGTGGCTTCTGCCTCAGGTGAAACCAGACAAGGCTCGTGGGAGGTCAGAAAGGAACTCCAGTAAGTGAGCCTCACCCCAGAATGAACCACAACCTCCACAATGTATCTAGGGCTCTGCATGCTCAAAAGACCCCAACCCTGTGCCGCCGAAGCAGCTCTTGCAAGTGTTGCTGGTACACAGCAGCATTTATCATGTAGGTGTAATTTACAGTGAGCCCTCTGTAGGCCCCCATCAATCTGCAAGACAAATGGCTGTTTTCTGAGGCTTGTAACAAAAGGGAGAGAGGGCACCGTTACCCTTCTAGCTCTGAGTTCTTTCATCCCCCTCATCTAACCAGGTGACCCTCATTCCAGCTCCTGCTGCTTCTGCAGCTGGCTTTATTGTGACTTGCCCGAGTCTAGGAACAAGAAGGTGACACATGACAAGAAGGTGGGCCAGGGACTCGCAGTGGGCCACAGACACTTCTCTCCTGCTCACCTCACTTCATAGCAGACCTGGACCCAGGAGGAAGGAGAGGTCTCAGCTTTGTGCCCACTCCACGCCCACCGAGCCTTGCGGTCCTTCTGGCTTGGAAGCAGAGCCCAGCTCTCTGCCATCGGTGGTCTGGCTGCAGTGGCTCTGTGCGTGCATTCGGGCTGATGGCATTCAGCACTGTACAGTAACCTGCTAGGGAAGGGAGGGCCCATGCTAAACAGGTGGAAAGAAGACTGGAACTCTATACCGGGACTTGAAGCCAATCCCATACCTGGACGTCCTGTGAAGAACATGACAAAAAACACTGGGTCCTGCTTGGCCTTGTATTAGGATGCTATTTCAGGCCCCTAGAGACCTGGCTGTGTCCTTCAGTCCTGATTCCTTCAGTCCTGATTCCTTGGGAGGATCTTTGTGGAACGAGTAGGTAAGTCTGGTAATGGTAGCCTTATTTCCTAATCTCTTGGGTTTTGGTATGAGCACACTGGGCCCAGAGTGTGTGGGTGTTGGTGTTAGACTGACTGAGAAAAGATTATGATCCAGGGCCTTGTATTAAAGCAGAGGCAAGAGATTTAGTCCGCAGGGAATAAGTTCTCTCCAGCACCTTCCACCATCTGGTCTGTGTATTGACTTCTGATGCTCCCTGTGAGATAAGGGGGAGCCCACAGTGGGGGCTGGAGTGGAGGGAAACTTGGTTCCCAGTGTAGCTCTCCCCAGATGTCAAGTTGCATCTAGCTTAGCTAATTGGCAAGGTAAAGGGAAGCAAGAAATAGTGCAAATCTGTGAATTAATAAAACAGTTTCAAGCAAGCCCCAAAATGTATACAGATCATGAAAGGGCGAGAAGTGTGAAGAATTCTACCAGGTTGACTGCTTCCAAATCCAGTGTCAGATTGCTATAGGAGGCCAAGGGCGCCGGCCACGGGGAGTAGAAATTCTTTCCATTGCATTCTGATCTCATGTCCTTGGGAGCCTGGGTTCCCTTGAAATCTTTCCTGGCAGTTTCTAGGACCTGCTAAGAGTCAGACATGCGCCTTCTGGAGGCCTTGTCAATAAAAGCATCACCTTGTCCTGGTAGCATCTTCTGTCTTATGATAAAACTGTGAGATTTTCAAAGTGCTTTCTGGAACCATGGTCTTATTTAACCTCACTCTCAGCAAATGTTTTTGTCAGTGGTTGTCAGAGAAGGAAACTGAGGCCCAGAGAGTGAGTTGACATAACCCAGCTCTAGTTGTAATCAGTAGCAGAAGTCGTGTTAGGGATTTGTCTAGATCATCCCCCCACCTCATGTTTCCCTGGCAATGAAAGAATCTTCGTCTCTACCCTTAAGGTAATAAGCTAGGTCTTATCAGGCATTTGTGGAAGAGTCACAATCCTCCCTCCAGGGAATTGGACCCACCAGGAGGTGTGCCAAAGACTTAGGGCAATGTCTGAGTCCTTTGTCCACAACAGTGTTCTCTCTCTCTCTCTCTCTCTTTCCCCCTGTACTTTGTGCTCAAAACTCTAAAATTTAAACATGATCTCTCTCTCTCTTACTCTCTCTCTCTTTCCCCCTGTACTTTGTGCTCAAAACTCTAAAATTTAAACATGCTCCCCTAATAGTCAAGGCTTTCTTTTTTCTTTTTCTTTTTTTATGATTTGTTTATTTTTTAGTTTTTCAAGCATATTGAGTACTAATCTCTGCTTCCTTCCATCCCCCTCCCTCCCATCTATCTCCCTTCCCCTCATTAATCCATTCCACTCCCTCCCACCCTCCTTCCTGACCGCTTCTATGGACCCCAGGGTTCCCTCTGGTTTGTTTATTCTTGTGGGGGTTCAGGCCTCTATGGCATACTTAGTAGCCCCTCCTCTGGCCACCCCACTGATAGGGGTGTTTTCTTTCACTCATCCAGCTCTAGTCCCCAAGGTTTCCATTGTGTGTTCTTATCTTTCTTCAGTTCCTCTTAGTCATGGGGCATGTTGGTTTGTCAGTCATTATGCAGGTCTGGTAAGAACAAGTCTCCCTGCATGAGTTCCCAGATGCAGCAGTCTGGTCTTGAATGGAGTGTCTTGTCCAATCGAACCTTCCCATCTTCAGGTTCTTACAGTTTTACCGCCCCTCTTCTACCAGGTTCCCTAAGCCTTAGGATGGGAAGAGATTAGGATGGCCTGATTCTGGGTGAGCGTTGCCAGGTCACCGGTAGTCTACATTATGGCGGCCATTGTTGTCAGCTTCCCTGCTCTTCTACTGGCCTGGGCTCCATCCTGTGAGGGTGTTGAGATCCTCTGCCTCTCTCGTTATTCGAGACTTTCTTATGTTTCTCAGACGTCTCTAACCTCTTTGTCATGTGACCACCTGCCATCCGTAAGCACTCCTTTCCCCAGAATTCCCAGCTGCTTGCATTCCCAGGCTCTAGTCTCATTGTTTTCTGTTTTAAAATACTTTATTATTTCATAGAGAAAATGAACCCATAACCCTGAACTTGTATCAATAGGTCTAAAACCAGGGTCTCCTGTCAATCTCTCCTTTTGCCCTCATTCTTCCTCTGGCCTCTGTTGTATCAACAGCGTTTGACATTTCTGTATCATATTTCTTTTGGCTAATAGCCAACTGCAGATCTGTTTGGCCATGATATCAGATTTAGATAATTCATTCAAATGCATTTGTGTGATTAATGAACTAAGACTTGGGCACCTGTGTTACTTTTCATCTTATTTTATATCCAGATTGTTCTAGGGAGGAGGCACATGTCCATTTTCCTTATCTTAAGGACGTGAGCTTTGTCATGTACCTGGAAGGAAAGGGTAGGAACACTATGTGCTCAGAGTTTCATCGGGCTTTCTCAAGGGTAAGTGCTCAAGTTCACTAACAACGCAAGAGGGCCTCGCTTAGGGCTGAGAGGCAGTGTACTGAGGGTTGGAGATTCGGAGAGCAGAACCCGGAGAGAATCATGTAACGAGCTTGACGTGTGTGGCTAATTCCCCAGTCGGCAGCGGAAAGCTCTCGGGAGGATGGAGTTTACACGGTGTGCAGCCAGATTGAGCAAACAACAGTGCGATCAAGTTACATGCATTAGTTGGCTCCAACACCGGAATACGCGCACACATGTTCATTCAGGATGGAAAGTTTTCGACAAAGCAGCGTCTGCTTGCACAGACTTGTCCCTGGTCCTCTAGTCTACCCAGCAGCCAGGCAACCCACGGGAGAGGGAGATCAGGGATTCGGAGAGACCCACGTATATAGTTTGTGGAGCACAAAGGCAAAGTCTGCCCCCTTTGCTCAGAAATGATTAGAAATTTCAAGACAGTGGCAACCTTGCATCAAATGACCTATGGTCCTTCTGAGTAGGGGGGGAAGAGGAAGGTAATGGTATAGGTGGTATCCCCTAAAGCTGGCCCAGGTTGGAAGCCAGCGCAGAGGTGGAATTGGAACCTGGAGCTGAGTAGATCTGAATGGTCCGTGTGCTGCCCAGATGACTGGTGAGTGATGTGGCTTTTACCTCAGGCTTGTAGAAGCTCTTGTGTTGTAGGGTGGTCTCTAGTTTCTCCTGGTCTCCAGCAACAGTGCCCGTTCTTGCATTCCTGAAAGAGAAGCATTCACACAAGACCCAGTAGCCGAGCGGGCAGTCAAGAGTTTAATTAGAACAAACAAGGAAACAAGAACACACTCTAGTAAAAGCGCAGGGCAAGCTCTTTTACAAGCTTAACAGCGAAGGCCCTGAGTCTGGCAGGCTTGGGCTAGTAAGTCTCTTCTCCCTCTCATCCCTTCCTTTCCCTCCAGGATGAGCATTTCTTGGAAGCCCATTGTGCCTAGAATTCATTCTGTTGAAAGTAAATGTCTAAAACACAAGATTACTGATAGGGCCTAAGTACCCATGAAGTTGAAAAGTTCAATGGGGGAAAGGTAGCGGACTGTCTGTGCAGGTTCCCCGAGCTGGCCCAACTGGAGAGATCACACTATCTTTCCATCCTATTTTCAGAGTCCTAACTGGACATCTATAGTGACCAATTGTCGTTCCTTGTGTCCTGTTTTTGGGGAACTGTGGGTCAATCCCTCCAGGAACTAAGCTCCTGTCTAACACTTGGATATTCAGACCAGTGACCGACAAGAGCTGCAGGTAGCAGCTGGGGCTAAAGATTTGGGGGTCAGCCTCGAACAAGAGTTTTATGAGCTCCGCCTAATGCATGTGTTTCTTACCGATAATGATTTCATAATGATTGGGCTCTCTGCTCTTGGGAACACATTAGACCTCTGCAAGTAACTGGGCACATTAAGGGTAGTGAATGTTCTAGGTGTCCACTGGTAATAAACAGCTGTGAGTGGGGTCATGGGGAGCCAGGCATCAGTGATATGAAGGAGGATGAGACAGGGCTGGCCCAACCCCCAGAAGCCTTCAGTCCATCTAGACCCTCACTCACTCCCTTTTGAATGATTGCTCATAGCATCCCACAACTATTTCATCCTCTCCTTGTGTATACGCCAACCTCATTCTCAGCATGCTGGGAAGTCAGGGCCTCTAGGATGTGGGTGCAGACCTGACTGGCCCTCTACCCACAGTCACCTCTCTGCCTGTTCCCCTTCATCACATCCAGTCATCTGCCTCTTGTTTTTCTGTGTCCTCCATATTCGGTTTTCCTATTGGCAAGGGCTCTTGGCTCTGTAGCCCCACACAAACCCACATCCTTTCTTTCATTGCTTTGGGACCAAGGCACAGTGTCCTGGTAATTCACAGCTCTGTGTCTGCAGCTTACCTTCTTGCTGAACTTGATTTGTATCGAGTATATGTCAAGTCAATACTCACAGTGCCTTCACTGTTACTTTTGGGCAGATCCAGGAGAGAAACTTGATTGGTGGGACGCGCGGCCCCACGGAGGACAGGCGAGTTCACGCTTTCTTTTTGCCTCAGCTCGCGCACTTGAATCAAGTGTCTCATGGTCTGCTTTAATGCCATGGTTTTGTCCTTTTTGTGGATTTATCAGTTTGAAGCAACTCTTCAGTCCATGCTGAAGTGCATGTAGCTCTTTCTATGTTCAGGTAGGCTACAAAGTTCCTTACAGAGAAAGCAGGCATTGCTTAACCTCCCATCAGACATGAATACTGTGTTGTTAGCTGTGACTTCAATGTTAGCAAAAAAAAAAAAAAACACAAAACAAAAACAAAACAGTATGAAGTATCCAGGAAGAGGAAATGTAGCCAAGCCTCTCTAGGCAGTGCGTTGGTATGATCAGAAACTAGCAGGATCCTAACCTCTGTTTCCCTGGGAACAGTGGCTCAGTGCTCCTTCATTCACTGTTCACTGTGACTTTATTGAACATGAGCCCTAGAGACAGCATTTGAATAGAATGTGCTTACGGATGGCTTCCGAGCCCAGTAGGAAGTAGTACCTCAGACGCTCATCAGCAAAAGTGTTTAGCCCTTCAGGGTAGTTGGGAGAAATCTTTGAACAAGCGGGCCATGAATTTGGACACGCCGTGTGCGTTAGATGTTACTGCTATTGGCTTCTGAGAAGGGCATCGCTGCCGAGGGGTCAGCAGGTGATCTACGGGCCATAGGGTCTTGCAAGGTTCCAGTGAGATGTCAGGTTGTCAAACCGTCCAAGTACACTGTGCTGCTAAGGGGACAGGGCAAGATTACAGATAGTTCTAAGTGATATGCCCTCTGGCAGCTCCTTCTTGCTGCAGAGCCCTGTGTTTTCATGTCACTGGGTGGTGATACAGGAAAGGGCTCAGCAGCCAAAGTTATCGGCATGCCTGGGAGCCAGGAGGCCCGTGCTGACCTCAGGCACGAGCACCTGGGTTTCTTCTTAGTCAGAAGAAGCTACTGTTCTTATTGCTTTTGTTACATGCTTTCCAAATCATTAGATTCACCAAATTTTTCCTCTGCATTCATCAGAAACAGTCATTCTAGGGCCCAGCTCAAACATCACCTATGTCTAGGCTCCGTTCACATCCTTCATTTCCAATGGATCATTCCAGGATCTGCTTTCCCTTGGTTTTTCTCTTGTGTTCCTTCACACTCTGTTTTATACTGTCTCTCCTTGTGGATATTCAGGAATTATATTAAACAACTCTAAACCTTAAAACATTCCTTACAGACAGATGCTGAGTCTAAACTTGATTATACTGTATGCACCACTGGGTCTAGTACAAAAATATCTAATATCTCACATCTTTTGAGATTTATTACTTATTATTATTACTCATCATCGTCATCATCATCAGTGGGTCTGATGGAGTAATTTAATAGCAACCCTCATAAAGGTCTACATAACTGGGTCCCTGAGCGATAATGTCATGGGTATGTTGAGTCAACCTGAGGCTTTGTATATCTCTACTCCGGCAAGAAAAGAATCCTGTGTATGTGTCAAAGAAATGAGAAGGAAACAAGAGATCTTTCCAGTATTCGAAGGTTCCTGAAAAGCAGTGGAGGATCCCTTTCCCTGGGAATTTTTAGGAAAAAAGTAGCAGCTGTATGTTTCAAATGGTTGCCTGGAAGCCAGGGGGGGCTTGCTGGGAATAGACAGCTGTGCTCACCCAGGCTCCCTGGAACCGACACAACGGTCCGGTCTCAGAGCTGTGTGGCAAAGGTTCTGAAGAGGTCTTGTGTCCTACTGCAGTAGACTTATGTATCATACATTACAAAGTGTTGGCCCAGAGAACGTTCTAAGCATTGCTTGTATAGTCGATAACACTGTGAGTTCTGAAGGCTCGACTCCTGTCTAGGACCTCCTGCCTCAGTGGCTTCCCAGCCCAAGTCCACTTAAGGATGCTGCTGTCTGATTAATTCCACTGAAACATCTTGATTTTATGGCTTAGACTCCTTAAGTGGCTTCACACTGAGGATAAAAGGTAACTTCATAAATCTTACTCTGAAGTCTTGGAGAGTGTTATAGTTAGGCACAGGTGACAGGTGTCAACTTGACTGTTGAGGATTTGAGCTCTGGGCACATTTGTGGAGAATTAGTGGTTTGGTTAAGCCTAGAGTGAACCTGAAGGAGATTGTCTAGTTGATGGGAAAGACCCAGCCCATGGTGGGTGGGACTAGGCCCTGAAGAGGTGAATAAAATACAGAGAACTGGTTGAGAAAAGTAGCATCCTTTTGTACAGTTGGCCAGACGTGCTAGTCGGCAAGTAAGGATCGTCCCTCTCTCAGCCATTATGTGGTGATGGCATGGCCAGTCCCTCAGCCCTGGCGTTGGTGCATGCTCTCCTGTCAAACTGGCTATAAACTATAACCACTAATCACAAGAGAATAGATCCCTTATTCCCTTAAGCCATTTGATGGTATTTATCAGCAACTATGCAACTATGCAGATGAACTGCAACAGAAGGCATAGTTTTCCACCTGATATTCCTCTGTGGTCTCCTCAGAATGGAGTGAGCTGGTCAGGGGTGAAAAGTTTTGTGGGAGTTTGAGCTTCACTCTGGCCATTTGTGGAAAAATGTGAGATCAAGAATGTTCTTTCAACTTCAGAGACTCTATATCAACCACCTAGAACTAGGCCAGACTAATCTCTCCCCATCCTGACGCTCACGGACATTTGCGGAAGAGGGGGCGGTAAGAGTGTAAGAGCAAAAGGATGGGAGGAGCAATGATATGCAAGATACTCCACACAAGTTAGAGCCGAAGCAATCATAATTGGATATTGCATGCATATTGGATGTGCAATGTCCAACACACTATTGACCTCACAAAGTCTAGCATCTGCTAAAGGCACCAAGATCCTTGGAGGCAAGGGATTGACAGCCACAGTAGTGTTCCTAGCTTAAGGGAACACAGGAAAGGGTTCAGGGAAATGCCACTGGGTCATTGTACGTCATCAGAGAGGAGGGCCCAGGAGGAGAGTCAGTCATGCACAAGAAAGGACTCTGGGAATTGGGGCGGGAGGCACTGGGGGATGGGGCGGCAGGGGTGAGGGGAGGGAGAGCAGGGGGTTCGGGGGGAGGAGGAAGGTGGGAGGGAAACTGGTGTACCTATTAAGTTTGTATGAGCTGAAATATAATAAAAATGTATTAATAAAAAATAGGAAAAAAAAGAATGTTCTTTCAGACAGTCAACTCTGTCACATAAGGCAGAAAGAGAATGACATATGGTAGCGTTTCATCTCAGTGTTGGCTCTGCCTGTCATTACACGTGTCGATAGAAAGAACCCCAGAACGCGATACAGTGCCCTGGGATTGGAGAGAAGACAAGGCACTGGTGGCTGGACTGGAGGTTGAAGTTCTGAGTTTGTATTTCTCTGGATCATTGCCCTTTCTCAGACACATGCTCCATTTCTCTCCTTTCTAAACGTGCCTGATGAAAGCCAGCACCTCCTTCCCATCAGCCCTCAGGCTGCAGCAGCGATGAGCAGGGCGTTCTGAATGGTGCTTGGCTCTGTTCCTAAGGAGGGCGTGGTGCGAACACCTGCTCAGCAGTACAAGTGCGATGCCTGCTGTGTGTTTCACAGAATAGCTGTCAGTCCTGCTTTGTTTCTGCTCTCCAGGAAAGCTGAGGGTTATGTTCTCTCGACTGGGGTCAAGGACAAGTGAGGTCAGTTCTAAGACAGAGAAACCTAACTGGTCCCTCGTGGGACTTGGACAGGGTAGCTGAACACAAGTCGGCTTAATCTTCTCTGCAATCCCTTGGCATTTATTTCTTTCCTTGATTACTAGCATGAGACACACCCTGCCTTGTTTTTTAAAAATATTTTTATTTACTTTTAAGAGAGTGGGTAGGAAGGGAGGGAAGAAGCAAGAGAGTGGGAGAGAAAGAGCCATCACACTCGTATGCATGTACACAAAGTCAGAAGACAGCTTTCAAGAACTGGCTCTCACTCTATATCAACCACCTAGAACTAGGCCAGACTAATCTCTCCCCATCCTGAAGCTCAGGGACATTTGCGGAAGAGGGGGCGGTAAGAGTGTAAGAGCAAAAGGATGGGAGGAGCAATGATATGCAAGATACTCCACACAAGTTAGGGCCGAA
This sequence comes from Typhlomys cinereus, assembly GCA_023101885.1. NCBI lineage: Eukaryota > Metazoa > Chordata > Mammalia > Rodentia > Platacanthomyidae > Typhlomys > Typhlomys cinereus. The sequence goes on along the minus strand of JALPQD010000361.1, from coordinate 1,302,073 downwards.
GCAATCATAATTGGACATTGCATGCCCGGCGCAATGTCCAACACACTATTGACCTCACAAAGTCTAGCATCTGCTAAAGGCACCAAGATCCTTGGAGACAAGGGATTGACAGCCACAGTAGTGTTCCTATGCTTAAGGGGAATACGGGAAAGGGTTCAGGGAAATGCCACTGGGTCCTTGTAAGTCATCGGAGAGGAGGGCCCAGAGGAGAGTCAGGCTGCACAAGAAAGGACTCTCTGGGAATTGGGGCGGGAGGCACTGGGGGATGGGGAGGGAAGGGTGAGGGGAGGGGGAGCAGGGGATTCGGGGGAAGGGAGGGAGGGAACTGTGTACCTGGTTAAGTTTGTATGAGCGGAAATAATAAAAAAATGTATATAAAAAAAGAACTGGCTCTCCCTTTCCACCATGTGGGCTCCAGGAATCGAATTTAGGTCTCCAGGTTTACATTTCAGGCACCCTGAACCCGCCTAAGCCTCTTCACTGTCCTCAACACCCTTATCAGGACATCAACCTCTTGATAGGAGCCACCTGTTACTGATTTTTCATTGTTCAAGCAGAGACGTGAGAGGAGTTTGTATGTATTCTAGAAAAAACTCTGTGCTCTCCGACAGCCAGGCTCCACTGCTGATTAGGGATCCAGGGAACACCTGGGGACCAGAAACTACTAGGGACGAGAATATATTGGTTTAATATCCAAGTGATATTATTCCCATTATGCCCATGTACTTCAGTATTTCTTGCTGTAAATTCTTAAGGCCTGAGACCATGATTCATCTGTCTTTTTCCCCTCTGTGTGATTGTAGGCACTAGGCCCAGCATGTTCCAAAGCTGTGGCTCTCAACCCCCTACCGGATAGGAGAATTTCCAGGGGAGCTTGCAACCACCTGATGCCCCATTGGGCCAATTAGCTGTACCTCTTCGGGGGTGGGGTCCAGCCATCAGCACTCATCTGGCTCCCCTGGCAAGTCCAGCATGCAGCCATACTAAGCGTGAGCTACATCAGGGCAGGGAACCTGCCTGGTTGATCTCTTTCTCCAGAGCGCCGTGTACTGATTGGCACAGGACGGTTCTCATAGCAATCAGCCCCTTCTATCAGCAGCTCTTTGTAGGCGTAAAAGACTTCAAGCAACAGCATCTAAACAAAGCCCCGAACTGTCCCTCTTCTAACTTCTCTGCCTTGGTGCTTATCTCCCCTTCCATCTACAGTTATGAGCTAGAAGCCCTGGATTTGTCCTTGATCTCCTTCCTTCCTTCCTTCCTTCCTTCCTTCCTTCCTTCCTTCCTTCCTTCCTTCCTTCCTTCCTTCCTTCCTTCCTTCCTTCCTTCCTTCCTTCCTCCTTCCTTTCTCCCTCCTTTCTCCCTTCTTCTTTCCTCCTTCCTTCCTCCTTCCTTCCTCCTCCTTCCTTCCTCCTTCCTTCCTCCCTCCCTCCCTCCTTCTTCCTTCTTCTTTCCTTCCTCCTTCCTTCTTCCTCCCTCTTTCCTTCCTCTTTCCTTCTTTTCTCCTTCCCTTCCTCCTCCCTCCCTCCCTTCCTCCTCCTTCCTTCTTCCCTTCCTTCCTTTCTCCCTTCCTTCCTTCCTCCCTTCCTTCCCTCCCTTCTCCTCTCCCTCCCTCCCTCCTTCCTTCCTCCTTCCTTCCTTCCCTCCCTTCCTCCTTCCTTCCTTCCTTCCTTCCTTCCTTCCTTTCTCCCTTTTTTCCTCCTTCCTTCCTCCTTCCTTCCTCCTCCTTCCTTCCTCCTCCTTCCTTCCTCCTCCTTCCTTCCTCCTTCCTTCCTCCTTCCTTCCTCCTTCCTCCCTCCTTCCTTCCTCCCTCCCTCCCTCCCTCCTTCTTCCTCTTCTTCCTTCTTCTTTCCTTCCTCCTTCCTTCCTCTTTCCTTCCTCCTCCTTCCTTCCTCTTTCCTTCCTTCCTCCTTCCTTCCTTCCTCACAGTACTTCCACTCTCTGCAGCAGAGTGGCATTCTGGCACCAGCACCTGCCCGAGTCTGGGCTCGCCATGGGGGCACAGCCCCTCTGCACCCCATTGCTGCAGAATCTGTCAGCACTCAAGCCCTGCACTGCATGGTGCTTCCTCAGCCTTGCGGTCACTCCTCTCTTTCCTGCTCTCTCATTAGACCTCTGTTCCTTCATTCCCAGTGTGTGGGGGGAGAAAGTGATATGCCTTTATCATCTATAGACAAATACATAGATCACTGTATTTATAGATTTAACTTACCATCTAATTAGGAATAATATGGAGCTATTATAATTTTCAAAAATAAACTTGACGTTTAAGGAGAAAGGAACAAAAGAATAAGAAATGAGCTTTCTTTGATGCTCATATTTTGTATTATTAGCAAATAATGGATATTTTGAAAAGAACGTGGGATTCTTTTATCTTGGCAAGTGGGTTTAATTGTGTTGAAAATAAGATTAAGCGTATGCACTGCGTCTTCTGAGGCACCGCGCACGTGGCAGATTTGAGGCCCGTTCAGTCCGAGTCCAGTGGTTCGTCAGGCTGCTTCCCCAGCGAAGCTTCAGGAGCCATTCAGTGGCCAGAGCAGCAGCTCGGGAAAAGCCGCCCCGGGAAAGCCTTTCCCACCAGCCTCCTGAACAGAGGGAGCCCCGATGTCGATGCCCGGGCTGAAGGTGATATGTGTGGAGAGGGGGCCAGCGGGGCCAGCACCGTCCCCTCTCCACTGCAGACTGCACGGGGCCTCCCTGCGCCCCAGCCTCCCTGCGCCCCAGCCTCCCTGCGCCCCAGCCTCCCTGCGCCCCAGCCTCCCTGCGCCCCAGCCTCCCCACAGCCTCCCCATAGCCTCCCCACCCCACACTCTCTAAGACAGGCTGAGCTGACCTTTGCCCTGTTCACTCCATGTTTTTTCGGTTCATAAACTGTGAGCTTTTGAGGCCCTCAGTTGCTTACTGAAAACATAATTTTCAACAGCTTCTTAAGTTTGTATAAGCCTAGGCTTCCCCCATAAAGTATCTGTGCTATATTTTTCCTTTTTGGTTATTTATACCAGTGCATTATGAATATTTAATTTTGTAAAACTTTCTGATATTTGAATTTAAAGCAATTTTAGTATATGCTTTATGTTTTTTTTTTTTACATTTTTGGAGGCTGTCTTGTGTGTGTGTGTGTGGGTGTGTGTTGTATGTGTGTGTTTCTGTGTGCGGTGTGTGTGGTGTGTTTTATGTGTGTGTGGTATGTGTGTTGTATGTGTGTGTGGTGTGTGATGTGTGTGTATATGGTGCATATGTGTATGTATGGTGTACTTGCATGTGTATGTGGCATGTGATGTGTGTGTATGGTATACCTGTGTTGTATGTGTGTGTGTGGTGTGTGATATGTGTGTGTATATGGTGTACGTGTGTATTGTGTAGTGTATGTATGTACGTGTGTTGTGTGTGTGTGGTGTGTGATGTGTGATGTATGGTGTACATGTCTGTGTGTGTATTGTATGGTGTATGTATGTGTGTGTGGTGTATGTGTGTGTATGTATGGTGTACATGTCTGTGTGTGTATGTATGTGGTGTGTGATGTGTGTGTGTATGTGTGTGTGCGCGCATATAGTGCACGTCTGTGTGTGTGTGTCTGTGTGTGTGTGCGCCATATCACATGTGAGAGGTCACAAGACAACTTGTGGGAGTTGGTTCTCTCCTCCACCCTTTGGGTTCCTGGGATCAAATATAGGTGCTGGATTTCAGTGACTTTTTTCTTGATTCAGCTTTTGTCTGATCTAAAGACGGGGTTTACTGTTTTCCATGTTCCAAATGTCTGGTCAGCTGTCCAGCGCCAGCACCTTACAGTAAGATGGATCCTAGTCGTGTGACCTCAACGTTTCCTGTGTTCTGTAGTATTTGCTGTAGCGCAGTTTGGAAGAATGAATGCTGGTAATGATTCATCTGCTCCAGACGCGAAGCTGGGGAGTAGGCTCCAGAGAACATGACCCCACGAAGCTGGGGAGTAGGCTCTCAGAGAACAGTGACCCCACGAAGCTGGGGAGTAGGCTCTCAGAGAACAGTGACCCCACGAAGCTGGGGAGTAGGCTCTCAGAGAACAGTGACCCCACGAAGCTGGGGAGTAGGCTCTCAGAGAACAGTGACCCCGAAGCTGGGGAGTAGCCTCAGAGAACAGTGACCCCACGAAGTGGGGATAGGCTCTCAGAGAACGTGACCCCGGACTTGACCAAAAGCTTCTTCCAATTTCCTTCTCCGAAAGTCAAAGTTAATTTGCATTCGTTTCGATAATTTCCAGTACACATCACTAAACTCCTTAGAGATATGCAAATTACCTCACTATTATAGACCAGGAAGAGAACTTCAGCACCCGTTCAAAGAGAAGTATTGTTTTCATTACAGTATGAAGTAATGCCGCGTTTTAGAGCGAGCAGCGAGGTAACAACCGCCGAGCTCCCAGCGCTGTTTGGTCTTGTGTGACCTGGAGGGGAAGCGCTTGGCCGAGCCAGTGCTCAGCCCTGAGGAACATGCAGCTGTGCTGTGACTGAGGCAGAAGGGCCTGGAGCGCCCCTCGGCCAAGCAGCCCGAGACCACCCTCCTTCCAGCCCCAACCGGAGGCCTGGGGGTCTGCGCTTCGTGCAGGGGTCCTGCCTCCGCCCAGGCCGCTGCGGGACAAACTCCACCATGAGCATCTGTCGCCACGGTGACGCCACGCGCATCTGTACCCGCGGTGACGCCACGCGCATCTGTACCCGCGGTGACGTCACGCGCATCTGTACCCGCGGTGACGTCACGCGTATCTGTACCCGTGGTGACGTCACGAGCATCTGTCGCCACGGTGACGTCACGCGCATCCGTAGCCACGGTGACGGATGCTGCTGGTACTTGGAGTCCCCGCCACGCAGCGTGGCCTGGACTCGCGGAAGTGTCCTGGGCCGGGGCCCCGCGCTGCGGTGCGGAAGCGACGCCGCAGGAGTCTCCCCGCGGCGGAAGGCGGCTCGCGGGGCGCGGGCGCCTGCGGAGGATCCTCCCTCAACCACGTGCTGCCCGGGTGGGCAGAGCACAGACCACAACTGAGTGCCTGAGGTTTTGATCTTTGTTTTATCCGTGGCAGGGCGGGGCTCTGCCACGTGACCCTAGATCGGCACAGGGACCCAGAGCCCCGCGGGGTCAGGGCACCCGGTCGTCCTGGGCATCAGGAAGCGATCAGGGCGCGTGGGCGTGGGGAGGCGTCACAACGCTCACGCAGGGCCAGGGAGAAAGCAGCCCTGGGCTTTGGCTCGAAGTAACTCCTTGGTAGCCCAGAGCAGGGAGCCACCTCTCGCTCGGAAGTCGGGACAAAAGAAGAAGAAACAAAGAATGTCCTGCTCGCTTGGACGTGGAGAATAGGGGAGGAGGGTCGCTCCGGCGTGGTCGACGGTGTTGGCCTTGTCTAAGTCCGTTGAAGTGCTTGAAAATTTAAAGTCACAACAGGATCCTGACGAAACAGGCCAGGAGAGGTTCGAACTTCTGACCATCGAAGGCGGAGAGAGCACGGGGGGCCCCCACGCTTGCTCTTCAACACTTGGCTGGTGTACACCACCCTGTGTGCTGGGTGCCCCCAATGTTGCTTGGACAGATTCGGCCATCGGCAACTCGGTACCTCGGCGAACACAGGGTCCAGCACTTTGGCCCTTCCTGAGCTCAGAGTCGTTCATAGCTCCGCTCACAGAGGCCAGGGTCTGTTTTTATCAGGCAAACTTTTTTCTTGAGTCAAAAGTAGATAACTAAACAAAAAGGTTGTTGATTTACTGTTCTTATTACTACATATAAAACAGTTAAAATTACTCTGCCTTGAATTTTCTATAATGTGGACTATATATGAATTTTCTATATATGTGGACATCTGCATTTTCTATATTCTGTGGGACTATATTGATTACAGACCCTAACAATTGAAAAATTGCGCCAAGTGGTAAAATTTTCCAGTTCCTGAGAACACTGTTTGGTCGTCTGGGGGACGCTGATTAGCTTATGGTCACCGGCATTTGTCTGTCTGGCATGCAACCGCTATATTAAGCTGATCAGTAACGTGGTACTCGCGCTCAGACTGCGTTTCCCTTCCCTGCTTTTTGTCTGTTACCTTGGAAACTGTCCCATGCTTACGTCTATTTCAACATTGACCATACTATTCATAACTTGAATGTTCAAGACTTTCTTCTAAACACATGAATACTTTATTAAGTTATTAAGTAAAAAGAAACAACCTTGGGAGGATTATCCCAGAGGGAAGTTGAGTACAGCTCCGAAGGGGTCCCAGTTGTCAGGCAGACTGCAGAATGGTCTTCACAGAGCGTCCACATGGATTCCTTCGGCTCCTTGTGTCCCCCATCTTACAACTCTCACGGAGGCGATCCTGCTGGGGAAAGGAGGGGATGGGATATGAGGCAAGCGTTGAAAATACCATGAAGTCACTAGATCCAGGCGTACAACATCAAAAAGAAATTAATCAAAAAATATTGGGTAGAAAAAAAAATACCACGTGGAAACAAAGACAAGCCCAAGTACTGTTGGCTGCTCGTTATCAAAAGCGTGTTACCCTTGTTAATAATCTGCTTTTCTGTATCATGAGCACAGCGAAATCACCTTGTGCGCTCACGTCTCTGATTTCCTTCTTGCTTGCTAATTAAATTACATGTTCTAGAGAACCTGAACTCCGATGTTAAGTTCACGCTCTGTGCCACATTAACACCAGGGCAGCGTCTGACACCAGCTGTAGGGATTCAGCCTGTGTTAGCATGCGTAGCACGGAGTGTGGCATTGAACCTTGGACCTTCCAAGGTTTTCTTTTTATTCAACTGTGCGTGTGTGTGTGCGTGTGTGTGTGTGTGGTGTTAGCACATGGGCGAATTCAGGAACCGCCATGGACGCCTCAACCTCTCCTTTTATTTACTCTTTGGCCCCGGGATTCACAGGCTTCCGCCCTCCAGGACCAGAAACGCCCAGGCCACCCTGCTTCCGCTGGCCGTCTAATAACGTTGGGGTGTCTAGGAACCGACTCAGGATCTTCTGCCTGCCAGGGCAGAGGCTTTTAAACCCCTGAGGCCACCCTCTCCGCCCATTAGGTTTTTTTAAAAAAGGTTTACATTTTGCTTGTTTTTTTTTTTACTTGAATTTGACTCGCTGGGTGCCGTACAGAATGAGGAGTGCTCAGTGTTTTACATTCACCAAGGAATTTAAACATTTTTTGGCTTTCAACTGCACTAATGGTTGAGGAAAATTATATAAACACAGTTTGAACATCTTGGATTCAAAGCAATGAGTCACAATCTGTCAATTTTCACTAAAATGAAGTGGCATCATAGGAATTTAGACATACAATTAAATTTCTTTGATTAAAATTGGGATGAAAACAGGGTCTTTTGTGCCTATGGTCTATTCCCAGGCTTCAGGGCCTCATGGTGAGATTACCCTGACTCCTCTGCTCCATGCAGGACCCATTGTGTCTTGAAGACGATCAGCGACTCTGAAGATGATAATGATGACGTTTTTCTGATTCAAATCAGAATGTGGCTCTAACAGACATGCGGTGTGGGCTTTCGTAGAAAGGTAGAAAGTGTCACATACTGATGTGCATGATAGAAAATCCTGGCTAGATGCGCCCGTTGAGCCATGGCCGAGCTATTGGGAGAGGAGAACCAAGCGGGTCCACCAGAGTACTTCCACTCCTCCTTTGCCAGCAGAGTTGGCCTTTCTGGCACCCAGCACCTGCCGAGTCCTGGGCTCTGTCCAGGGGGCACACGCCACCCCTCTGCCACCCATTAGCTGGCAGAATTCTGTCAGCCACTCAAGGCCCTGCACTGCATTGGTGGCTTCCTCAGCCTTTTGCGGTCATCTCTCTCTTTTCATTGGCTTCTCTCCTTCGGAAACCTTCTGTTCCCTTCATTTTCCCAGTGTGTTTTGGGGGGAGAGAAGGAAGAGGAAAGTGATTATGCCTTATCATCTATAGAAACAACATATAGATCACTGTATTTATAGATTTAATCTTACCTCATTAGGGAGATATATTGAGCTATTATAAATTTCAAAAACATCACCTTGAAACGTTTAGGAGAGAGAAAAAGGAACAAAAAGAAAGAATAAGGAATTAGAAATGAGCTTTCTTTTTTGACTGCTTCATTTATTGTATTATTAGGCAAATAATGGGATATTTTGAAAAAGAAAACGTGGTGATCTTTTCTTCTTGGCCAAAGTGGGTTTTTAATTGTGGTTTGAAAAATAAGATTACGGCTGTATGCACTGCGTCTTCTGCAGGCACCGCGCCGTGGCAGCGATTTGGAGGGCCCGTTTCAAGTCCGAGTCCCCAGGGTGGTTCGTCAGGCTGCTTCCCCAGCGAAAGCCCTATTTCAGGAGAGCCATTCCAAGTGGCCAGAAGGCAGCAGCTCGGGAAAAAAAAAGCCGCCCCGGGAAAGCCTTCCCACCAAGCCTCCTGAACCAGAGGGAGCCCCGATGTCGAATTGGGGGGGGACCGGGCTAGAAGGTGATTAGTTGTGGCGGCGGGGGGCCAGGCGGGGCCAGCCGTTCCCCTCTCCATTGCAGACTGGCAACGGGGGCCTCCGCTGCGCCCCCCAGCCTTCCCTGCGGTCCCCAATGGCCCTCCCTGCGCCCCAGCCTCCCTGCGGCCCAGTCCTCCTGCGCCCCAGCCTCCCCAAGCCTCCCCATAGCTTCCCACCCACACTCTCCTTAAGACCCGGCTGCAGCTGCACCCTTTCCCTGGTTCACTCCCATGTTTTTTCGGTTTTCATATGGTTCATAAACGTGACGCTTTTGAGGGCCCTCGGCCCCCCTTCAGTTGCTTTGCTTACTGGAAAAAACACATTTTCAACCGCTTTATAAGTTTTTTGTATAACGCCAGGCTTCCCCAACTAAAGTAGTATTCTGTGTGCTATTTTTTTCCTTTTTTTGGTTATTATACCAGTGCCATTATGAATATTTTAATTTTGTTAAAAAAAACTTCGATATTTGAAATTTTTAAAGCAAATTTTAGTATTATGGCTTTGATTGTTTTTTTTTTTTTCACATTTTTGGGGCTGTCTGTGTGTGTGTGTGGTGGGTGTGTTGTGTTGTATGGGTTTGTGTTCTGTGTGCGGTTTGTTTTGTGGGTGTTTTATGTTGTTGTTGTGGTATGTGTGTTGCTATGTGGTGTGGTGTTTGTGATGTGTGTGTCTTCTGGTTGCATATGGTGTATGTATGGTTGTCTTGCATGTGTATTTTGGCCCTGTGGATGTGTGTGTCTGTTATACTGTGTTTGTATGTGTGTGTGTTGGTGTTTGTTGTATGTGTTTGTTTGTTATCTGGTGTAGTGTGTTATTGTGTCGTGTATTGTATGTACGTGTGTTGGTGTGTTGGTGTGGTGATGTTGTTGATGTATGGTGTCCAGTTTGCTGTGTAATGGTATGGTGTATGTATGTTGTTGTGTGGTTGCTATGGTGTGTGTATGTCTGCGTGTACATGTTTCGTGTTGTGTTGTATGTGGTGTGTGATGGTTTTTTTTTTTTTTTCTTTTTTTTTTTTTTTTTTTTTTTTTTTTTTTTTTGTTTTGGCTATGTGTCGTGTGCGCGCATTATAGTTGCACGTTCTGTGTGTTGTATGGTCTGGTGTGGGGTGCGCATATCACATGTTGACGCGGTTCACAAGACAATTGTGGGGCGGTTGGTTCTTCTCTCCTCACACTTTGGGTTCCTTGGGGAATCATAATATAAGGTGGCTGGGAATTTCAGAGTGCCTTTTTTCTTGATTCAGCTTTTGCTCTGATTCTAAAAGACGGGGTTTTACTTGTTTTTTCCCATGTTCCAAAATGTCTGTCCAGTGTTCCCAGCGCCAGCAACCTTACAGTTTAAGATGGATCCTCTAGTCGTTTTGTTGACCTCAACGTTTTCCCTGTGTCTGTAGTATTTGCTGTTAGCGCAGTTTGGAAAGAAATGATGCTTGGTATAATGAATTCTCTGCTCCAGACGCGAAGCTGGGGAAGTGGCCTCAGAGGTAACCCAGGACCCCCTCACCGAACGAAGTGGGGAGTAGGGCTCTCAGAGAGAAAGTGAGGGGACCCCACGAAAGCTGGGGAAGTAGGGCTCTCCAGTAGCATCGAAAACTTGACCCCACGAAGTGGGGAGGGTAGGCTCTCGGAGAAACCAGTGACCCCACCGGAAAGCTGGGGAGTCAGGCTCTCAGAGGGAGAACAGTGACCCCACGACGCTGGGGGTGTCGGCTCCTTTCAGAGAACCAGGGGACCCACGAAGGTTGGGGGAGTAGGGGGGCTCTCAGAGTAACACGTGGGACCCCGGACTTCTGACAAAAAGCTTTTCTTCAATTTTCCTTCTCCGGGAATATGTGGAAAAGTCAAATAGTAATTGGCTTCGTTTTCGATAATTTCCAAGTACACATTCACTAAACTTCCTAGAAGATATTGCGAAAATTACCTCACTTATTATAGAACCAGGAAAAAGAGAACTTCAGCAGCCTTTCAAAGAGACTTATTGTTGTTCCTTTTTGTGTTCATTAACAGTAGTAATGAAAGTAATTGCCGCCGTTTTTAGAGCGAGCAGCGAGGTGTAAGGGTAGGTAAACCCAACACAGCCGAGGATTCCAAGCGGATTGTTTGGTCCTTGTGACCCTGGAGGGGCAAAGCGGTTGGCCGAGGCCAGTTTGCTACAAAGCCGCTGAAGGGAAACATGAAGCTGTGATGTTGGACTGAGGGCAAAAAGGGCCTGTGAGACGGCCCCCGCGGCAAAGAGCCAGAGGACCAACCAGCTTAAAAGCAAACACCAAAAAACCGGAGGCCTGGGGGCGTATCGCGATTCTGCAGGGGTTCTGCATCCGCACAAATGGCCGCTGCGGTGCGACAAAACTCCACATGAGCATTCTGTCCGCCAAACTGAGGTGACAGCACGCGGGTCATCTGTTACCCGAGGGGGGTGTGTGGTGACGCCAACGGAGCATCTGTAACATAGCTGGTTGGGTGAACGGTTACCACGGCTGAATCTGTAACGCTGGGGGGTGACGTCACGCGTTCTCTGTCCCGTGGGGACCCCGTCACGCGCATCTTGTCGCCACACGAGATGGTTGGGGGATTGTGGACCCGTCACGCGCATCCTGTAAGCCACGGGAGGGTGACGGATGCTGCTGGTAAACTGGCGTCCCCGCCCACGCAGCCCCCGTGGCCCTGGGAACTCGGGCGCGGAAGTGTTCCTGGGGCTGGGGCCCCGCGCTGCGGTGCGGAGGATAAGCGACGCCCGCAGGATGTCTCCCCGCGGCGGGGGTAAGGCCGGCTCGCGGGGGCGGCGTGCGGGCCCTTGCGGAGGATCCTTTTCCCTCAACACGTGCTGCTCCGGGGTGGGCAGAGGGCACCACAGACACAATGAGCTGGGCCCTGAGGTTTTGACTCTTTGTTTACTTTTGTTTTTTTTATACGTGGCAGCAGGGCGGGGCTCTGCCCATGTGACCTAGCTCGGCACAGGGACCCCAGAGCCCCGCGGGGTCAGGGCACCCCACGCGCGCACGTCCTCGGGCATCCAGGATAGGCGGCTTCCGTGGGGGCGTGGGGAGGGTTCAAAACGATCACGCAGGGACAGGTGAGAAAAGCGGGAGTGAAAAGCAAGGCCCTCGGATGTCTGGCTCGACGTTGTCAACTGACTGTGGGCGTTAGGGAAACAGTCTTCCTCCGTTCCTTCCTCGGTGCCGGCCTTCTTGGCAGTTCCCGTCATTCAGTTATTACCCTTTCACTTCTATGCCACAGGCCTTCTTCCTCCCGGAATGGAAAGCAGTCAGGACAGGCCTTCCTGACGGCACCTTTCAGTCCCGGCCCTGACCGAACTGACCGCGGCCTTCCCCCTTCCGTCCTTTCTGCCTTTCCTTGCCTTCCTTTGCATGTCCTTTCCCTCCCTCCCTCCCTCCCTCCCTCCCTCCTTCCTCCTTCCTTCCTTCCTTCCTTGTGGTAAAAAAACGCTCTGTTATAAAATTAGCACCACACAAGGGGCTGGAATGATTGGGTTCATGGACGTTTAAAGGCTGCCTTGCACGCCGAAGGTTCAATCCCAAGTCTCATGTAAACGTGCGCCAGGTGCGGAAAAAGACAGCGGGGGGCCTGCACTTCTGACGATCTTTGGGCCAGCCGCTGGGGAAATCCCACAGAGGGCCAGAACGAAAATCTAGAAGGAGTGGTAGAAGAAGGATGTAGAAGCAATCCAGGATGATTCCAAAGTCATTCCTGGTCATCTACAAGGACACAACAGTGGCCTCTGAATTCACATACAAACCAACACCAACACACCACACAACACACACACAAACACACAAACCATTTATATATATATCAAAGTAATAGCACAAACATATTCCCTGTGTAGTTCTCCTGAAGTTGCTGATAAGCTTAGTGATTTTTAAGTCACTAGAAAAATAAAATAATGTGGGCCTTTGGTCTGTCTGTGTCTCACCACTTGAATTTTGACGTTGTCTTTTATATGCTGTTGTTACAATTGAGCTGAAAATGTCTAGCGCAGACTTTGACCTATCTCACAACCATTGGCGGCGGCTAGATTCAATTTCAAGGACTCTACATAAAAGAATACCAATATAAGTAATTAAAGGGCACAACGTTGAATGTGTGTCACAGAACTGTGCCCCAGAAGAATCGGAAAGAGGAGGATATTTAGGAGCTTCAAAAGTCTCCCTGTTGTTTAAAATCAGCCAAGTTTCTGCTAGTAGTTTCTGCACGCACATAGTTTTTACGGCTAGGGGGCCCGGGTCATTAGGACTGTTGGTCCCACAACCTGTGGTAGTTAAAGTTACAATACAGCGAGCTTGCAGTACGAAGACACAGTCTTCTGCCTCCTGAAGATGTCGGATGGCCAGAGCCACCCACCTTGTGAGGAACAGGACCACCCCCACTTGTGAGGACAGACACCCCCACCTGTGAGGGACAGGACCACCCCCCACCTCTGAGGACATACCACCCTCCACCTCTGCGGACAGATACCCCCACTGTTAGGAACAGAACCCCCACCTCTGAGAAAAACAGACACCCCCACCTGTTGAGAAAACAGACACCCCCACACTCTGAGAAATAGAGACCCACCTGTGAGACCAGACACCCCACTCTGAAGACTAGAGAACCCCCACCTGTGGCGACACAGGGATCACCCCCCAACCTTGAGCATTCAGAGCCACCCCCACTTCTGCGACACAGACCACCCCCACCTCTTGAGGACAGACCACCCCACTTCCTGAGGGGCCAACCAGATTCAGAATACCCCCACCTTGGTGAGAACAGACCCCCCACCTCTGGAGACCCCGCACCCCCACCTGTTTGGAGAACAGAACCCCCCCCACCTCTGAAGCATCGAGACTACCCCCACCTCTGAGAACCTCAGACACCCTCCACTCTGAGAATAGCGGACAACCCCCACCTCTGAGGGAAGGGGACCACCCCCATCTCTGGAGGACAGACACCCCCACCTCTGGAGGAGAAAAAACAGACACCTCCCTCGAGAGGAGACACCTCCATCATCTGAGAAACAGACACCCTCCTCACTCTGAAGGGACAGGACACACCCTCCCCCCATCTTGAGCAACAGACACCACCTCTGAGAAACCGATACACCACTCCCCCATCTTTGAGCAAACAGACACCCCACTCTGAGATTGTTTTGTCTTGTGGATAGACGATACGCTCAGAGAGTAAGGACAGCAAGCTTGCCTGCGGGGGAGGCCTGTGTGGCTTTCGGTGTACAAGGGTGGGACGTTCCTGCCTGTCACGTCGGCAGCCCCAGGTATTAGATGTAATGGACCTTCGACTGGAGCGTCTGGATTTGGACGCTGTTTGTGACTTATTAGCGTAGCACAAACAAAAGACCTTGTAGGGATTCGCGTCTGCTTCCATTATTCATCTGGGGCTGCAGGGAAACAAAAATTTGCATGCAAAACGCCATGAGAAATGGACTCAATCCATTCTTCAAGTGTAAATTAGTGTGTTCATTTCACAAAGTTGCAGGCAGGTCTTGTAAAAATTAGATGGCTTGCTGAGAGTTATTTATTATTCAACTACGTTGTATTTTTGTAATCAGCCACTTAACAATTAGAGTTAGTGGAACGGTTAGCTGAAAGTGCAGGTGGGTCGTGCGATTTTGAAAATGGAAAAATAACTTGCATGTACGTGCGGTTGAAAGAAGGCGAGGCTGCAACAGGGCTGGAAAGTGTGGCCGGTTGGTTGAAGGCGGAGGGCCTCTGCACCGATGCCGCAAAATGTGTGCCGTGCAGAGCGGCTGCACACCGGTTGCCGCATGGTTGCCGTTGCAGACGGGCCTGCACAGGTTTTTGCCCGAATGCGTGCCGTGGCCCGACGGCGCTGCACAGGTGCCGAATGCGTGCTGGCCGTGCAGACGGGCTGCACAAGGTGCGATGCGTTGCCGTTTGCAGACGGGTGCAACGGTTGCGATATGCGTGCCCGTGGGGGCATGGTACGGGCTGCAAACAGGTGCCGAATGCGTTGCCGTGCAGACGGGGCAACAGGTTGCCCGACTGCGTGCCTTGTAAGACGGGCTGCTACCAGGTTTGCCGAACCGTATTTGCGTTTTGCCCGGTAGACCGGGCTCGCACCAGGTTGCCGACCTGCGTTTTGCGTGTAGACGGGCTGGCAACCAGGGTGGCCGAATTGCGTTGCCCGTGTAGCCGGGGCTGCACCGGTTGTGCCCCTTCCCGAGCACACATTTCTGGTGCTTCTGGTGGCGGTGGCTCTTAGAAGGCCCGGGCCTGGATGATGATTAACACGACAGGGGAAGTATATTGCGACAGGCAATTCCACTTCCCCCAAGCGGACTGGGACCGGTTCAGTCAGAGGCTGCTTAGCTGTTCAAGGTACACTTCGGCCGTGTCTTGGCCTCTACCTCAACTATGAAAAACCTCCAGTTGTCCAACCAGCCGCTCCATCCCATGCTCGGAAAAATGTAAGACCCAAGAGGGTGAAAAGACAAGGAGGGCCAGCGCCCATAGCTCAGGGAACCAAGGTTGCATGTTCCGCAAACCCCAGCGACCCCGCGTTCATCCCCGGCGCCAACGGGGGAAAGAAGAGGAGAACTGACTTCTGAAAATTTGTCTTCTGACTTCCACCCATGTGCAAGGCACACGTTCTCTCCACTCTCTGTTCTCTTGTGAGTGTTAAATATGTAACTATTAATGAAAGACAAGCAAACACGAGGGAAACACACTGGGCCTGGTTGGCTTCCAGCTTCCGTGCGTCAAACTGTGGGCTTCGTGTTTTGAGGAAGGAAAGTTTATTTATAAAAGGATGGACCCTTTCACTCCCGCCAGCTCAAGCGAACCGTCCTGGATTGGATTTCTGCACTTTCTACACATTGTGTGTTCCACACGAAAAGCACAAATACAGCTTTATCCAAGAGTACACATCGTCGTTATACAAGGCATATTGGTGACGGTTTGAAATCCATTTTAGAAACGTTCCATTCTGGTCCCAGGAGAAAAAATGGTTCGGTGGCTGAACCTGAGATTTTTCTCAGGAGAAAGAATGCATCCAGAGGCGTGTTTCATGTTTGCGTTTGTTTGGGACTGCGGGACACTGGGGGCGCCGCCTTTGGTAATCCAGCGGTCAGGGAAAGCTTTTTCCCGCAAGGGGCTTTGTTGGACCCCATTTTCCATCATGAGCAGTTGGGGTTTCCTGCTCTTCCAGACCCAACGAGGGTCCCACGGTCCCCTTTAACTTTTAATCTGGTGAAGGAAGGTAGGAAGTTGGCTGGGATGGGAAGGGGAAAGCTTAAGGGAAACGTGTATTATTCCAGCCTAAGGATCCTTCTTTTTAAAATTACAGGGCCTAGGAGCAGTTGAGCAAATCTCACCAGTGGTGATGCATCTACATCTGCCTGGCCAGGGCGTCGTTCTCTTGCATTGGTGTGATTACGTCATGCTTTTTGGAAGTTGTTGCTCAAATCTCTAAGATTAGTCTTAATTATGTGGTTTTCGGTGGTTATTGGAATATTTTAAAGAGATTTCAGTTGGGCCTGTGAGATGCGGACAGTAGCTTGGTTGGGCTTGCTTGATGTCCCCACGAAAAAGAAGAGGGGCCAATGGCTTTTTGTCTTCCATTGGAGGGGCTCCTGAGGGCAGCCCACCGGGGCCATTTGTGGCGACAGGTCTGGGTTGGTTTGCAGGTATTTTTCTAGGACGGGTCAGGAGACAAACCTTACAGCATCATGTAGGGTTCGTTGACTTTCAGTGAGGGGGGGGGGAAGGATAAGGTGTCAAGAGCAATGGAGGCTGGAAAGCCAGGAATCCCTTTTTGATTTGCCAAAGGTTGTGTCCACAAGAAGTTGGACGTGTGTCCAGGAGAGGCCGGGAAAGCATTTTGTGGGAGCAGGGGGAGGGTCAACCTGACAGGTAAGTAAATCCACTCCCTGGAAAAAACTTTTCAAGGACCCAAAGGAAAGGAAATTGGGCCCAGGGGTCCCCAGTCTGCAATTTTACATGCTCTGGCAGTTTCTTTGAGAGAATTCTGATTAGCCACCTTGCAAGCTGAAGGCCGAACTCTCTGGTTCTCCTGGGTGCAGATTTGGGTTCTGGTGTGAGGACCAGGTGCGAGACAAAGGGTTTGGGTTTGGTTTGGTTTTTTTGGTAACTTGGAAACTTGGTGTGTGGGCCCCACTGCACTCAGTGTGGCTCAGTTGTGCAACAGAGTGTGCGCTGGAAGAGTGTGCGCTCAGTGTCCTTAGTTTGCCTTTTTGTGTGATCCGTTGTTGTGCTTCAGTCTGAATGTGCTTGGTGGTGCCCCTGCACTCAGTGTGTGCTCAGTGTGCGATGAGGTGTGCGCTGATTGTGCGCTCCAGTTTGGTGGTGCTCAGATGTGATGTCGTCGCGCTAAGCTGTTTTGGCTCAGTGTTACGTGCTAGTGTCGTTTCCAGTGTTGCTCAGTGTGTTGCTCCAGTGTGTTTGCATAGTTGTGGCTCAGTGTGCGCTCGTGTGTGGCTCAGTGTGCCAATAGTGTGGTCAAGTGTGCCCTCAGTGTGCGCTCAAGGTGTTGTGCTCAGTGTGCTCAGTGTGGCTCAGCTGTGGCTAGTGTGCACTCAGGTGTTGGGGCAACTCAGTGTGGCTCAGTGTGCGCCCAGTGTGGCTCAGTGTGGTAGTGTGCGCTCATTGTGGATCAGTGTTGGCTCAAGTGTGCGCCGTGTGGCTTCAGTGTGGGCTCAGGTGTGCGGCCCAGTGTTGGTCAGTGTTGCTCCAGTTGTGCCTCAGATGGTGGGCTCAGTCTGTGCAGCTCAGGTTGCCTCAGTTTTTTTTTTTTTGTGCAACTCAGTGTGGCGCTCAAGTGTGGCTTCAGTGTGCGCTCAGTGGAGTGCTCAAGCGTTGTGCTTCAGTGTGCACTCAGTGTGTGTTTTGCCTTGCACTTCTGTGAGCTCAGTGTTGCGATCAGGTGTTGCGCTCAGTGTGTGTTTGCTGCAACTCTGTGCACTCAGTGTGCGGCTCAGTTGTGCCCCCTCAGTGTGTGCTGTTCTTGTTGTGCTCAGTGGTGTGTTGTTTGCTGACTCTGTTGCGCTCCGTGTGGTTCAGTGTTGCTCAGTGTGTGTCCAACTGCACTTCAGTGCTGTGTCCAGTGTGAACCAGGTGTGGCGCTGTTGTTTGTGCTCAGTGGTGCGCTCAGTTGGTGACTCAGGTGTGCTGTGTGTGTGATTCAGTGTGTGGTCCGCTGCAAACCTCCGTGTGTCTCAGTGTGCACTCAGTGTGGCTCAGTGTGAGGATCAAGTGTGCGGCTCAGTGTGCGATTTGTGCCGCTCAAGTGCTGAGTGTTGTATGTGCGATCAGTTTGCGCTCCAGTTCGTGCCGTGTGTGTGGGGCTCAAAGTGTGCGCTCAGTGTCGCGATGTTTTTTGTTTGTGTGCTCTAGCTGTGGCTCAGGTGCGCGCTTTTGTGTGTGTCTACAGTGTGCGCATTGTGTGATCAAGCGTGGGTGCGATTTTTGTGTGTGCTCAGTTGGCGAGCTTCAGTGGTGCGATGTTGTGCGCTTCAGTGTGGGCTAAGTGTGGTCAGTGTGGGAGCTGTCATCTTTGTGGAAATCAAGTGATGACTATAGGTGCTCAGGTTGTGCGTTTGTGGTGTTGCTCAGTCCGTGAGCTGTGCGTGGCTCGGGTGGCGCTGTTTGGCAGCTACACGTGTGAGGATCAGAGTGTGCGATGGTGCAGCTCCAGTGTGGAGCTTGTGTGTTTGTGCTGCTGTTTATACGTTTTAGTCGTGCGATTGTGTGAGCTCAGGTGTGCTCAGTTGAGCTCAGTTGGTGTGGGCTAAAGTGTGCGCTGTGTTTGTGCTCAGTGTGAGAGTGTGCGTTTAAGGGTGTGCTCAAGTGTGAGGGCTCAGTGTGTGCTCAGTTGTGTTGGCACTCAGTGTGTTGTACAGGTGTGGCTCAGTTGTGCTGAGGGCTCAGTTGTGGCTCAGTGTGTGATCAGTGTTGTGCTCAGTGTGCAGGCTCAGTGTGTGCTCAGTCGTGGGCGCTGTGTGTGCTAAGGTGTGCGCTGTTTTTTGTGTGTGCTAGTGTGCGCTCTGTGTGTGCGCAGTGTGTGTCAGTGTGCGCTGTGTGTGATCAGTGTGCCGCGTGCTCTTGGTTGTGTGTTCTCAGTGTGCGGGCTGTGTATGTCAAGTGTGCGCTCAGTGGTGCGCTGTGTGTGTCAGTATGTGCCCGCTGAAACACTCTCAGGCGTTGGAAAAAATGGTGTGTTTGCCTGGGCGTTCACACCGTCAACTGCAGAGTGGGACTTCACGTTACTGGGCACCCTTGTGTGGTGAATCTTTCTTGTGATTTTAAAAGGATGAGTTCACGGCAACGATGCCCCAGAGTCCCTCCTTCGTTCATTAGCATTTTGCTCCCCTTGCTTATCTGTCCCAGGGGTTCTTTCTGGACATTATGCGTGTCTGTGTGTGCACATGTGTGTAGGGGTGTGCTTACTGTGTCTGTGCTCACTGTGTGTGCTTACCATGTGTGTGCTCACTGTGTGTGCACGTGTATATGGGCGTGTACTCACTGTGTGTGTATGTGTGGGGTGCTCACTGCGTGTGCACATGCAGGTCAGCTGGAGGTGGGTAACTTCGCTCCACCTGATGTTTTCCATGACACGCCTTTGCTGAGCCTGGAGCTCATGCAGCTGTGGCTGAGTCACCAAGGTCCTCCTGCGCCACCCAGCTCAAGCACTGACACTGGAAACGCTTTGACTGTGGCGTAGACACTGAACTCAGCGCCTTCTCAGCAAACACTTTACCACTCAGCCCCTCCCAGCCCTGTGTCCGCACTTCTAACTAGCATCAGTTCCTTCCACAGCAGATTGTAATGCTGCGGTTTCTGGCCTGCGTGCGAGGCCTTCAGGGTTTGGGGGGATCCTGAGGCATTTATGCATTTAGTTCAGCCTTTTGTGGTTGAGGAAATTTCAGAAATATCCATGCGAGACAATTGTGTGCACCTAACTCTCTAGGGTAACAGGGTAGAGCAATGCAATGTGCATATTTATGATGTTTGCTTCACAAATGAAATGTAGGTTGTGTAATTATTTTTCAGCCAATGAAACCCTGGCATGCTCAACTCCAGCAGCTCTGTCTACTGTATTCCCACATGCCTACGCCTATGAATATGCCCACGGCCACGGCCACGCCCACGCCTATGAATATGCCCACGCCCACGCCCACGCCCACGCCCACACCTATGAATATGCCCACGCCCACGCCCACGCCCACGCCCACGCCCACACCTATGAATATGCCCACGCCCGCGCCTACGCCCACGCCCACGCCCACGCCCGCGCCCATACCCACGCCCACGCCCGCGCCCATGCCCACACCCACGCCCACGCCCACGCCCACACCTATGAATATGCCCACGCCCGCGCCTACGCCCACGCCCACGCCCACGCCCGCGCCCACACCTATGAATATGCCCACACCCACGCCCACGCCCGCGCCCACGCCCACGCCCACACCTATGACTATGCCCACGCCCACACCCACGCCCGCGCCCGCGCCCGCGCCCACGCCTACGCCTACACATATACTGTGTACTTAACTTCTCCATTGGCAAACCTTTCCCTTCTGAGGAACGCAGGTGAATTCTCCGATGTGAGAGCAATGGGCCCATCATTTTAATAATAGATGTCTGTTTGGTTCCTTGGCAAAGTTCTGGGTGTAATAGCCTGGAATAACTACACCTGCTAACAAAATAATCAAGTATCGTTTTCTATAGTTTCTCCTGTGGTGCCATTAAACAATGGAAATTGTGGTTTTGGGAATCTACAGAAAAGAATCTCTGTAGCTGTCATTTGCAGAAGCAGCTTAAAATCCGAGTCATCTTCCTGCTGTGACCCAGAGCCTTTCTAGAACCCAGCACGCGCACACACACACACACACGCACGCACGCTCGTGCACACACACACACACACACACACACACACACACACGTGCTGAGCGTGGTCACTCTGGTGTGCAGCGACCTCAATCCGCTTGCTTCCCTCGTCCTGAAACTATGCATCGGTCGCAGTTTCTGGGCTCAGAAGAAATGCCACAGCGAGCAGATGTCTGTGCGGATGTCACACAGGGTGGTTCTTTGCCTCTGAAGCGTTTCCCTTGGTGATGTGCAGTCTCACAACCCCGCGAATATTGAAAACGGAAGTCCTGAATAGCTCCCATGCATTTTTATGTGGGATCTGGGAATCTGAACTCAGATCCTTTTGCTTGTGAGGCAAGACTTTGAAAGCCATCATCTCTTCAGTCCGTAATATCCTTTCAGTACCCAACTTCTTACAACTGAGACGCTCTGTGAAGCGCCTAGATCTAATCTTAGAGCTATGCTGCCTGTTACACCTTCACCGTTACACACGTGGGGATGAAAATTGGATGAATGAGCATGAGCCAGGCCCCAGACCTCAGGTGAGCTTGTTGGATATTCACTGTAACTACCGTGCCAACACCTGGTGCCAACACCTGGTGCCCTCCTCTCCACCGCGTGAATTGTTTGGGGTTTAACAAGACCGATTTGTGTGCAGCGATTCAGTCCTCCAAATTTATGGACTTTGATTTGACCAACTCTTACTTCTACATGATTTCCAGCTGTGAAATTGACAATCTCTCTACCTCTTTTTCTATTTTGTACACCTAACACTGAGCCTCTCTTCCCAGGTCATTGACTCGGGTCCCGGGTCCATTGTGTAACCTGTCCCTCATGTATGGTCTCACTGAGAGAAACACCCATGTATCACAAACATGGGTGATGAATTTTGTAGATGAATTACATCTTCTCATGTGCCTTTTATGGAGGGAGATGTCGTGTCTGCTAATGGCCACTTTAGTACAGATACTACTTCAACCTGACAATACGGTGATTTATATTATAGGTTTCTAGTGGGAGTCTATGCTCATTTGTGAAAAACATGCGGGCATTTTATTTGAAATGGGGTTTAGATAGGTTTTCTCTGATATGGCTGCAGCCCCTCTCAGTCACATGTTCTTACAGACTATGACAGAAGATTTGGAAGCATTTTCACTTAGGCTGTGACTTCGGTTCCTGAGTACATGACAATACATGCATGTTCATCTAGGCCATGGCTGTGGTCTGTTGGGTACATGAGAATACACGTGTGTTCATCTAGACTGTGGCTGGGATCCACTGGTACATGGTAATGCATGTGTGTGGCTTTGGACAGTTGATGGGCTCTCCTGGGTACAGAGTATTACATGTGTGTTCTCCTAGACCTTGGCTGTGGTTGGCTTAGTAATATGATGCACTCATAGATTGTGTGTAGTGTGGCAGCAGTTATAATACAGAAAAGCCACTACATGTTCATGAATACCAACTCACATTTTCCTGTTACAAAGATTTCTTCCCACGTGCATGGCATAAACAGTGTGAGGATCGATTCCTCCAGGAGTCACGTGCTCCTGCAGTTCACTTCTCATTTGCCCCATATATTAGGAATGCGCCTATGGACAGTGGCTGCTGCGTGGACGGTGGCTGCTGCGTGGACGGTGGCTGCTGCGTGGACGGTGGCTGCTGCGTGGACGGTGGCTGCTGCACACTGTGTGATCTCTGCTTGGTCTGGAGATCAGAGCTGAGATCTTAGCAGATTACCAACTCCCGAAGACCTAAGATAGCAAATGAAAGCTCACGTTTGTGCAATCTGGACAAATAGTAGTATCAAGAGACCCTGTGAATAAGGTCAGGTGTGACTCGGGCTAATGAAACATGAACGAACCAGGAAATCAAGAAAATAAAAGGTTATGCGACTTCTCTCTCTGAGCCAGGTGCGTTTCTTGCTGTAAAAGATTGCATCCATGCGTACATGCAGGTTTTCACACGTCCAATGTTTAGATGTAAAGATTTGGGTACAGAGAAAGGCCTGTGCATGAAACTTCAAGAGGTAAGAGACAAATGAAGTGCATGTGACATGCTGGACCCCGTCTGTGTCCGGAATGTAACATACTCATTGGGACGCTTCACAGAGGAAAGGACCCTGTTAGTGACTCTTTTAGTATTGGCCTTGTAGCAGGAAGCAGGGCCCTGGGCGGACCGAGCAGCTGAGCCCTGTTGGGAGGCTCAGCCTGTGCCCGTCACTCACACATGTTACCGGATCCTTTGCCACTGCCTAGGGTGCCAGGACCTGATCACTCAATGCAAATGTTACCCTGGGGTTTTTATTAACTGGTCCTTGTGTCTGTAAAATACTCTTAAAAGTCACTACGAAGCTCAAGATTTCACTCCTGACAACTCTGGGGTCGATATTATGCTACTAACTTTACACTATCAGGAAAAAATAGGCAGAGCTGATGTCAAGCCTACCTGTCCATCATCTCAGAGCCGGTGGGTGACGGGATGCCACTGAGCGCTCTTTCCCGATGTCCATGGCTTACCTTCACGCCGCCGTAGCTGTGCTGACCAACGCCTGCTCTCCAGTGCGTCTCCCGAGCACCAACGAGTGCTGTGCTCAGCATCTGAACACTTGGGGAGCAGCACAGCTCCCCTCGAGTATTTCATTAGTATCACTTCCTTCTTTCCAGAACCTGCTTGGGGACAACTGGAGGGGGTCCTTCCTCAAGATGGGCTTACGATTCAGCGCTCCGAGCACCACGCCTCAGACAATTGCATTTTGCATTTGAAATGAATTATGGAGACTTAGAATTCCATTTATATGTGTATTATTCAAACTTTGTGAATTCACACACTTAAGATTCAGAGTGTCTCGCTCAGCACGTTGCTCAGTGGGCGAATTTAAGATTCTGATTAGCTTAAGACTTGAAGTTTTCTCCCTAGCAGTCTACTGGTGGGCGGCGCGTTTGACCTGTTTGTTGGGACACACAGATCCTAACAAGCTCCTCAAAATACAGTCACTGAAGGGAAAGAAAGTCCATTATGTCTTTGAAATCATGTCAGAAGTAAAGCATCGTGGACATCTAGTGTCCCTTACCTCAGAGTTTGCAGTTAATTTTCAAATACGTACAATTAATTTTGAAATTCAGATTGAGGTGTGAGGTAGAGGGGGGTGAGGGGCCACTGGTGGGAAAGGGACTGGTGAGGGGTCCAGAGTTGACTTGTCCCTTAGGACACAGCCTCCACTTACTAGGCGCGCTGCAGCAGGTAGGGAACGCAACAGGTGCCGACCCGTGAATATTAAGGGTTAGCAAACAGGTGCCGACCCGTGGATATTAAGGGTTAGCAAACAGGTGCCGACCCGTGGATATTAAGGGTTAGCAAACAGGTGCCGACCCGTGGATATTAAGGGTTAGCAAACAGGTGCCGACCTGTAGATACTAAGCGCCCACAGTGTGTGCCAGGGTTAAACTGGTAATTTCTCAAACTGTTGCATTGTTTGAACTTGCCCAGTAAAACAAAATTAGTTAAGAAAACTTTTCCTTCAAATAATAAACATTAAATAATTTAGAAAATATATATATTTGAGATAGGTAGGAAATATATACTAGATCTCTAGATATATGATACATAGATGACAGAGAGAGATGATAAATAGATAGAGGTTAGATAGATAGAAACACATAGGCAGATACTTTTAAACTTTATCTCTGTGAAATGTGTAGTAGGCCAATGTACCTAGCTGCATGTAATTTCCCACTGATAGTGCATTGACACATCAGTAATCAAATCCTGCTGTATGGAGGATTATACGAGCAAATCAATAAAATTGTCTACGTCATTATACATTGCTTCTTCCATCTTGACAGATGGAGCGGAGACCCTGAGCTCACCTCCAGGGTGTCTGTGAGTGAGTTTTCCCAAACAGGATTTCCTGAAGGCTAAAGAACCACTCTGAGTGCGGACGACGCTGTCTCCTAGGCTGGTGACCAGGAGCAGCAGAGGAGAAAGGAGCCTGGGAGAACCGGCTGCTCCTTCCCCTGTCTGCCATGTCGTGGGCCACACCCCACCTGCAGGATGAGCTGAAGCCCACAGCATGCGAGCGTGCTCGAGTCCGCGGTGCGTGCACACTCCTGAGTCCACGGTATGTGAGTGCATGTCACAGCATGTGCGCACGCACGAGTCCACAGCATATGAGAGTAAGGGGATCAGCCCTAAGCTGTGTATGTCAGGATTCTGCACCAGCCGTGAAAGGACTTCTAACAGAGAGGCCCTGTGTGCTCAGCTAGGTATTGAGTAGTTAGCAATAGTGTCTGTACTGATTACTCTTCCGTATTGCTGTTGACTAAACACCACTGACAGTCAAGCCAATTAAGGCAAAAAGGGAGATTTATTTAAGCTTCGGGTTCCAGAGGGGAGAGATAGTCTGTTTTGTTGGAAAAGACACGGCTGGCTGGCAGAAGCTGGCGGCAGGCTAAGTCACATCCATCAAGGAGACTAGAACTGCAAAACTGCCGACTTCAAGAGCAGACCTCTCCCAGCACTGGGTGGGCTAACCAACTCAAGACCCACCCCTGTCTGTCTGCCTCCAGCAAGTCTGCACCTCTTAAAGGTGCCATGACCTGCCCAAACAACCAGAGATTCAAACGCATGAGCCCGTGGGGGACATTCACATTTCACACCATGACAATGTCCTTGCTTTAGAAGGAAAATGGTATTTTTTGGAAAGTTTAATCAAGCATATGTGTTAAAAATGAAAGAGCCATTGTAATGAATGAAATAAAGTACTCAGTGTTCAGAACTAAATACATGTATTAATAATTTTAAAACAAAATATAGATTTGTGAATTGATTGTACTTATTAACTTTGAAAACATCAGCTTTCTTAGATGCTCAGCATATATTTTGAAAACATCACATTTATTTACTTGCGAGAGAGAGAACACAGACTTGGCAACATATGGCGGTCAGAAGGCAGCTCTCAGAGGTGGGTTCTCCTCTTCCCTCACTGAAACCAGGTCACGTGGATTTCATGCTGTCCACTGAGCATCTCAGCAGCCGTCTGTTGCAGTTGTGTCCAGGGCAAATCTGCACGCGTTTCAGCCTAGCTGGGGTGCCGTTCTTGGCTTGGCCTTAGCTGGCAACACACCTCAGTGCCCTGGAGGTGGCCCACGTGCCTTTGTGGTTCAGCTGGATCTGGTGCTCGCTGGAGCTGACAGCAGACTTGGTATCAACCATCGGATGCTGGTGACACAAGAACACAGAACAGAATTGCTGGTCATGAAGGTTCCCGCCAGACGTCAGCAAAGGCCTAGCTGCCAAGGGCACGTGTGTGGGATCAGGATCCCTGCTGCCATGGGGGGCACGTGAGACACAGGGGACAGGCGGGCTGTAGAGAGACCAGGAGGGTGGGGGTCTGTCACGGACAGCTGCGGCAGAAAGCAGGGGTCAGGGGGTCTGTCACGGCTGCGGCAGAGCGCAGGGGTCAGGGGGTCCTTCTGACATGGACAGCTGCAGACAGTGAGTGGGACCAGCTCAAGTCACCCAGCAGCTGCCAACAGCAGTGGCGCGGGCTTCAAGGCGGTGGGCTCCTATGAGGACACCGGGTACCAGTGCCACCCACAGGGCCACAGCTTTGGACTTACTGTTTCCAATGCTTGTCAGGCCGTTCCCTGGGGACCTGCCGGTTCTGTTCTGTTCCTGCAGGGAGCTGGGGTGTCAACTCTGCCCATGTCTCTAGGTGGAGCCGGCAGCTGGCAGGTTGCTGGGAGCCTCAGCGACTCCACCTCTAGCGACTCCACCTCCAGAGCCAGGACGGTTGCCTGGGGTCCCCCAAACATTCCGGTGGACTAGGTGCACCTCACGCTGAGATGACTTCTAGGCGTTGGGGTCAGAATGGGATGGCGTGAATACTTTGTCCTGGCTGCTGGTGAGATTTTTGGGGGTGTGCCCTAGCTGGAGGGGTTAGTCACTGAGAGTCCCCCCCTTTTATGAAAAATGTATATGGGGTGTGTATGTCCCACAACGCAATACTGCATTTCTCCTGTGCTGTTTGATTGACACTTAGAGGAGGCAACTGAATGCTCACTAGATGCCTTGAATAGCATTTCCCTGTAGAGATAAAAGTAATTTACCTTCACCATTGCAGATCTGACCTGCTCCTTAGAGACAGAGCTTATTCCTCATCAACTCTGAGTGCAATGAAACCTATTGCATTTGGAAAGACTCTCAGCTGCTTGCATAACTCTATTTCCTAGGGAACTGCTAGAAAGAGTAAATATGTAACATGCCAAAGTACAAATGATGACTTGCTATGTTTCATTGACATTTTTTGAGGAGGCGTGAGGTGAACTGTCCTTCAGGTAGATAAAGCCTTCATTTGCATCTCTGTATCATATGGGACGCCTATGTCAAGTGATCCTATTACAAAAACAGCGTATTGTTTCCTAACTAATACGTTAATTCAGCCTGGAAGTTCTCCCTTCTTATACTTACATAAAATTGTCTCATTATAAGCAAAAGTCTGACTTTTGATGAGACCTTTAAAAACCTACAAGCGGTGATTCAGAGGTAAGCTGTGAGGATGTGAAGGAGAGCTCAGTAAGTATGCAGTTGACAGTGTTTGCATAACATTAATTGTAAATACTCTGGAGAATGTTCTGGAAATACAATGCATAGCAGCAGTGTCTGAGGTGCCTCCTCCACTGCCTTAGTTACTTATTCAACTCTCAAATTCAGATACAAATTCAGATACATGTGAGGAGAATTGCTCCAACCAATGTGCAGCAAACTGGTTTGTATTTGAATTGTGGTCTTTAAGGCAACGTGATAAGGAATAGAATTTCCAGCGGCAAAGGAAGCATCTACTCTGGCCCGAAATTCCTGAGCAGGATGCTGACCCCCGGGTTTCAAGGCGCTGCTGGAGGGCCTCGGGGTATCGGGTTAGACGGCGCAGGAGGCCGTGGTGCCCAGTGTTCCTTACTGGCTGGATCTGGATCCCGGGAGACACTCCAGGCAGGGCCACGGAGCAGGTTCTAGAGAGGATCAGCTGGGAAGGGAAGAGCCACCCTGACTGTGGGTGGGGTGCAGAGACCCAAGGACTGGGGTCCCCAAGTGAACGAACAGTAAAAAGGAGCAGGCAGAGCGAGCCCAGATGCACCTTGTTTCCTGGGCATCGGGGCGCCGACAGGTGCCCGCTGGCCAGAGGACCCAGCAGCCTCCCGCCGCAGTGCGCTGTACTCAGCAGAGAGCTAGTGCATTTTAAGCAAAAGCCTGACTTCATGGTGAGATTTCTAAACACCTGAGAACATGACGCGGTTCTCCTAGTCATGAGCCCAAACCGCAAATACATCCTTCCATCCTTTTATGAGGCTCATGAGACCAACGTAAGTAAATAACACAGAAACATCATTACTGCCCTAAAAGAAGAGAGAGAACACGCTTCCCCCTGGCCCCCCCAAGCATGTGAAGAAAGGAGGAGGACGTGACCCGCTGCAGCCCCATCTCCAGAATGGCCAGATCATGCTCGCTGGGTTCTCGGTTAAAAAGGAAGGAGGTCACGACGAACCTGATTGAAATCCGTGAGCTTCTCCTCCACGTAGCAGAAGCTCGGCAAACGCACCCTAGAATGTGAAGCACCCCAGGAGGGTCTGCTGGGCCCTCCCTCATCCTGCTCATCCAGACTGTGCTGAAGACATGCGTGTTCTCAAGCACACTGAGAAGCGAGGCGGATCACTATTACAAAACAACTGCAGAGACAGAAACTGTCAGCCGCCTCCATTTCTGAAGCCACCCTCACATCTCCGCCCTGTGCCCCATTGGTTCCTTCCGGATCTCTGGCAACTGACATCTCATTGCTGTCCCCTGCCGAAGATGGGCAGGGAGCAGGAAGAAGGGAATTTCAAGGCAGTCTGAGCTGTGGGCTGTGTGCAAGGAAAGGGCGTCACTGGCGCAGGCGCCCAAACTGGTGCGGCCCAAACCCGTGCCGCCGTCCTGCAGCCGTGGGAGCAGCCGCGCTGAAGTCACGCAGTGCTGCGGGAGCAGCAAGCCGAGCCCAGCGGGTGAAGCAGCGGGACGGAGGCAGACACGTGCGGGACCAGCTATGCGCAGCGCTCTGAGCCTCGGCCCCTGTTTGACCTGCTCAGGGTTGGGGTCCGCAGGCCTATGTGCTCCAACCTGATGAGACCTGCACAGGGGTTACACCTAGAAGATGGGTCCTTGACAGAACGCCCAAAGATCAGAGCTGAAGGCGGCGCCTGGGAGCCTTCAGTCAGACCCAACCCCCTCCAGACGGTGGGCCACGCCCTGTCTCCACACAAGCGCACGGTTTGCTGCGGCCGTGGTCTATTTTACCCTCCCCTACTTCAGATTTGGGGAACTGATTACTGATCCTGCTGCACATATGCATAAGAACACGATCGCATACCCACGTGTGTAAGCTGAGGGCAAACACCTATTTGTGAGCAGGCGTACAGGCCAAAGGTGAGGCAATTCAGATTTCAATGTTAGAGTGCCCCTGTATCTCTAAGCATTTCAAGCACTGTGTAAACTTCCCTGTATCTCAGAATCAGTGAGCCGAGTGTGGTGTGGTGGTATGCGCTTGGAAGACTAGTGGAAGATTACAGGCAGGAGGATCCCAGGTTCAAAGCCAGCTGTGAACTTATGTGAGACTGTTTCAAAGAGAGAAAACCATATGAAAGAGTTAATTATAATGGATTTTCGCTATTGTCTGTAGTTAAGCTTTTTCAGCAATGAACTAATTGTTACTACTAGAAGATTCTTGCTGTCATAAGCCTTCTAGACAGGTGTCCCGGACGCATCGATACAGAGTATGTCTTGTGGGCTCCAATTTGAAAACCCCATGTTTAATAGCTGCTGCTGATTCATTCACACTGAATTCATGACCGTAGCTGTGTTCCCGGTCTAAGCGAGGACCCCTCTCCTCTAGCACAGCAGGGTCTTGGCTTCCTGGCAGACCATCTCGTTAACAAAGCCTGGGAAGAATTTGCACGCTTGATGGACGGTAATGGGCCATTTGCATACAGCGGCAGAGCTGAAGGGTCAGCCACCTCCTAGGGACACTAGAGGCACCCAGACCTCTGCATATTTCAACAAACGATGCAGAAGCCCCGTGACTACTGATTTGGGACTTCCAAATAACTTTAATGAGTTGGAAAATGTATAATTGCGCTACCAAGGAATAATTAGAATCTAATAAGCAGTAAAATTATTGTATCCCAAGACCCCAAATTGAAATGACTATGGTAATATCATTCCTTGGTTGAAAGATAAAACTAAAGATGACCCCATTTCTGTAATTTCATGATTACTGAAAATACATATAGTCATACTTCTAAAATTGTAATAGGCAAAGAACTCTCACAGTTGAAATTCTTTCCATAAGTTAAACTTGCTAAAACATAAAGTTGTTTATTTTTTCTTGAAGTTAAATATGGTGATAAACTGTTACTATACTGTACTTACAGTAATCTAAGAAGGATATAAACCTTTTAGTGTATCTTATTTCTAATCACAAAATGGATCTATATCGGTTGGTAACTTGCAGTCAGCCTGCATGGTTGCTGATAAATCACTATCAAACAGCTTAAGGGAACAAGGGGTTTATTTCCTTATGACAGTCTGGTTACAGTTGTCAGTCCAGCTTGACGGGAGAGCACGCACCAACACCAGGGCCAAGGAACTGGCCGCACCTTCTCTACATAATGGCTAGGCCAGCATGTCTGGCCAAATGTACAAAAGGATGCCGACTTTCTCAAACAGCTTCTGGTATTTTATTCCAGGACCTAGTCCTACCCACCATGGGCTAGGCCTTCTGCATCAGCTAGACAATCTCCTTCAAGTTTGCTCTGGGTTTAACTCAACCGTTAATTCTCTATAAATGTGCCCAGAACTCAAACCCTCAACTGTCAAGGTGACACCTGTGCCTAACTATGACAGTAACTTTAACAAACCTTGAGATGCCTGGTACCTTTGCGTCATTCCTTACGAGATGGTGGAGGCCCTGTGGCCGGTGGAGCTGGTGAACCCAGATGAAGTCGCGTTGACTCAGGTTCCCAGGGGCGAGCACGTGCTCCCGAGTTGAAGTCGGAGGTGGGATGATTGGCACAGTTCTCCAGGTCTTCGTGCTGCCGTGTTGCACCCTGTCTGCGTAGCTCTGGCCCTGCTGGATTCTCTGCGCCCCTCAATCACATGTGTGATTAGTTTCTGCGACCAGTGTTCTCCTCATACCCCGTGTTAACACATTAGCAAGAACTAGTGTGTAAGTGCATCACACCCAGCAATTCATTGTCCAAAAGCTCTGAGGCTGCACAGTAGCCTTGGCTCAGCAGAGCCCAGCCACATCTCTCCTTTCAAGAATCCCTTTTCAGACAATTTGCCCATTTATTACTTGGGAGGTGTGGAATTTCAGAAAGATTATCTCTTGCTGTATTTGACCTCTTCCGTTCGTTCTTTCCTGTTATGTACTGAAGCTTTTGATTTCATCCATCTTCTCTTGCTATCACATCTTAAGCGATCTATAGACCTCAACTTCGAAAGGAAGGAAGGAAGGAAGGAAGGAAGGAAGGAAGGAAGGAAGGAAGGAAGGAAGGAAGGAAGGAAGGAAGGAAGGAAGGGGAAGAAAGAAAGAAAAAGAAAGAAAGTAAAAGAAAGAAAGAAAGAAAGAAAGAAAGAAAGAAAGAAAGAAAGAAAGAAAGAAAGGGAAGAAAAAAATCTATGTCACACATGCAAGCACACACACACACACACACACACACACACAGACACACACACTTTAGATCCTGCAATCAATCTTACCTGTTAGACAAAGTGCTTTCCATACTTTGTTAACTCCATTTGCACAGTGTTACACTGCTGCACGATGTTACACAGTGAAGATCCAATCAGAAGTGTAATTATGCTCAGAGCACACCGTATAACAATCAGAACTTCTGCTCCATAATAGGATGTATCACAATAAGAAGCTGTCTTTTAATTCCAGTGAATCAGATCATCCAAACTGAAACAGAAATGGGGGAAAACCCCTCTTTCATTTAGTAGAAGGTCTGAGCCATGTTACTCTCTTAAGAAAGTAACAGATTCAGAATTCAGTCTTTATTTTAGACTCTAAGCCTTCAAAGTCTTCTGTGTTGTTTTTCCTATATCAGATGAGAATTTACAAGTACAGCTCATGTGAAAATCTGAGCTGAGAAAGTCAGAGTGGAGAACTTTCATGTGAAATGTCACAGACCGTTTCAAAGGTTACACTTTATTTCTCCTTAAATACCTTTCATATCAGCTTTCTTTTATAAAAGTACAGTTTTCATTTTAAAAATAGACAACATATAATTGATTATTTAAATAGTTTATTTTATATTTAAAGCAAGGATTCAGGGCCTAGAGAGACGGCTTGGGGTTAAACTTCTGCCTCACGAGCAGAAAGATCTGAGTTCGGATCCCATATCAAAACCTCAGGTGAACACAGCGGCGGCCTGCACTCATGACCTTGGAAGGCAGGGCGGAGAAACCACAGAGCAAGGAAAAAGGAGATATAGCAATCCGGAAAGAGTCTCAAAGCCCCCCTTGACTCTGCATAGGCACACACACTGCCCTCTGGCATACACACATGCGCGCGTCCAAACACGCACACGCACGCACAACAACAACAAAGCAATAAAGATTTGAAATTTGCAGAAATAAATAAAACTGAAATTTGAGTTTGTAGAAACCTTGGGTAACTTTAAGCAAAGATCCTGCACTAGAAAACAGATGACTCTGTCGTCTCTGATACAAGAGATGAGGCAAAATTTGGGAATTTTTAAATGAAATTAAGGAACTCCATTAAAATGCATTTAAATTTTTTCATTAATTTTTCTCCTTTACTAATCACACAAAGGAAAAAGAACCTTAATTTTATTCTCTAGAGCTGGTGTTTTGTGACTGGAAGAAAATGTATTTCTGAGCACAACACTTTTACTAAGAATTTAAGGAAAGCTTATTTGGGAATGTGATGTGTGAACAAATTTGAAAAATTAGGGAAAAGTCCCTTGCTTTTTGCATTGCTTGACAATGTCAGCTCAGGGAATGCAAAAGTGACCACTCATGCTTGGGGCAAGTAACCTAAGAAGACGTCCTGGGAGGGATGCAGCTAGGGAGGGGGTGGCAGGCAGAGTCAAGAAGGGGTCCGGGGAGGGGGTGGCAGGCAGAAGTGGGGACATGTGCCAGTGAGCTGTGTTTGCTACTCTAGCAGCTACACTACCAGGGCTTCTGACAAGGACAACTCTTTGTCTCTGGCTAGTAAGTGTTCTTGGTAGCTGTGTTAGTGAAAGGTAGTGGATGCGGCGATGTCATCCGCAAGGCTGTGCCATCCCCAGGTGTCGTGGCTTCTGCAGGTGTTGGGGCTTCTCCAGGCGGCACGGCGCAGGCTCATCTAGCCTGGAGACGCTAAAAGGCTGAAGGACACTTTGTATTTCTTTGCTCGGTGAGCACGCGCCTCCCATAGTAGCTCTTGGATACCTTGGTTCCTTTTCTTTCCTGCTACAAACGCTCCATAACCTGATGCTGTTAGTGGGAACCTTAGCTCCTGGTTCTGGCCATACATTCAACAAAATCTGGCTCTTCTCAGTCCCTTCCCTAGTCTGCCCGTCCCCGGGCATGCTCTCCGCAGTCACGTCGCTCCGCAGTCACGTCGCTCCGCCGCTCCTCACAGCAGCTTCTACCCGCTTACCTAGATTGTTGTGATGCCGAGGATGGACGTCTCCGCGCTGATTGCAGGCTGCGCGCTGACGCATTGGGCAGTGAGGAGCTGGGTGTTGAGACAGGACTGAATGTCACAGCTTACATAGGAACTGGGAATACAAAGGACTGTGTCTGAGGGAAATGAGAAATACACAGTTGGGAAAACTTGCTGGGAGACGCCCTGCTTGGGGCCTGTTCAAAAGACGCGAATGTGCCTGACCCAGGATTCTCTCACTTCGCCCCTGGACATTCGCTAGTGTGGTGAGAGTCATGACTGAGGGGCGGGGGCATCATTGGAGACGGGCACGAGGCAAGCACTGGGCAGCACCATCCTCGCACAGCGGAAGAGGCCGGGACACGCATGTGGGGCTTGGGGCGCAGAGACATCGTCCAGCAGGGAGTCCTCAGGCGAGTGTCCTTTAGGAGCTTTCCTCACAAGTGACTCTCTCCCAGGGCTGGGTCTGTCCCTCCCGCTACCTTTCCTGCTGTCTCGCACTCAGCGGCAGGAGATCCTGTGAGAGTCACAGGTGCCTGTGGCCACCACTCTTCAGAGAGGCACCTCGTTCCCTCTTATTCTGCTGGGCTCTAGCGACACTCGGACCCAGAGCATGGTCTGATCGCTCGCAGAATGTGCTACCATGACGGCCGGCCGTAGCCAGTTCTCAGTGGGATGGGTGACCCTGGACCTCGCCAGCACCAACGTAGCCCGTCCATTTCTATGAAGCTTCTGACCCTCCGCCGCCCCCAGAGTGGTCCACTGTTCTCTGCTCGCATCACGTTGGGATTCTCTGTCCCAAAGCTTCAAACTCTCCCTCATTCTCCCTCCAAACTCCAGCCAAAGGCCAGTGAACCCCGTGGTCAGGCCCATAAGAGCAGCCCCCCCTTCATGAGACTAATTCTCTGTATTAGTAACTTGGCTCTGGGTGAGACAAAATGTCGATAGAAGCAACTAAAAGGGAGGTTGGTGTGCTTGGGCTCATGCAAGGGAGGGTGTAGGAAGGCCATGGGGCGGGGAGGGGGCATGGGGCGGGGAGGGGGCATGGGAAGGGGGCATGGGACGGGGAGGGGGCATGGGGCGGGGAGGGGGCATGGGAAGGGGGCATGGGGCGGGGAGGGGGCATGGGGTGGGGAGGGGGCATGGGGTGGGGAGGGGACATGGGGCGGGGAGGGGGCATGGGGCGGGGAGGGGAGGCCATGATCAAGGAGGGGCCATGGAGCGGGCGGGGTCGTGCGGCTCACATCTCCATCGGTCCACCGATGGACACGCCTTCTTGGTGCTTGATTTGTCGATGACATTCAGCACCAGGGACAGTGATTCTTGGAGTTGCACTCTCTCCTGTTAGCGCGGGGTGGTGCCTGACTGGGCTCAGCTGCTGTGCTGTTCGTCAACCGCACCTGCCGAGCTGTCCCCTGCGTCCAGCACAAACGTCCTCCGCTCATTAAGCCTGGCCGGCTGGACGGCGAGCACTCGGCCCTAGTGTTTGCCTCTGTTCTGACTTTGCATCTGAAGTGCCCGGTTCCAGGGACCTCCGATGCCCCGACGACCCGCAGCTGGAGTCGTAGCTGAGCAAGACCCTCCTGCCCCCCAGCTGTTTGTCATGGACGAGAACAGAAGTGCAGCTCGATACTGGAGAGGGGCAGTGCACGCTTCTGCCAGAGCCGCGGCCTCCTCGGCAGCGATAGCTTCGTCTTGTCCTTTAAACGTCCACTTTACACTCGTGTCATTATCCAGGTGGCTAGAAAAATGTATGTGAAAGTCACACCTGCGACTGACTTGAGAAGTGGGAGGTCAAGAAAGAAGTAGATGCAAGACAAACAAGCCCCGCGGCGATGTTCTCCCCCGCAGCCGAATCTTTCCTTCGTTCTCCCTCCCAGGTTCCGGGGGCCGCCGGACCTGTGCTTTGTCGCTGACGCGGTTGCTGTCCTTTGCGGAGCATCCGTGGGATTGTGATGAGACAGCTGGACACGGACGTCTGAGAAAAGGTTGCATTAGCATCCGGAAGCACAGCTGGAGCAAACGCTTCCTGCCGAGCAAACGACAGGAAGGAGCCGCTCGGGCGAGCCCAGGAGGCCCAAGCAGCGGTGCGGGTGGAACAGGTGACGTTCCGATGTTCCTGATGGTTTGTGGCTCCTCGGGGCTCGCAGACTCTGCTCACGTTTCTGTCCTTAACGAAGCAGGTCGCTTTGTATTCCGTGGACGAAGCAGGCAGATCTGACGCCGACTTGCCCGTGACAAACTAAGGGGAACGACCTTTGATTTTAGACTTTCAAAACCAGATGGCTTGACAACGCCAACGCTGTAGCTCGACTTTACAGACGTGACTGAAGATACAACTCCTTTGTCGGCGTTGTGTATGTCAGGGTGGCAGATGCTGATAACAATAATAGGAAGGTGGATATTCCCGGAGTTTCACAGTCAGATTAGCAATGCACGTAAATGAACCATTTGCTTCACAGATCCTAATGGAGGTGAATCGAGGTGGCTTTACTCTATCTGTTGTTGTGAGAAAACACCCAAAGCCAAGCAACTTATGGGAGATTTATTCAGCCTACGGTTACAGAGGGGAGACGCGGTCCTTCGGGGCGGAAACAGGGGAGACGCGGTCCTTCAGGGCGGAAACACAGGGGAGACGCGGTCCTTCAGGGCGGAAACACAGGGGAGACGCGGTCCTTCAGGGCGGAAACACATGGCTGGCGGCGGAAGCTGGTGGCTGCCAAGGCACTGCAGACTCCATGGAGGCCGAGAACCTCTGCGAGCGCAAGAGCAGACACCTTGCTCACGCACGCCTCATGCACACCTCACACACTCGCTCACACACTCGCTCACACACTCGCTCACACTCACCTCGCTCATGCACGCCTCACTCACACCTCGCTCACACTCGCTCACGCACGCCTCATGCACACTCGCTCACGCACGCCTCATGCACACCTCACACACTCGCTCACACACTCGCTCACGCACACCTCGCTCACTGCTTGCTCACGCACTCGCTCACGCACGCCTCGCTCACTGCTTGCTCACGCACTCGCTCACGCACACCTCGCTCACACCGGGCAGGGCTCAAGGCCCCCGGGCCTGCCTTCCTCCAGCGAGGCTCCACCTCCTGGAGGCCATGACTGGCAAACACTGGCAACAGCCAAGGATTTAAACTCATGAGCCTGTGGAGGGACAACGCGCATTTCAAACCATGACTTTGGAGAACATGGGAAAGCGCAAAGAGTTGTGGGCAGGTCTGGAAAGACATTTTGTAAACATGCGTCCGGATGGTTATGGAAAATATGCTCATTTATATAAAGGCAAAGGAATCTGAATCTGAAGTGACGACTTTCGCAAGAACCAGAGCTAAGGAGGACGAAGAAGCTTCGGCTATGGCCTGATCCGCCATTACCCGAAACGACCCAGGCCTGAGAGTAAATCAGAGTTGAGGCTGGAAAGCAGATGAGCCCTGAGTGGTCCAGGCTGGGCCCAGAGCCAAGCCAAGCCACCCCACGGTCCTCAGATTCAGCGGCGACCCTCCAAATGAGGGAAGCAGCACGGCCCATGGAGAGCCTTGGCTGTGCGCGGGGGTGTGAGATGCACAGGGGTTAGCAGCTCTGCCAAGATCTCGTACGGGGTGACGAGAATTTCCAAGCACAGTTCTAGTGTGGCTGGATTTCATTATTTTGTGAATAGTTTCAAGAATACAGTGATCAAATAAAGAACATCCAGTGTTCTTTAATGAATGACAATATACACTGAGATTCTGAAAATTATCTTGGGATGTTTTTAATTGCTGCCGCCTGTCTTTGTTGGAGTGAAGCTAGCCGTGACCAGCCCTTCGGTGCTCCGTGACACACACCAATGTGGGCTCACAGCACTGTGCAAAAGAGAAAACTGGAGAGAAATGCTTATTTTAACTTTAGTTCACACTTTGTGATTGAAGAAATTAGCTCATGTGTAGAAAGGAGCTGGAAATAGAGAGGAAGCCTTGAGTCTCCAGCTACGCGTCGAGGTTTCTGTCTCTGCTGCATCGCTGCCTCGTCCCACGTCCCTCGGTCCCTGGGGCCCTGGTGGGAGGAGCCTGCAGGGGTCTGCCCGAGAGAAGAGGAGGGACCACGCCCAAGGACGCCAACAAAGAACTCTGCCCGCCTCTGAGGAGCAGCTCCTCCTAGTGTGGGACGCAGATTCCAGTCCCCATTTGGACGCGACAAAGGCAAAATCACGATTCTACCTTCGTGGAGACGAGCGTCGCCGCTCCAGCTTTGTGTTTCCACATTTGATGTGAGGCAGGCTCCTTGCTCTGCAAGCGGCTGTGACTCACGTCCAAGAAAATAGTGTCGGAGGGCAACACGCCAGTGACATCATCCCTTCCTGGGACTTGGGCTTCCTACTGTCGGTCTTACAGACGTGAACGTGATCTCTTTAATCTAAGAAATTCAGGGGCTGAAGAGAGAGCCCACGAGCTAAAGCCTTCACCTCGCAGGAAATGCAGGATGCCAGGATGCCATTTCATTTTTTTTACAAAGCTTTGTTATCATTTTATGTTTCTAACCATAAAATAATGGTTTAATAACTTTGATAAATGTTCTAGCATGTATCTTTTAAGTAAAAATTGTAGTAAAGCAGCATCAAATGCCATTTACATGCAGATATAGTGGTGAAATAAATACAACATTTTATGGCCGGTGAATCATAGCATACATATCTCTGCTAATGTAGCGAAACAGACGATGCTATAAACTTCCAGATACACATTTTAACTTTATATCACGTGAAATCAGAACTTGAACTGGAGAGATGGCTCAGGGTTTAAGTCTAGTAAGCAGACAGTCCTGAGTTAGGATCACAGGTCATGTAAAAAAATTGCCAGGTAGAAATGGTAGTGGCCTGAACTTCCAGTCCCGGTGGGCAGAGCCTGGGAAATCCCAGAGTGAAGCAAGAAGGAGATAGAAGCAATCCAGGATGACCCCTGAAGTCACCCTTGGACCTCCACAGGGACACACAGTGCCCTGTGACACACACACACACACACACACACAAAAAAAAATAAATAATACAAAATAGTTTAAAATCAGAACTTGAGACAGGCATGCGACCTATGCTGGCAAGCTCAGGAGCCAGAGGCAGGAGGATTGTCTTGAGTCTGAGGCTAATGTGGCTACATAGTCAGCTCTGAGACAACCTGTGCTAGAGTGGGCCCTGCCTCAGAAGCACATTGAGACAGAGCGGAGATGAACAAACACTGAAACAAATAAATAAAGTCAGAACACAATGATTTTTCCATGGAATTAGGTAATAATGGTCAGTTTTCTGTTCTTATACTTGTCTCTGCATAAAAATAATTTCTGGGACTGAGACAAGGACTTTTCTCAGGTTCATGCACATGGTGCATTTAGAACGGAGCCCAAGAGATGTGCTGAGTGTGGAATTCACCTTCCTATTTGTTCCCGTGCAGACTGCAGGTAAGTAATGACGCTTCCCACGCTTTCTGCCAGCCGTCCTGTCCTGGTCGTCTGCCCTAACAGTCCCCGCATCCTGCTGCAGTTGTTGGAGTTGAGGTTCTAACTGAACATTGGATTCCTTTTCCAGGTGCTTACAGAAGTGGCTTCCAATGCCCGACATAAACATTTAAGAGGCGAAATGCTCCGGGTTGACCTTGCAAATAAAAGTAGGAAACTTACTTGACTTGAGGAACAGCAGGGTTTGTGTCTCAGGCAGATGTGCTGTTAACATCGTGAAAACGAGTGTGCCCAAGACTGTGCTGTGTAATTCTGACTGCTTCATGGCGATGTTAACCAGTGATGTGCATTCCTTAGACATTGCATTGGGTACTGTGCACTAGTCAGTGTTCATCTTCAATCTCGCCCCACCCCGTGTGGTGCATGCATACTGCTATACAACATTTCAACGGATAGCTTAAAAATTAATTAAAAATTTTAATACATTTTCCCAGACGGTCCTGAAAGTCAGTTTGCAGCCAAAGGTGACATGGAACTAATGCCCACTCCTGCCCTGTCTTGGAGCGCTGAAGCTGCAGGATGCACATGCCTGGCAGACAGTCTTTCCTTGCAGCATGTTACCTGCCCCTCTGCTGCTCTGAGCGCGTCTAGCACCGACCCCCTTAACGGCCCTTCAGGGGAACACGTTCATCCTCCTCACATAAAAGCTGCGGAAATCATAGGCCACAAAGTTAACTGCCACACCAGGGTCCCAGGACTCTGACTTGCTAGAAGACACCGTCGGGGGCCTGGATGCCTCCAGCCAGCGCTTTCTTTACAAACTTTTTTCATTAACGATTCCTTGAGGAAACGTTCAAGTATCCACTTTTCCCCCAGTTTTTCCCGTCTTCCCCATGAAATGTTAATGCCGCAGACACACAGTTAGGTCCTTTACATTCACGCGTGCTTTACATATCAAACGCTGAGTAAGAACAGGCTAGACGCTATGCCTTTCAGGAAATCATCTGTCCTGCTGTGACTTCATGATCGGAGGGAGAGCCCGGTCAGGCTGCTGTTCAGTAGCTCCTAGTTTCTAGCAAGGGGACCCTCCCCAGGTCTGTCTTCAGAAGGTCCTACACGCTTGTCTCCTAAGGGTCGACCCTCGCAAGGGAGCCTGTGGCTGCTAGGAGAAGCCCGCTCCAGCTCCCCTCGGACCCTGCTGCGGACTTCCTAGCTCAGGTTGCTTTGCCCTGGTCTAGAGCTGAGGGGCCTTCCACATCAGGCCAAGCCTGAGGACAGAGTGGTCCGAGCATCTGTCTTCAGGGGCAGCTACTCTGAGCAGCTGCTCAACGGCCAGGCATTCTGTCTGTTGCTTTCAGACCAGCATGTCTTTTAAGGATCCAAGCAGGACACACAGATGGTCAGCCAGGGCCACAGTCCAGGGGATGGAGCAGTGATACGCAGATGGCCAGCCAGGGCCACAGTCCAGGGGACAGAGCATCGGTACCCAGATGGCCAGCCAAGGTCCTCAGTCCAGGGGACAGAGCATCGGTACCCAGATGGCCAGCCAAGGTCCTCAGTCCAGGGGACAGAGCATCGGTACCCAGATGGCCAGCCAGGACTGCCAAGCACTACTGTTTACACACATGTGCAGGGCCAGGGGACAGTTTTAGGTTTGCTGAAATGTTTAGCCAACACAGTATTTTTGTCCTTTTTTGAGGTATCTACAATATTTTTCTTGTAACATCTTGCCTGAAAGTTATCTTTGGCCAGATTATTTTATACATTTTTGATGTAAGTTGTGATGACAGAATAAAAATAGGGGTAAGAAAATCTGATGAAAATGTCCACCTTTCCAAAAGTGTAAGATCTTACTAAAAGCATGCACTTTCGTTAATCAGCAATGCAGTTCATTTAATGAAGTCCTGGCATACATGCTGGCGTCCTCATTCATGTTCTCACTGTGATAGATGTTCAGTTCTCAAAAGCTTTAATATTTTTTGCCTTCTTTAAATATTTAAGGCACAATTATGCTTGCTATTTCTGTCTCCTGTGAGTTTTGAGCATCTTGTTTCTGAGCGAGTTAATGTGCTGCAAATGCAGTGCTTTTGCAGTTGATAAATGAGGCTTTTGTTGGCCCGTGATGCGTCTTCTCCGGCGGTTTGTTTTCTCCTCGCAGCTCCACCTCTTCACTGTGTGTCTCCTGGGAAAAACAGCACACGCCTCACAGCATGTGGCGAGTCAAGAAAATGTTCAGTCTGCTCACCCATAACTGCTCTCATGTTTCAAAGTGCTCCACGTATGCATATAGCAATACTTACAGTTTTGTGTAGAGTTAAGTAGGTTGGTATATTTAATAAATTCTGAGTCCGTGGAAGATTTTAGTATTGGAAAATAAATGTAAGGCTAGGTTGATAGTTCCTGAGGTATTAGAAACTCTTTTAAGTTTGTGTTCTAATGACATATATTAATCCCTTAGTGCTTATCTTTTCCTCTAACCGACTCAGTTAAGACAACTAAAATACACATTAAAAATAGGAAAAGAGTTGGGTATAGAGCAGCACAATCAGGCAGAGAGAGAAGTAAAGTGGTTGTGTTTCAGAAACGTCAGTACATGGTCCAAAAACATCAAGTCAGAGATAATCTGCCCACCCCTGGAAGGTGCCTCTGCGCCTGCGTGCTGGAGAGGAAGGGGCCCTCGGAGGCGCCTTACAGCACTGGGTTTGGTGCGAGGTGCGGGGAAGCACATTGAGGGATGCACACTAACACGAGCTCTGCACGGATGGAGACGCAAGCGTGCCAGACGCCGGAGCGCCACCGAAGACGCTTGCAGCTCATGGCGCACGCGCTGAGCTCGGTGGGCGTGGCGGGGGTCCACAGTTGCCTGGAGAAGGGGGCGGCAGCCACGGCTCCCTCAAGAGGATGGCAGACATGTTAGGAGACTCCTTGCTCATGCACTGTGCACGCTTTGCACCACTGAGGTTGCTCTCCAAGGTTGCCGATAGATCCATGACCACACGGCTTAAGGGAACAAGGGGTTTCGGTCTGTCTCAAGGGTGTCTGGTTACAGTGCCTTGGCCGGCTTGGCAGGACA
Organism: Typhlomys cinereus; assembly: GCA_023101885.1. Classification (NCBI taxonomy): domain Eukaryota; kingdom Metazoa; phylum Chordata; class Mammalia; order Rodentia; family Platacanthomyidae; genus Typhlomys; species Typhlomys cinereus. The sequence goes on along the minus strand of JALPQD010000361.1, from coordinate 1,260,513 downwards.
GAGCTCACCAATATCAAGAGCTGAGGGAACTAGCTGCACAAACCCACAGCCCTGTAGAGGGACAGTCCTCACTTGCCAGGCCAGCACATCTGGCCACGTGTACAAAAGATGCCAACTTTCTCGACCAGCTCCTCCATCTTATTTTCCTGCCCATAAGCTGCCCCACCCGCCTGGCACTGGGCCGTCATCGGACAGTCTCCCTCGGGCTTGCTCGGGGCTTAATTCTATTCATTACCAATTCTTTATAAATGTGCCCAGAGCTCAAACCTTCACCTGTCGCGTTGACCCCGTATGTAACTATGGCGGCATGCAGTCCCATGCGAGGAATTCCATACATGTGAGCTTTGAGCCAGAGAAACAAAGACGAGTGATATTCAGCGAGGAACAACACGCGCTTAGAGAATCTGGAATCGGCATGTCGCTGATCTTTGCCACTCGGCTGTGACGTGAGCGTCTCTGTGAATGCTTCCTTGCGTGCTGTGAGCCGGGCACCACTGCATGTGTCCTTGTGGAAAAATAAATGAAGCTTAAGCCAGCAAGTGATTCTGATAAAAATTAAGGACCGCGGACCACGGCCTGCAGCTGCTCTGGGATGCTGCCACTGCGCCCCTTTTCTATGCAAGAAGACACTGTCCGTGAGGTGAAGCCGAGTCCACTCACTGGAGACATCAGAAACCACTTCCACGCCGTCTAGACGCACATGCGACAGCAGGAGTGTCTGCAGCCAGACATCTCGTGTCCAGGGCTGGGGCGGCCCGTGGTCAGTGTCTGTGCCGCTCGTCATAGGAATGATGTCTACTTGTGCCCAGGGCTGGGGCAGCCCGTGGTCAGCGCCTATGTCACTGGCTGTGGGAATGATGTCTATTCATGTCCAGGGCTGGGGCAGCCCGTGGTCAGCGCCTGTGTCACTTGACATGGGAATGATGTCTACTTGTGTCCGGGGCTGGGGATGGACTGTGGTCAGCGCCTGTGTTGCTGGTCATGGGAATGATGTCTACTAGTGTCCAGGGTCCAAGGGTCAGCCAGCACCTCTGGGGTCTGCCGTAGGAATGGCATGTCCACCTGCAGCCTTTCATCAAAGTCCCTAGCACTTGGCACCTAGCTACCACACTAACAAGTGAGTTGGAATATCTGCACCTCGTGTAAGGGGCAGGCTGCAGGGCCTCTACAAGGACGAGGGGACAGATTGCATCTTGCTTCTGGTGATGCAGCGTGTCAGCTGTGGTGTGACAACCACACCCTTGTTGACATAACTCTCCAGAAACAAGTCAGACCTGGTGACACTGAGAGGCTCTCAGACGCTAAGGGCTCAAGAACTAATGAAGGGCTGGAGAACTAGTGAAGGGCTGGAGAACTAGTGAAGGGCTGGAGAACTAGTGAAGGGCTGGAGAATTAATGAAACGCTCACAAGCAAACAAGGCCAGCGGTCACGTCGAGGCTGGAAGAAAGTGTGAATCCAGTTTTTCAACCTTTTCTTTTCTGGTTAAAACTCGGCAAGCTGCAGAAGGAAGCTGCTTCCAGTCTCCGGCATGCAGACCCTCCCACCATGTTCTTGGCATTGTGCAACATTGGAAATTGTCAAAACCAAGTAGCTGCACTTTCCTCCCATGAGCCCCTGCCTGGTGGCAAGTGACCTTGGCTGTGCAAAGCAACGCTTTGAGCTGCAGATGGAAGGAAACACTGCACAGAGGAGTGCGTGTGCCAAGGGGCAGCTCTCAGGAGGGCATGAAGACGCCCTGCCAGGGGAGCCCAAAATAAAGAAGTCTGACCTTTACCTCCATGTGGACTTTAGTCCCCATCATCAAGAAATAAAACAAGTCTCTGCTTTGCAGCCTGAGTCATGACAGGTGTGCAGGCTACTTGGGAGCATCAGCTGTGCGGCACGCTCCTGTCAGCCCCCAGTGACATGCGGATGCACAGGCTGATGCCCACCCGGCGAGGAGACTTGGACGCACAGGCTGACGCCCACCCAGTGTGCAGATTTGGGTGCACACATTGACGCCCACCCAGTGTGCAGACTTGGACGCACAGGCCGATGCCCACCCCGTGTGCAGACTTGGACGCACAGGCCGATGCCCACCCAGTGAGGAGACTTGCCTGGGCTTGCGCAGAACCAAGAGAGAGTCAGCCACTGCTTCCTGGATTCTGAGACGACCACCACCTGCGAGCTTCCCCAAGTAGAAAATGGAGATGGAAAATCCAGTTTCTCCCCTTGGGGTCTGGGGAATTTCCCTCTGCTCCTGTCTTCCGCCCTCCTGCGGGGTCTCCATCCTGAGCTATCGCCGTGACTCTTGAGCCCTGGGCCCCCCTTTCTGCAGATCCACTGGTGATGTCTGCTTAGCGTCTGTTTGAAACAGGCTGGAGTTCTGGCCCACACAGCCCGCCCTGCCTTGGCCCTGGCAGGGGGCTGCAGGCAAGCTGAGCTGCAGGGTCTCCTGGATTCCTTGGCTTGGTCACGGAGGGAAGCCGCGGTGGTGCTAATTTGTCTCTGTGGCTCCTGTCTGCCACATCACCAGGCAGCCGGAGTCTCAGGTCTCTCATTTGTAAAACAAGAACAAGGTCTCCATATCAGCGTTGTAGCCGATTGTTTGATATGCTGATGCTAAGCAGGAATTCCCACCTGCACGCATTACATCGTCTTTGATTTCTAATGTTGAATTTTGATTCACAGTTTATCCTTAACAAAAATCACACTAGTTGCATTTTTTAAACCCAGATATTGTTTCAAGCTCCCTGCAGGGGTTCAAGACTGCTGATCTCGTCATCTCTCTGGCTGTCTGTCTCTCCGTCCGTCTGTCTATCTATCTGTCTGCCTGTTTGTCTGTCTATCTGTGTGTGTCCGCATCTGCTTGACTGTGTCTGTGTATGCTTGTGTGTGACTGTATCTGTGTGTGACTGTGTCTGCGTGTTCTTGTGCGTGACTGTGTCTGTGCGTGACTGTGTCTGTGTGTGCTTGTGTGTGACTGTGTCTGTGTGTGTTTGTGCATGACTGTGTCTGTGTGTGCTTGTGCATGACTGTGTCTGTGTGTGCTTGTGCATGACTGTGTCTGTGAGTGACTGTGTGTATGCTTGTGCGTGACTGTGTCTGTGAGTGACTGTGCTTGTGTGTGACTGTGTCTGTGTGTGGTTGTGTGTGACTGTGTCTGTGTGTGACTGTGTCTGTGTGTGACTGTGTCTGTGCGTGACTGTGTCTGTGTGTGCTTGTGCGTGACTGTGTCTGTGTGTGACTGTGTCTGTGTGTACTTATGTGTGACTGTGTCTTCTTCTCCACTGACTTAGCCCATGGCATAGTACCCCAAGTTCTGTGTCTGTGTGTGTTGTGCATGGCTGTGTCCTCTTTTCCTTTACCCAGTCTGTCCCCCCGTCTGTGGCATGGCACCCCAAGTTCCTCCCAGTGAAGGTTTTCTGGAAAAACCCTCAGCCACACCCTGTGAAATGTTTCCATGGTGATTCCAAATCCAGTCCAGTCGGCAATGGAGAGTCACTATCTCAATGACATAGCAGGAAGCTCATTAACAGCAAACTCATGATCGAGTGTGTGTGTGAGAGAGAGAGTATATGTGCATGCGCGTGCCCGTGTGCCCAGCACCTCAGGGCCATTCAGCTCTGAGGAGCAGATTTTATTGTTTAATGAAAGTGATAGCGGAAGTTGTTTCTTCTGATTCCTCCCCAGGCGGTGCAGGACATGCCACACTCAGTGCTGCTGCGAAGTCACCTGTGAGCCCATGTCTCCTCTGCACTAGCATCAATGAAAGCACACAAGCACCATTTGTAAATATTTTGTTGTCATTGTACATGCATTTCCAGATTTTATTATGCTTCTTACATAAATATTCTTTGGGCTCAATATTGCAAAAATATTTAAAAGTATCACATAAAGCAGTGTGTTGGAGACTGAGCTCAATGGGTAAGGAAGGGGCTCATGTAATGGGTTAGGGGCTCACTGTGCCCATCCGAGGACCTGAGTTTGCATCCCAGAGTCACGTGAAATGCTGCATGCGTGCACTGCACCTGCAACCCTGGTGCTAGAGAGGCGGCTGCTCGGGCCGCGCTGCGGGCCCTCTGGACAGCCGGTCACATCTGTCTCAAAAGCATAACCCAGAGTGACCGAGGAAGACGCCCAGCTTCAACTGCTGGCCTACACACACACACACACACACACACACACGCGCGCGCGCACACACACACACACACACACACACACACACACACGAGATGAAACGCGCCTGCACAGCAGCGAGCACACGAGTCACGGACAAGCGCGCCCTCCAAGAAACAAAAAGCAGTTTGCAGAAAGCTGCCGGTCAAATGTCTTAGATTTGCCAGGGGCGCCTTTCTTGGGGAGAGCCTGTGGGGGGTGGATCGGGTCCAGGCGTCTGCATTGCTGGAACACGAAGGGGTAGAGCAGGCGTCCTAGAGTGCCCACCCAGAGGTGACAAACGCTGTTGCTCTCTTTGGCACATGCAGTGCGCAGAGAAGGAGGCAGAAATAGGCAAACCATGCAAGAAAAGTCTTCAGTTACTGAGGGGACAGATACAAATATTTGGAACTCAGTTAAAAATACCAATTCCAAACCAATAGAATAAAACTTATGACAAAATAGAAACACTGAAGAAAATTCAACCTGGGTTTGGTGACTTTTAAATAAATCATCTATTTAAATCATCTTACATAAAGCCTTTCAATAAATCACTGCTTTCCAAGCTGTGAGCGAGCACGGGCCGAGGCAGGAAATGGTTCCTGGCAGCCAGGGCAGGAAGGCAGGAGCCAGATGATCAGTAGGCCAGTCTCAGCCTCTGGCGCTGCCTGTGAATCCACGCAGCCGTGGAGCCGCCCAGCAAGCAGCCGGATGCCGTCCTGAACGGTCCGGTCCCCGGAGCACAGAGCGTGTCACAGACGGCAGAGAGGGTTAGAGGTCAAACAGCACCTTCTCAAAACCGTGCGGAATAGTCGTGGGACATGTGCTACTAGGAAACATGTGCTACTAGGAAACCGCTCTTAGAAACTGAGGGGTGCACAGGTGAGAAGTTCCCCTCCCCGTAATGCATTTATTGATAGGGTGAGAGCCATTAATAAATTAGACCAACACCGAAGTCCAAATGCCTGAATGTGGGAATGTATATGTGCAGATTAATGAAATGATAAATGATTCACCTCACCTTTATCTTCTGATCCACCCTCTGCTCTTCTAAATATTCATTTTGTGGGCTTGGAGTGCATGCGTGTGCCTTCTGTGCACTGTGCGCATATGTGTATGCGACTCTATACACATGTGCATGCGTGTGAATATGCATGAATATGGTAGGTATATGTACTTGCGCATGGGCATGTGTGCATGTTTGTGCAGGCACATCTTTATACATCTGTGAATGTGTGATGTATGTGTATGTGCATGGGTTTATGCACATGCATGTATCTGCTTGCGCATGTTTGTATGCATTTGTGTCTGTGTGTATGTGTGTCTGTGTGTGCCCATGTGTATGTCTGTGCATGTGGGTCTGTGTGTGCATCTCTGTGTCTCTGTGCGTATCTGTGTGTATGTCTCTGTGTATGTGGGTGTCTCTCTCTGCTGTGTCTGCGTCTCTTTGTCCCATCATGTGGTTCTGACTAAAGAGTTCTTCCAGGTCCTCCTCTGGCCTCCCTCATTAGTCTTCCTCACTGATTTAAAATCTTCCTGATGGACTTCTGTTCTGTGATTTCTGTGCTCATTGTGCCGCTGTGGATAGTAATGAGTGAACGGCAGTCTAGAGGATGTGTGGAGTAATGCAGCAGCCTACGGCATGCATGCAGTGGTGCCGCAGCTGAAGTGATGCATGGAGTGGCCAGCCACGTGCTCTCAGGTTTGCTTGGGGACCAGCCCAGTGACCAGCAAGCAGCAGCCATGGGGCCACATGATGTCTCCTCAGCTGGCCACTTCATGCCCTCAGGAGCTCAGTGCTTTGTCCTGGGCAGCTGTGGTCAGAGTCCTCCAGAGATGATTAGCAGAGACTGTGGGCTATGGGGAGCACTGTGGGACTTGGGGAGCATCGCGGGCCATGGGGAGCACCTCCGCGGGCCGTGGGGAGCACCGAAGGGTGTCACCCTGCCTGAGGGTCCATGGGCTGGGACGTTACTCTGCTTGAGTCAGTGTCCAGCCACGGTTGATGCTGTTTGTCTGCCCAGCCTCTGCTTAAGTTAATCTGTGATTTCCTAGGGGAAAAAAAAAACTGTGACACATTTACACACATATTCATGAACACACATGCACACATACACGAATGCACACACTGTGCACATCCCCCACGTGCATACACATACATACACACAAACACATGCATACTCCACACATGCACATGCATACATAGCCCATACATGTGTACACATACACACAAACACATGCATACTCCACACATGCACATGCACACATACCCCATACATGTGCACACGTACACACATGCACATGCATACATACCCCATACATGTGTGCACATACACACACGACACATTTTCTTCTGAATGTAAAGAGTCACGTTGAACAACCAAATTAAATGCAGGTTTCAGCCACTTCTGAAACTATGCCTGAGGGGTCACCTGTGCCCTGCTGCTTAATCTCACCCAAGGACCCTAAGTCACAGGTGCCGGTGGACGAAAGTGTCCCCAAGGAATAGAGCTGGCCAGTTTCGTCATTTTCCACCAGGAGATGGAGATTGAAATCGCTGTTTCGTAGAGAGTTAGAGGACATCGGGGGCGGCGCACCGCCATCCTGCCGGCCTTGCCCCAGTGCTCTGATGCAGTTTCATCAGGAGCCGCGTGAAGGGCCTGCGGGTCTCCTCGTGACTCGTGCTCGGTCCAACAGGCCGGCCCCACAGATCACCTCTGGGCGACATCACCCCGGCGCACAGCTTCCACGGTCCTGCACTCTGATGTTACCTTACGCTGTAGGTGTCAGGGTCGCTTTCAGTTCAGATGTTTATTCTATTATTTGAGCTCTACATAACCGAAGAGCCCGTGGTGACCGTTCTCAAGCTGCTCTAAGGTAGACGATGGGGCCCTGGTGCCGTCCAAAGGAGCTTTTCAGACCATGATGCTTTGCGCACACTGGGCGGCCTGCAGTGGGCAAGCAGCATGCCACTGACATCAGGTCCCTCTTAACTGGGAACTGTGGGAAGCAGCGTCAATCATGCACAAGGCACGAGAGAAGGTGAAGGTCTTGGATGCAAATGTCCTGCGACTCAAATAGGCTTTTTTTTTCATTTCCAGGACCAGAGAACTCAGCGCTCCGTGGGTGAGATCACAATTCTGCCATCAAAGAATCACTTTAAGCGCCGACTCTGGAATACGTCACCAGTCACAGCTCGGGAGAGATGACGGTGACCTTCAGAAGAATCCAGAATCTTCTCTGCATGACTTTGCCAAGCTCAAAGCATCCAGCCTCCACTTCCAACGTGGTCACGTGACACTTTGGTGAATAATGATCCCTGCTGTGGGGAAAGTCCAGCCAAGGCTGATTCTCCTTGATGCGACCCAGCAGCTGTGATGATGTCATTTCCTGAATTATCATAAATCAATGCTGATCACAAAGGCCCCAGAGAGCGGACGCGGACGGCTGCGGGCAGACGCGAGGACACCGTGCCTTCCTGCGGCCCAGCTGAGCGCATTCTCCCCTGGCAGGTACGGCCAGTCCTTCCTAGTTCTGTTTGTCCTTCATCATACACGTGTGCTCCCCCAGGGCACGTGACCCTGATATGAACGAACAGGTAGCATACAGTCATGTGGACAGATATGCTGATTTCAGGAAGGTTTGGCAGGGTCTGGGGAGATGGCTCAGGGATAAATGAGAAGACCTGAGTTCACAGCCCCAGGTCCCATGTAAAAATTCCAGGCGGATATGACAGCAACTTCAATTCTGATTCTGGAAGGTGGAGCCTGGGAGACTCCAGAGCAAAGCAATAAGGAGGTGGAACAATCCAAAATGATTCCAGATTTCACGCTTGGGCCTCCACAGACACCCTCAAGGGCCCTCTTTACACACACACACACACACGCACACACACACACATTCATGCAGGCATGTAAAACAATTAAGGATTGCTAGGTATTGCATATAAAGTTTTTCTTCACAGTATTGAGAGCCCATAACAGAGACAAATACATAATTTATGTAACTTCAATGAATTGATCTGTCATCTTGGTGAAATTATGATCACATTCTTAGAAATTAAGGACTACACTTTCAGAGATTTCAGAAGTACAGATGGTGAGTGATTTTAGTGTAAAAGCTTCAATGAATGTTATGATAGTACTCTAGTTTCATGACCACCTTCTTTTTATTTTTATTAGACACTTTGCCACACTCCTCGCTAGAATATAATGCTGCATTTGCTTATTTGCCAATAGCCCTTTAATGCGCTCACCATTGGAGTTTCTCTCCTCACTCTCCTGCACTGACGCTTTTCTTATCTAGCAGGTAACCAGTGGTCCGCTGTGATGATGATCATTACGGACTCGCAGAAGTGTGAATCATTTCTGGAGACGTTTGCCTGTGGAATCCATTCATCTCAGGCTCATCTTGTCTTGGGTGTATGTTGACAGTCTCGGCCCATTTTCCTCTGTATTTCCCTCAGTCACGCTGAGTTAAAGATTTAGTTCTCATAATATCTTTGTTTAAGTAGGTTCCTAAATTTACCAGTATCAAATACATTGCATTATACCATCTATATTTATTATTCACTTAATCTAAATTGTGTTCATACTGGGTTTAGACACAGTTCTATAATCATGCCCACTGGCAAGGCTGAGGCAGGAGGATTACAAATTCAAGATCAACTTGGGAATGCTAGTGAGACCCTGTGGCAGAATGAAAATATATGAAGGTGGCTCAGGGTGGGGTGGACCCCTGTGCAAGAAACCCTGGTTTAGGTACCAGCCCTAAAAACACAGTCGAAGTAGCAGCAAAGAAACAAGCACGGTTGGCGCTCCAGTGGCTTCCCTCCCCCTGAGCTTCTGTCTCTTTTGTTCGTTTTGTTGGATCCTTTAAATTCTGATTCTCTGAACACTGGAGACTTCAGAGGAGCCTTAAATTAACCTTTGTTCACTCGATAGATTTCAGGGTTATGAGATCTTTAAGATCTGCTATTTCCTTTGAAATGTTGTCACTGATTTCCATTCGAAGCATTGTTTCTTATTCACATTAAATTCCATACATTTTTGCCAAAACACATTGATTGTAAAACAGTTTATACTAAGTAAGATACCATTTTGCTCTGGCAATTAGAAAACCAGAAAACCATGTAAAACAAAGCGGCAAACCCATGTGGAAGGCGAGAATGCTCCAGTCAGAGCAACGGAATTGAACTCAATCTTTGAAGTAACATGTGATGAGAGAGATTTCCCCGAAGCAGCACAGAGATGAGCTGTCCCGTGACTGACATATGACATCAACATGGGCATACTCTACCCTGTAGTCAATGTACAAAATGTAGAACAGAAAAAATCTATAATCAGTGTGATATCCTACAACAGAATTTAAAAATACTTCTTTTGTTCAATGTGTACTGATTTTCAGTAATAAACTAGGTTGTATGTAAGTAAAACAAGTCAGAATTAATCATGGTAACTTCATCGCTTCTATGACTGTCTTCTGCTCTGCCTGGGCAGATCTCGCTTCAGCCAGGGCTCGGTTGGTACTTGTCATGTTGGGTGGGCCTTGAACTCCTGGCAATCCTCCTGCCTCAACCTCATGAATGCTGCCATTACAGGTGTGAACACTACGCCTGGATGAAATCTTTGGACTGTTATCAAGAGTCATGTGCTAATTTTAAATTTTCCAAACATTATGAAAGGCAACTGCAGCATGCTGACCTGGTAGATGTCCCCGGGGACATAGGCATAGTGGTTCCCCTCGGATGCGAACGGTCTGCCAGGGCTGTGCACAGTGGTTCCTTCAGGTGGTACTGGGAGTCGCATGGAAGCCACTGTGCATGCGTCACCACCTGGACAGGGCGCCTGACCACCTCCTGCGTGGGGGCCCCTGACCACCTCTGGGCATCGCCAGTGAGGGATCGTGGTGCTCTCTGTGTGTTTTCTCCTTGCTGATTTCCTTCCAGCATTTTCTGTGCGTTGCGACCTTCGGAAGGTGCTTGTGACGTGCTAGAGAGCTAGCCACACACGGAGAAGAGACCTTCGTAGCCTTTGCTTCATTTCTCTTCCTACTGCATAGTTTGCATTACTGTGCTTTCACAAGCATTTTCCCACCCGCCTGTTCCATAGCTTTATGTTCCATCAGGTTTCGGGGATGTAATTCATTTTACCTTCTCTTCTCGCCTCTCATCCAACAAGACGTGCCTGGAATTTGCAAACAGGACTGCACTCTTAGCACTCAGCTAAGCTGAAATGTCATATGTCAGTCACGGGACAGCTCATCTCTGTGCTGCCTAGCAACAGGCCCCCAGGCAGGTAGATAGTAGAGCGAGGGGCCCAGGACAGAGACCCCCTGACAGCACAGGACTGTGCTGGAAATTTGCTTCCTGAGGACGGAGACCAAGAAACAGTCCAGAAAAGAAAACTTTAATCTCACACATCTTCAGTTTTTTTCTGGATTCATGAATTGTCTAGTGGATTAAATAGACCAATTCCAGCCCCTAGATAGTAACAGGGCATGAGAAACAGTTCACCGCTTGATTTAAAGCCGTTTTATTTTATTGATGTTTATTCTGTTGTTAATGACCACCAAATATTCACAGACATTTGGTCAATGTCTTGGCTCCGACTTGGTGTGGCTACAAGACAGCTTGGTTAACAATACCCGTGGGAGTTGGGATCACATGGGCGACACACATGCTGCAAACATCTAGTTTCACAGCATCACCTCCTCTCACCATCCACTCATCTACTCCCTTTACTGTTTCGTATTTTTTCCGATTATCTTTGAAAATTTTTTCTGAGTTTCCTTAGCTCTCCAGTGACTGGAATATGAGCAAAAATCCTACAGTCCAGTTAATACACATTTACTTAGATTTCAAAACCCACAAAGTGAAGGAGTGTCACACAAAGAACGAACACGCCCATTGCAGATGACTTACATGCGACGAGCAAGCACAGGGCTGGTGGTCAGTGCGTGTCTGCTGTGGTTCCCGACAAGTCAAGGGCTGACGGGCAGGACGCCAAGGAAAAGAACACAGTCGCTTTTACCGTATCTAACTCCGTAGATAACGGGACAGAGGCAGGAAACACGTGGAGCTGACCAAGAAGTTCCCCGGGGCTCGTGAACACGTTCCCGTGGGGACGCGGGGCGCAGTGTGGTCCACAGAGAGCATCTTACTCTCGGGCGGTGTCTAGCTGACCATTTCCTGAGGATCTTTTGGGATAAGTGCTTCCAGAATAAAGGAAATGATCCTGAGTGCTGAGGAAGGTGGCAGGTGCTTTTGCAAAGTCTAGTGGATGTTTACAGGTTGCTGTGAGGCGGGGACAGCTTGCTTGTCTCACGCTGATGGGAGGTTAGCGGTCAGCTGGGTTTCTCCAGCGACAGGAGCATGTGCTGCACAGTCCTTACCACATCGCTGTCCAGGAAAGAGGAAGCCAGGGGAGAGGTGCAGCCGCCCTGAGGCAGCGACAGAGCCTGAGGCAGGCGGGGGCTCTGCTGCCTCCTCGGGCACAATGACTTTAGTAACTGCCACGTCGCCACCTGGCCCAGGGCCGCAGCCCGTGGACCACCCACACTCTCACCCAAGCATGCGCAGCCTCTATGCCATGTCCGTGGGCGCTGGGCGCCGGACAGCAGCGGCGGCTAGCAGTGTTTCCTGCGACCATCCCTCGCATCTGCAGACATCTTCGACCGCCACCATCTGCAGACCCTTTGACCGCCACCAAATGCAGGGGTTCATCTGCATGCTTCAGCTTAAGTAAGGAGAGGCCCCAGCCATTGATATGCAGTTTTATGTGTATCCATCTGAGAATTCAGAGGAATGAGACAGGGAAAGGGATCCGCCCATGAAACAAGGGTTCTCAGCAACCAGCGTCGGCCTAGAAGCTCATGAGCGCGCAGGGAGCCTCAGCCTCCAACATGTGGGTTTGTCTTGTTAGTAGTCAATGTTGCAGCTGCTGCACCATCTTCTCAGTGATGTAGGTGAGGGAGACATGAACCGCCGCACTGCACTGAAGCGTAAGAGATCATTCTCCTGCGGTGACTTATAAGCCTGTTGTCTGCTAATCAGTCCCAAACCAGCCCACACTGCAGGGAATACTGAAGCGGAGAGGCAGCCAGCCTGTCTGCTAGAAAGACATCTGCCCAAATCACTTTAAGGTGACCCGCTAAGTTATACTTAGGGATTTTCATTTGACTTCATCTTGAAACACTTTGGGAAGACACAGCGCAAAGACCCTCCATATGATTGGCATCTGGGGATGTGGCTTAGTTGGCACAGTGACGGCCTTCCAGCGTTGGGACCTGAGGCTGGGCCGCAGAACACATGTCAGAAGAAAGGGGAAGCTCGTGTTTGCAACAGCACTAGGGAGGCGGACACAGACCCTTGGCCAACCCGTCGGCTGGGCACCACACCACTGAGAGGTCCTGTCTCAGAGAACAGAACATGTGTTTGCATTCTGTGGACCAGCAGCCATTGTGTGATCTACCTACACACACACACACACACACACACGCGCGCACACACACACACACAAATGCACACGCACACATGCGCGCACACACACACACATACGCACACACAAACGCACACGCACACACACGCACACACAAATGCACACACACACATGCACATACATGAACACACACAAATGCACACGCACACACGCACACACACACACACAAACGCACACGCACACACGCACATACACCCCTTCTCCGTTCACGCCTCACTTCTCCATCGGGTGCTAACATCACAGTTTTCACCCCTGCGCTCTTGGGAAGCGAGTTGTGAACAGCCTGCGCGGCCTGTGAGAAGCTCTGTCAGGGGCCAGAGGTCTGGATGCGTCTCTCCCTGCAGTGCCACGAGCTGCTCTCTCTGGGCTCATTTCTCTGCTTCCCTTGTGTCAACGTAGTCCTGGTGAGGATTTTGTTATGTCCGGAGCACAAAGTCCAAAGAAACCCACTGAAGTCAGCCTCCGATGCAAAAACAAGAGGGTTGTTTTTATTAAACGAACCTAGGTTTGGGCTGCACGAGTCCTCAACGCAGTGAGAAGTGTGAAAAGCCAGCTTCGATCTGTCAGTGGAGCTCATCTGTTTAAGGCAGACATTTTGCTCTCTGCTTCTTATTTTTGGCTTAATTAAGTTTGCCATTGCTGTTGCATTTTCCTCTGCCAAGCACTAGTTTAACTTCATCAAAGTGTAAAACTTTACTAAACTTTCTGCCAACATATGTCTCTGGCTTTAACTCTACAGTCCTTGGGCCTGCAAGCTTTCTGCTACATGCTGTCTGATTCCATCACCCTCAGAAATCTATGATGACTTTTTTCTTTAGCATCTTTGATGCTTCTAAAACTAGAACCACAAGACAGCAGAGGTTAGAGATTTTATAAGCAGGGACTGAGGAATTCACGTAGCTCACGTAGCCTTCCTCAACCCCTCCCTCCTGGTGACGGATGACACTCTGCTCTCCCTGGTACGAGCTGGGGGGGGACTGGCACCGAGGGGTCTGCGGCTGCTCCAAGGACATCAACACTTAAGTCAGCTCTGACTCCCATAAACAGTTTCTAGCACCCCTCGGATTACTCGTGGCCCTTGGAATTCCTTGAGCAGTTAGTGACTGGCTTCCACCTGCTCTGACCACAATCTGTCTTGACAAAGTTGGTGAAATGTTACTGTAAAGGCTGCCCTTCCAGTTTAGGGGGGCTCCCAGAATGTTAAGTATTTCCTAATTTGGAGCTGACTGGTCATCGTTATAGTCACATACACAAACTGGGTCAAACAGTCTGTGTCTAGCATGTCTGGTGTTTCACAGCGAGGGCAAGTGAACAAGTACAAAATGGAAACAAATATGTTCAGGTCCCACAGATTTAAGTTCTGAATCCTGTGGAACCGGCCAAAGAGAAGGACATAAAGGGTTAAATGTGAGTTCTAGCTGAGAACCGAGAAGATGTTTGATTGGCCCAGCTCTGTGCCTTCAAGCCTGCAACAGTGCCGCATGCTACACGGACAGTGACGACACAGCCTGCACCTCTGCCCAGTGCTGAAAGAGCAGTGATGTCACAGCCTGCACCTCTGTCCCATGTAAGGACAGGGACGTCACAGCCTGCGGCTCCGCCCAGTGCTGTAAGGACAGGGATGTCACAGCCTGCACCTCTCCCCAGTGCTATCAGGACAGTGACGTCACAGCCTGCGGCTCTGCCCAATGCTGTAAGGACAGTGATGTCACAGCCTGTGGCTCTCCCCAGTGCTGTAAGGACAGTGACATCATAGCATAACATATCTGCTGTGGCCTACAGCTCTGGAAGTCCTGAAGCATTTTGAAGTAGACATAGTATTAATGAATCTGAATCATGACAGAGAGAAAATAGGAAAATGAACAGTGAGATTTGGTCATGAGGTTGCAAACGGTGAGACTTGGTCATGAGGTTGCAATATTATCTTATTATTTTAACATATTTTATAATCAAGTCCTTATGTGTTGTCTTAAGAATAAACAACAAAATATAAAACTGTTCTTGAAAAAAATACATAAAACTTTCTCGCAAAATGAATTGTATTAATGCTATTATTATTTATTAGACAAATGTTTTCTTTTAGATGCTTTCCTTCATTTTAAAAGTGTGTTCTGAATTCTTTGAAAAGAAATTAATTCTGATATTCTTAGTAGTATACCAAACTTCTTTGATTCAATACTTTAAATATCACTTAATCACTTCCTGAGTTTTTAATATTTGGATGAGTACATACCATTATACACACAATGCACAAATCTTGGTCTCGGACTTTAAAGCACTAACAGTTTTGTCAAATCTGTAATGCGTTAAACAAGAAATACTTTGTTAGCATAGAACAGATGCAGTGCTGGGAAAAGTGCTCAGAATTCAGGCACACGAAGCCCTTGTGGACTTTTTGAAAAACAATTCTTCAGGTTCTGATAAAACTCCGCTCTGGGTGATGCAGTAAGATGTGAAGGCACCTGGAGGGCGGGTGGGCTCCGGGAGGCCATCCAGAGCCAGGGGCTCTTCTCTGTGTTGGTTCGACCCAGGGTCTGCAGGAGGGCCGGGAGAGTGTATTCTGAGCTGAATGGTCCAGCTTGCCCTTTTCTGGTTTGTCTACCCCCCAACCCCTCTCCCCCCGCAATAAACCTCATCTAGATTTGTATAACTGTGGGTAGTTAGAAAAACTGAGATCCGTAGCTGCAATCAGCTTGGCTCTCCTAATGCTCCACCGGCAAAGTTTACCTTTCTCTGTGCTTGGAATTCCATAGCGTTCTTCCTGGTGGATTGTCAGCTTCAGGGGGACAAGCCTGTTCTTCAGACAGAGGTGGCAGTGTGCTGGATAACTAGAGAGTAGGTAGGAATGTTAATTAGCGTTGGGACTGTAAATTGACGTTGTTTATTATGAATCAACAAAGAATAACGAGCGAGAAAGATGGGGGAGGGAATATGAGGAAGTGAGAAACAGGAGTGGAGGGATTTTATGTCGGGAAATTTGTAGGTCGTGTTAGAATGTTTTCACATTAAGGAAACACATCTGAGTCTCTGGAGAATTGTGTCTTTATGAGGAAACTGTATTTAAAGGTAGAACAATTGCTTTCCTTTGAGCTCCTGGTCCATCGGGGACGGACTGCAGCTCATTTCCATGGTTGGTTGTGAACAATAAAGTGTGCTTAAAATTACTGTGTCCGCAGCATCTGCCTAGCTGTCAGCGAGGCTACGCGATGCAGGCGATGGATGGAGGTGTGGATGTAATGTGCATGTAAAGCAATAAGACTCTTGTGTGAATCGCCAAGCTCTCTCCCCATGTAGTGCTACTAGTTCTGTGAATTTAAGAATGAGCAAGTCTCGTGAAAATTAATGACTGCCGTTGACCAGTATTTTCTCATGTGCCTAATCAAGTGGGGGTGGGTCATTTAATGGATTCTGAAATGTTTAAGGTCTTCTCTGCAGAAACTAGTCTAATAGGAATGGAAATGCGAGTTCACAAACATGTGCTCAAGAGGGTGTTAGAGGCGAGGTCAGAGTGCTTACAATCTCACAGGCTTAGAGGCAGGAGAGAACACATCGTTCTGTGGGCAGTGGGACCCAGGCTCTATGATGGGGTGCTGCGGGCGGGAGGGAGGAGTCCATCCCTCACCCCTTCTAGTTCCAGCTTGACTCCTTCTAGTTCCAGCTTGACTCGTGCCTGTCCAGCCAATGGTTCATTTCTCCCTCAGAGCTCCCTCCGTAACACCTTCTGTTATGGCGTGAAATGTGAGTGTCCCCTGTAGGCTTATGTGTTTGAATCTTAGTTGTTTGAGAGGATCATGGCACCTTAGGAGGTGAGGCCGTGCTGGAAGGCAAGGGGTGGGTGGGTTAGCCCTGGGGGTGGGTTGGCCCTGCCCGGCTGTAGTTAGTTGGCCTGTCTTGCAGTTGGCAGTTTTTGCAGCTTCATCGATGGACATGACTTAGGCTGCCTCCATCCTTGCAGACTGTATCTTTCTTCTGTACCCATAAACTGAAGGAATCTCTCTTTTTCCCTTTAAGCTAATTGAGCTTAGATGTCTCACAGCAACAGGAAAGAGTTACCCTGGTGCACTTTTCTACTTTATACCTTCATTTTGCTTGTTTGGTTAGTGGTCATAAGTTTTGCTTTATGATGCGTGTGGATTGAGATTTTAAAACTGTGGGCCCCTATAATTCTGTTACTTTGTCAGACAAAATTGTCATGGGTCTTAAGACCACCTTAATTTGGTAACATAGATTTGAGATAGAAAGCAACTCAAAAGTGGTGATTTTCGTGATATCTTTAATCAGATATTAAAAATTACCTTGTAGCAAGTGGAGGCTGCATCAACCAAAAGCACGACATTCTTGGGGCAGCTGATTGGAGGGATGCTTTGGAGCCAAAGGGCTCAGCAGGGTGCTCATGCCGGTTGTGGAGCTGCCGACTTTGGAATTTGCCCTGTCGGTTTCTAGTCTTGTTGTGGGCCACTCGTTCCTGGACGTGCCCCTGTGTGGTAACCTAAGATAATGTAAAATGCTGGGACACTATAATGTGAAATTTGTACTAAGGGGAACTGCCTTGGCAGGGATTTTTTTTAACTTTAGAAGCTTCAGCAAAGCAAGTAGCTTCCTGGAACTGCTTAAGGTGTCGCTTTCCTGGAAACCACCTTAAGACAGGGAGTTACAGAGCAACTGCTGCTTGAAGGAGACACCTGCTACTGCTTGCTTCATGTGGCCGCGGTGTTTGCCTTTCTACGTTCTGCGTTAACAAGGCTCTTGTGCTCCATTCTGAGAGCCCGGCCCGAGGATGCAGCTGATAGCTAAGTAAAGCCTCTCCCCTTTTTGTATCCGGTGTCAGAGCGATGACATCTGTTTGTCCCTTTTGGAATGGGAATGTTCATTCTGCGCCCTATGCCCTTCTTGTTTTCACAGGAGGTCATAAGAGACTGACTGGACTTTCACAGGAGGCTTTGGACTTTTGAAACCTGCTGCGACTGATGTAGTCTATGGAGACTTTTAAAGTTGGATTGAGAACAATTCGCATCAAGAGGCGTCCATGAGCCTACCGGTACAGAGAAGTGGCGAATGGTTTGAGTTTGAGTTTCCTCCACCAGCTCGTGTCATTAACAGCTAAAGTCTGGAAAGGTCATGACAGCTTGGGAAGTGGAGTCTTGCTAAGGACGGCAGGTCACAGCGGCTGAGCCTAGCTTTGGTAGCCCTGCCTTACTTCCCCAGGCCGGTGCTGCTTCTACTAGCCCTGCCCGGCTTTCTCTGATCCTGCCATGGCTTCCCTAGCCCCGCCCTCTTCTCTGGCCCCGCCCTCCTTCCCTGGCCCCGCCCTCCTTCTCTGGCCCCGCCCTCCTTCCTGGCCCCGCCCTGCTTCCACTAGCACCGCCCTGCTTCCACTAGCCCCACCCTGTTTCCCTGGCCCGCCCTCCTTCCACTAAGCAGTGTGCAGCTTTCTCTCTGTAGTGGCCTAAATCTTCTCCAGCTCCTGCCCGTCCATCATGCCTTTTGTCTGCTGTAATGGGCTGGATGTTCCCGCCTCTGGAACCGAAGCCTATAAATGCTCCTCCCCCTTTTCTCCTAAAGCTGTCTTATCTGTCGTCTTCCAGCAGCAGGAGAGTAAGCTGCTGACAGCCCGTGTCTCTCACAGGCTCACTGCTACTGGTGGGGTGCATCGGGCACTGAGGGGCAAGACCGGTCAAAGGATGAGGGTCTTTGGTCCTGATTCAGTGTGCTCCCTCCAGGAGACCCTTCTCTTTCCTTGTCTGAGACGCCTCCGTTATTCCTTTCTTTGCACCGTCTGTCTCTGGAGGAGGCCTCTTAGCTCCACTAGGCAGCGGTGAGTGGAAGACAAAGGTCTGTTGCTTCCGCGGGTGACCGTGGGGCTCTGTCACTGGACCGCAGGGCTTGTGGTCGGCGGTCTCACCCATTGTAAAGAAGCAAAGGGGGGCTGGAGAGGTGGCTCGAGAGGTGGCTCAGGGGTGGCTCAGGGGTTAAGCCTCTGCCTTGCAGGCGGAAGGTCCTGAGTTCGGATCCCAGATCCCACGTATAGACACCGGGTGGAAGCGGAGTCGGCCTGCGCTTCTGGTCTGGTAGGGCGGAGCCTGTGAATCCCGGGGCAGAAGGAGGTGGAGGCGTCCATGGTGGTTCGCGAATTCGTCCGTGGTTCTGCACATACACAGACACACACACACACACATGCGCGCGCACATACACACGCATATGCACGCAGTTGAATTAATAATAATAAAAAAAATTAAAAAAAAAAAAAAGAAGCAAGGGATGAAAGAGATGCTCCGGCTGAGGCGGATGGAAGCGCCGGCTGGATCTTCAGCTCCTGCGACAGTCAAGTTGTCTCCACTTCTTCGCCAAACGTTTGTTATTTACAAATCTCTCAACTCACATTTCTCTCAGCACTTCTGTTGCCCGCCATTAGCTTTATTGTACTTGCTAGAGGCTGGAGCGAAAGACAAGCTCAGGAAGTGTCCATGTGAAAGGAGAAAACCTCTGTCTGGGAAGTTGTTTCAAAGGACTTGGAAGGAGAAATATGCATTTTGATTAGTCTGACTGCCAAGGTGAAAGATGTTCTGTGAACGTAATTGACAGCTAAAATGTGAAAATCAACCAGGACAACAATTCCACTAATGACAGAAAATTCTCTTTCTCTGGTGAATATAGAAAATCAATTTTGGGGAATGGCTGGGAAGAAAGTATTGGGGCCCTGAAGTGGAAGGAGAATAACATAGCAGCAGTGGCTGACTGTGTGCCCAGGGCTGGCTGACTGTGTGCCTGGGGCTGGCATGGCTGACTGTGTGCCCAGGGCTGGCTGACTGTGTGCCCAGGGCTGGCATGGCTGACTGTGTGCCCAGGGCTGGCATGGCTGACTGTGTGCCCAGGACTGGCATGGCTGACTGTGTGCCCAGGACTGGCTGACTGTGTGCCCGGGCTGGCATGGCTGACTGTGTGCCCAGGGCTGGCTGACTGTGTGCCCAGGGCAGAGCAGGAGGGATTTGGAAAATGTGTGCTTGGAGGTGTTGGTTTTCGGTTGTGTTGCCAAGTCTTTGAAATCCCGGGCTCGTCTACAACAATTCAGATGCAGACTGCATGGATGCCACTTGTTCCTGAAAGAGCCGGGGCAAGACAAGCATTCCTGCAGACACTGAGAACCAAGTGATTCTCGTTTTCATTATTTCCTTTTAATCACTGAGTTATTCGTGTTTTTGCAAAGAGAAGAAGCTATCTGAGTTCAATGCAACCTGCTGTGCATTTTAGGTTAAGCAGGTGTGCTCAAAGGCAGGGCGCCATGGTTCCTTGAATGCAATTCAGAGCATGTGCTGAGAAAGCAGTTGTTAGAACAGTGTTGTGCACACAACAGGGTAACTGGACTTGCTGCTTCGTGGTCCGTGCAGCTGCAGATGGCTCAGAATCATTGGCCTCGGTTTCCTTTCCTGTTGCTGTGATAAGATGAACCGGCAAAGGCAGCCAAAGATGCCAGGCTCTGCTCTGGGTAGGGCACATGTGGCGGGAGCAGGCCCCTGGCAGGGGCTCTAAGAGCTGCCCATGTGATCCCTGCACCAGGAGCAGAGGCCTGAAGCTGCTGCTTGGCTCATGCCTCCTCCGCGGGCAGGCCTGGGTCGAGCCCAAGCAACAGGGCCTCCCACTTTCCCCATCGTCGGAGGGTAGCCTGGATCCAGACTCACTCTCACAGCGTGCCTGCGGACTTGCTTTGTGGACGACTCCAGATCAGGTTGGCAGGACCGATCGCACCGCCCTGAAGGTGGGAGCGCTTGTGTTTTACTTAAGCTTGCGGTCCTCTGTGCTTCTTGCCTAGTGGGTACAGAATTTCTCACTTCCTGAATGACTCATGCTCGGTTTTGAGAAAAAGGCCTCTTTGGATTCAAGGTTATATCCATGAAGGTAGCGTATCAATTAGCATCTGTATTCATTTTTAAGAATGCATCAAGTAAACACATTTAACACATAAAATCTGTAACTAAGAGTATAGGGCTGGGAGGGTGGTGGTGTCATGGTGTGATAATTAATCCTGTGTGTCAATTTGACACACCTGGTATTAACCAAGATCAGCTGAGACCACACCTGGAAGAATCAACTGAGACCACCTGAAGGATTATACCAGCCCCAGATCCCATCGGAACCGCCACAGATCTCATAGGAACCTCCCAGTAGTGGGCCACATAAAAGCCACAGAACAGAAGACAGAGGAGTAGGAGAGACTCTCTGAAGCTGTGCTCTTCCCTCCTGCCGCCCGACCTTCCAAGTCTTCAATACAATAGAGACTCTCTAGAAATCCTTCAATTTTTCAGCCGTCACCCAGCCTTTGCCTGTCGCCCACGGGCCTACCGGGCTGAGCAGCTACTGACAGCCATCGTTGGACAACCTCGGCCATATTTCGTAACCCAACTCAATAAATTCCAATATTATATATCATTCTGTGGATTCCATGACTAATACACGTGGAAACAGGATCTGCGCATGGTGATTCTAGGACACCTCATAGGACTTTGCAGCCATCTGGAGTCAGGAGTGAACAACTTAGATTTCGCCTTGGGCCTTCTCCTGACAGAATGAGAGAGAGGCCGGAGCCCAGAAGTTTCTTTCTCATATAAAAGAACATCAAGTCATATCCCAACCTTCCAGCCACGTGTTAGCAGCTAGAGTTCTAAAACATGGTCAGACTGAATCACAAAGAAGAGCTTGGAAGCAGCTTTCACATGAGCACTTGATTTCCACAGCCATCAGGACCACCGTGATGAAAGTGGAGGGCGTGTCCACAGGTGCTAAAGACCTGGCCCACGTGCACAAAGTATGTCCACAGCCACTGAAGACCTGGCCCACGTGCACACAGTATGTCCACAACCACTGAAGACCTGGCCCATGTGCACACAGTATGTCTACAGTCTCTGAAGGCCTGCCCCCATGTGCACACAGTATGTCTACAGTCTCTGAAGGCCTGCCCCCATGTGCACACAGTATGTCTGCAGTCTCTGAAGGTCTGGCCACGTTGCCCAGTTCTTCTCACAGTAAAGCCATACAGACACTCTCTTCTACACTCTCTTCCAGAACGTTCTGGGGCTCCAGCCTCAGACACACTAGGACACAGCACAATCTACTGCAGACTTGTCTATTAGCAGACAGCGACTGACATGTGCTTGTGGTGGACCACGAACCTTTCAGGTCTCAGGTGACATCTCAAACCACCATGTTGATCAACAGCTCTCCTGCTATGTGGCACAAAACCAGATTTCTCTGCAATCTCTGAACAAAGTCAGCGCAGATGCTCCAGATGTTTCTGTTTATAGTATCTGACACTATCCTCGCTCCTGGTACTGAACTGTGTGGCAATTGGCGTACACTTTCTCTTGAGCCTCCTTGAAAATAAAAATTTTCCATAATATATTGCTAATGATGTTAAAGATGAAGCAGAAGTCATCTGGAATTAAATTAGCTAAAATAGCTTCAACCATAAATAGTGCATTGAAATGAAAAGTATTTCTTAGGGGTATAGCAGTTTAGGAAATGAACATAGAGTATTTGCCTAAAAAATGGAGAGATTAATTCAGCAATAAGATCACTTGTAATAAGCATGATATATTAATATATATAATAGATTAATATATTAAATATAATATAATATATATTAATATATATTGATAATATATTAAATATATTAAAATTCTAACATTAGCCCCTGGTTTATTTGAAGAGGTTCCGGAGATACATATAATTTTCTTTTAGTCAGTGGTTTTCTGTCTTAACAGAGTTTAATTATAGCTACAGATACATTTCTGCTCCAGTTTGCTCAAATTTTTCAGAAATCTTCCAAGACATAGATTCTAAAAGCAATGACCAAAACAAGATTCATCCACAGCTCAACATGGCCAGTGTATGATCTGAATTCAGTTACTGTGAGTGAATGGAAGTGTACAGGTATCCTTGATGCTGGGGCTTGCTTTCTCATTCAGATGTTCTTATGGAGGTATAGGATGGCCTAAGCATGTCAGGTTTATGTCTCGTCGGCATGATTTAAGCAGGACTATGTGCCTGGCCACATTCACATGTGTTGACCTGTTTCCACCCGCATCTGTCAGAACTGTAACTTGTGACAAGACGCTTTAGTCTTTCTTGCATCCTGGGCAGATGCGCGTGGTGGTGGATACCTTTGTTCTTGCTTCACAACTTCTAGATCACACGGTTTCAGAGAGACAGCTGGGTGTCTGTTGCTTGCCCGCCTAGGGGATTTCTTTCCTTCACATAAAATGTCCTGTCTCGCCAACTGGCTGAGAGCCAATTTGAGATAAAAGCGCTCTGTTTAATTCAACAAGACAGTCTCTTAATTTGCGTGCACAGTATAGCATCAGTGGAATCGCCTCTGCTGATTCAATTAGAAAGAACTCAATGTTAATTATTTCCAATCTAAACTTTTGGAGTCCCACGGATGAAAAGTAAATATGCAATTTTCTTTCAAAATAGAAGTAAAGCCCAGTCATGAGAAGTTTCAGGGTCCTAAATATGTGCACACATGGTAAGCCACTGACGGACTCACCTGCTCTCTGGAAGCAGACAGGTGTGTGACCTCTTTAATTTGAATTTCAGGCACTCATATTGTTTTATTACACTTTTTTAACTGGATGATATTCATTAGAAAAGTGTTTCCTAAATACAGTGCTCTGCAAATAAGGACAGTAAAGGTTTTTCCCCCAGCCTGTGTTAGAGTTTTGGGTCTCGAATATACACACTGATGTCTTTACCCTAGTTGTGTGACACAGTATGTGAGGTAAGTGTGAGGTAAGTGGAAGTCTCTGGTTTGTTCTTACACACAAGTTACGTGGTGTAGAATCACAGATTTTAGATTTATCTTTATATCAACACTCCAGACTGTTTCAATGACTTTTGCTCCTGAGCTGCCTGGTGCAGACTCTGTCATAGAACTGCGGTAAAAAGCTTTGTTGGCCTCTGTCTGCTCAGGGGGCCAGGAAGTGCCCCCCACATCATTTTCACTGGGAAAGTGCTACTAGGATACATTCGATGGATCTGACCATTTCATGCTATGAAGAGATGATTCTTTCCTATTTATTCTTTGATTTTTTCAAAATGGTTTGTGCTCTCCTCCCTTCCCACCACCACCTCTCCCTCCTCCCCTCCCACCACTTCTCCCTCCTCCCTTCCCACCACTTTTCCCTCCTCCCTTCCCACCACCACCTCTCCCTCCTCCCCTCCCACCACCACCTCTCCCTCCTCCCTCCCACCACCACCTCCCGCCTCCCCTCCCACCACCACCTCTCCTCCTCCCTCCCACCACCACCTCTCCCTCCTCCCTTCCCACCACCACCTCCCTCCTCCCCTTCCACCACCACCTCTCCCTCCTCCCCTCCACCACCACCTCTCCCTCCTCCCTTCCCACCACCACCTCCCCCTCCCCTCCCACCACCACCTCTCCTCCTCCCCTCCCACCACCACCTCTCCCTCCTCCCCTCCCACCACCACCTCTCCCTCCTCCCTTCCCACCACCTCTCCCTCCTCCCCTTCCACCACCACCTCTCTTCCTCCCTTCCCACCACCACCTCTCCCCCTCCTCCCTTCCCACCACCTCTCCCTCCTCCCCTCCCACCACCACCTCTCCCTCCTCCCTTCCCACCACCTCTCCCTCCTCCCCTTCCACCACCACCACCTCTCCTTCCTCCCTTCCCCACCACACCTCTCCTCCTCCCTTCCCACCACCTCTCCCTCCTCCCTCCCACCACCTCTCCCTCCTCCCCTCCCACCACCACCTCTCCCTCCTCCCCTCCCACCACCTCTCCCTCCTCCCCTCCCACCACCACTCTCCCTCCTCCCCTCCCACCACCACCTCTCCCTCCTCCCTTCCCACCACCACCTCTCCCTCCTTCCCTCCCACCACCACCTCTCCCTCCTCCCCTCCCACCACCTCTCCCTCCTCCCTTCCCACCACCTCCCTCCTTCTCTTCTGTTCACTGATACAACCAGGTCCTTCCTGCTCACGTTCCTCTGCATGTGTGGATCACTGTGCTCACTGTGGGGGGCACCTGTGCTAGTAAGGGTCCGGCCATCTGTGGTAGCAAAAGTGACCCTCTAGGGGGCAACTCCACAGGTGGGAAACTTCTTTCTGTTGTCCAGCATTGTAGTTGTTTCTCCTGAGATCACCAGGGGAAGGCGACACGTCTGCCGATGTGTAGATCTGGTGTTTGCAGGTCTCCTCGTGCTGAGCTCCTGGACGCAGCAGCCCTATCCTGCTGGAGTGTCATGGCAGGGATTTTGCCTCTCCACATTTAGGCATTTTAAATTCAAATGCATTTGAACTTTGTAATATTTAGACACAGATATCCTGAGAGTACTCAGAGATGCACAGCTAATGCTATAAACCACAGAAAGATGTTAGTAGCACTTGACATTTGTGTTGTGCAAGTATAATGGATAGTATAGAATTTTAAGCACATTTGTATATGTTTGCATATATCCCTCATTTCGACCTTGCAGGAGACGCTGCTCTGAAGGAGGGAGCTCGGCTCCCCCACTCAGCTGGTGAAGAGCTGGGAGCCAAGGCGCAGATGAGTGAAGAGACTCCCCACGCTGCGGGACGCCCAGCAAGGGATGGACTGCGTGTCCCATTCCTAGTCGCCCTCTGCGACTGCACGGCAGGTGTGCTCTGTTGATTCAAGCTGCTAGTTAAATTGTCCTGTTGTTTCCATTGGTGGGAGGAACACAGCTTTCCCTAACACCTGTGTGATGTGTGGTAGCCATCAGCAACCTTCCTCAATTTCAGAAACTTTTGTCCACACACTGTAATTACAGCCCATTTCAGAGTATGCAAATGTGTTTGCTGAATATCTATCCAGGTGGCTGAGGACGGTGTCCGCGAAGTCTCAGAGACCTGGTTCTGTCCTGAGAAGAAGGTTCTCTAAGAGAACAGAAAAGCAAGATGCATAGCAAAGAAAGCCAGCTGCGCTAAAACCTGGTGTTTTACTTTATCTTTGGAATTTGTATACGTTAAAAATTCAGAATCAAATTATTTTTCTGTTTTTATCAGTTTGATTTTTCCTCTTTTCTGAGAGCTTTTTCTTAAAACTATTGGCTGAATCTGCAAATATTTTTGCATTCCTTGTAAATCTTGGAGTCAAGTGAAGTTCAGCTTAGTCACGTTTTCTTCTACAATTTGCAAATGGGCAAAAGTGAATTTAATGATGGTGCTGTGTTTTATATGTAAGTTTTCTAAATGAGGAATCTATTACTACATAGAAGTGTGTTTTGTGACTCACAGTAAATTGATAAGCAGAGGAGCCTGGTTCTGCTCACACTGGCTTTGTCGAGTTCTGCATGTAAACGTTCATATATCTCCCTACTATTTGCTGTTGGTTAACTCATCAGTAGTCGCATAAAGGCAAGTTGTGATGGAATGGAAAGATGGATGAAATGGACCCGATCCCAACCTAAGATTTGTGGAGGAGGAGAGGCTATTTGAGAAGACTGGCTCTGTGCTCTCATTTGTCTTACGTGCATAATGGTACAGGCACTACCAGCCTGGGCACACAGTGTGTGCTTTGTGCTTCCACAGAGAACTTGGGGTCCCCACAGACACTGATTCTGGACTGTGTATTTACAGATGCAGGACCATGACTGTACTATTTTGATGTTGGAACTAATGATGGCCTGGGATGTTACTGTCGCCATGTGATGATCAGAGGTGCCTTATTCTGTCTCCAATCTCCACACTTAGCTTTTGACACAGTGTCTGGATGTCTGTTAGATCTTGTGAAGGAAACAGTGCATGGAGCCCTTGGGGCCCAGGAACCATGGTCCCCTCACCGCGTTTGAACCTTCACTTTGATTTCTGTTTTGAGACTTGGGCACATGATTCAGTATCCCTCAGGTGGTGAGTGAAGCATCCTCCTGACTACGACAGATGCACAACCCACAGACAGCAGTAGATTTGCCAGAAAAGGTGATGTTTCTCAGGGTAGCCAGGGTCTTTGTCAGGATGCCCACAACTGACGACTGGGTGTGATGTAAGCCCCTCCCCCGTGATGTACAGCTAATCGACGGCTGGGTGTGATGTAAGCCCCTCCCCCGTGATGTACAGCTAACTGACAGCTGGTGTGATGTAAGCCCCTCCCCTGTGATGTACAGCTAACTGACTGCTGGTGTGATGTAAGCCCCTCCCCCGTGATGTACAGCTAATTGACGGCTGGTGTGATGTAAGCCCCTCCCCCGTGATGTACAGCTAATTGACGGCTGGGTGTGATGTAAGCCCCTCCCCCGTGATGTACAGCTAATTGACGGCTGGTGTGATGTAAGCCCCTCCCCCGTGATGTACAGCTAATTGACGGCTGGTGTGATGTAAGCCCCTCCCCCGTGATGTACAGCTAATTGACGGCTGGTGTGATGTAAGCCCCTCCCCCGTGATGTACAGCTAATTGACGGCTGGGTGTGATGTAAGCCCCTCCCCCGTGATGTACAGCTAATCGACGGCTGGGTGTGATGTAAGCCCCTCCCCCGTGATGTACAGCTAATCGACGCTGGGTGTGATGTAAGCCCCTCCCCCGTGATGTACAGCTAACTGACGGCTGGTGTGATGTAAGCCCCTCCTCCGTGATGTACAGCTAACTGACGGCTGGTGTGATGTAAGCCCCTCCCCCGTGATGTACAGCTAATCGACAGCTGGGTGTGATGTAAGCCCCTCCCCCGTGATGTACAGCTAATCGACGGCTGGGTGTGATGTAAGCCCCTCCCCCGTGATGTACAGCTAATCGACGGCTGGGTGTGATGTAAGCCCCTCCCCCGTGATGTACAGCTGACAGCTGGTGTGATGTAAGCCCCTCCCCCGTGATGTACAGCTAACTGACGGCTGGTGTGATGTAAGCCCCTCCCCCGTGATGTACAGCTAATTGACAGCTGGTGTGATGTAAGCCCCTCCCCCGTGATGTACAGCTAACTGACAGCTGGGTGTGATGTAAGCCCCTCCCCCGTGATGTACAGCTAATTGACAGCTGGTGTGATGTAAGCCCCTCCCCCGTGATGTACAGCTAACTGACAGCTGGGTGTGATGTAAGCCCCTCCCCCGTGATGTACAGCTAATTGACAGCTGGTATGATGTAAGCCCCTCCCCCGTGATGTACAGCTAATTGACAGCTGGTGTGATGTAAGCCCCTCCCCCGTGATGTACAGCTAATTGACAGCTGGTGTGATGTAAGCCCCTCCCCCGTGATGTACAGCTAATTGATGGCTGGGTGTGATGTAAGCCCCTCCCCCGTGATGTACAGCTAACTGACGGCTGGGTGTGATGTAAGCCCCTCCCCCGTGATGTACAGCTGACGGCTGGTGTGATGTAAGCCCCTCCCCCGTGATGTACAGCTAATTGACGGCTGGTGTAATGTAAGCCCCTCCCCCGTGATGTACAGCTAACTGACAGCTGGTGTGATGTAAGCCCCTCCCCCGTGATGTACAGCTAATCGAAGGCTGGTGTGATGTAAGTCCCTCCCCCGTGATGTACAGCTGATTGACGGCTGGTGTGATGTAAGCCCCTCCCCCGTGATGTACAGCTAATCGACAGCTGGGTGTGATGTAAGCCCCTCCCCCGTGATGTACAGCTGTGTGCACAGTAAACCTGACTCAGATTCCTTGTTTGCCAGGGGATTGAGACTCATCTTTCTCCATCAAAGATTCGATTTCCAAAATTCTCTTTTCTCTTCAATGCTATAAAATATCAAAGAAAACATCACTTGGGCCCAAATGTTGACCTTTCCAGGTCCTAAAGTAGAGTTTGAATTTCATTTACACCTAAATTTAGGTCCCTACCTGTTCTAGATCTTACGCCCTCCTCTGAGGGCCACAGCCTAGCATTCCAGGTAATCCACCCAGTTGGGCAAGTTCTCTGTAATGTCCTCTGAGTGTGTGACCCAAATGCAAACCACTGGCTTCTGTCATGCTTTTTGAGTTAACCGACCTCAGCTTGCTTCTGCCTCCACTTGCACTTTTGTCTCCTTCCCCAAAGGTTCTCCTGTTGGAGTTGATGTAGATGTTCTTGTCAACTCAGGTCCTGTCTGGCATTCTGAATCATTAGGCTGAGTAAAGCCTTAGTTTTACATGGTTGAAAAAATAAGCTTCCATGGTCTAATTTCAGTATGGTCATGCTTTTCTCCAGTTCTTTGCACATGTACAACTTGTTAATAAGTTGTACTTTGAACTTTTGTGTTGATTATTGTCTTACAATAGTAATAGGAAAATTCTTAGTCAAAGCCTCTTGCTTGTCTATATTAGGTACTTAGAAACATAGAGTGAGGTATATGATATGTTAGTGGACCTGGGCTCTGGCAAATGGTGGGCAGAACATGTTATGAGGGGAAGGATCAGGATGAAGACCCTCAGATGATGATCATGTTGGAGATTCTTTGCCTGTTTCACACATGGTGGCAGGTCTGGGACACAGCAAGGCAGAGAGCTGGATTGCTGTTCTTGTTTAACTCTCAGGTGTAGATTGATGAGAGTTTGCAAACTCAAGTTCTATGAACACACCTTGTGCTCACACAGATGATAAAAACAGGAACTTCAACTGTGGGAACACATGTGGCACTCACAGTTACTAGAAGGAGCAGAGAACTCAAGCTGTCAAAACACATGTGGCACTCACACAGTTACTAGAAGGAGCAGAGAACTCAAGCTGTAGAAGAAACACATGTTGTACTCACAAAGGTAATAATAAGGACAAGAACACAAGCTGTGGGAACACATATGACATTTACACACTTAATAAGAAGAACAGAAGAACTCAAGCTGCAGAAGAAACATGTTGCAATCACATGAATAATACTGGGGACAAGATCAAGCTGCAGGAGCACATGCTCACAAGTAATGAAACAAGGAACTCCTACTGCAGAAACAAACACTGTGTTCACAGATAAAAATAAAAAACAGAACTCCAGGAACATCTCGATACCACAAGGTGAGCTGCAGTTTTTATCTCAGCACCATGAGGAGACTATAACTCTTCTCAGCCGTTAGCTCCAGTCACCAGTAGTCAGTGCAAACCAGGCTGTGAACCTGCCGGCACGTGCATTTCCCCAGACCCAGCTGCTCTCACAAAGCAGTGCTTCACTTTCCACTGCACTTTTCAAAGGCAGATGAATTCAAGGTGGAATTTGTTTATACATATTATATTTCTAATGGGTGAAAGGATCTTCAGAAATTGCTGTTCTTGACAGGAAAATCTGGAAAGTTTTAGAATAATCTAAGTAGTGTTTTAGAAGTGTACTTGACAAAGCAGCAATTCTGTAATATATTCTTGACCAGAGGACTCTTAAGCAAAGTCTAAACACAAGTTTAGAAACTTGTGTCCCTTGATCTAGCTTGGAGGTTTAGACTAAATCTCATGTGTATCTAAAAGGATTTATTTAATTAAAGAATTATGTGTGGAATCTGCAAAAAAACTCTCAAATTTCCAGACCAACACTGACGTCAGAACCATCTGCTGAATGAGGAAATAGCTTTGTGATTTGGAGCATGTGAAGATGAGTTACTTTGCTCCACTTGTCCTGAGCTTCCTCCGCCACGCTGCAGTGTGTCATGCCTCCACAACCCTGAGAGCTGAGTATTTTCAGGACCTGAGTTTGTAGGTAGAGAGGTCAGAGGTCAAAGCTCTTGTTCTGTGAACAGAAAAGCTAGAGTTCAGGTCTCCAGAGCTCATGTAAAATGCCAGGTGGATATGGAGGCTGTTGTAGTTACTCTTCATCTTTGCTGTAGGACAAAGGGGATCTGTTTGGCTTATTGTTCCAGAGATTTAGTCCATTATGACAGGAACCTTATAGCAGAAGGTGCAGCACAACAGATCAGAAATGACAGCATAGAACATTCTATCGCTCCCTCTGGAGCAATGGGTGAGAAGGTCAAGACTGAACATTGAGTTCCACATTGCTCTTTCTGCAAAGAAGAATCATTCAAAAAGACCTTGTGCTTGCCCACCTGGAGGGCAGTATATAAATTCTGAGCAAGTCAGCACAGTGATTGACATAAGCTGAGCTCAGGGAAGTCAGAGTCTGCAGAGACACACAGAAGTGTGAAGGTGCAGGGAATGTTGGGGTCTTACACAGTAAACTGTGGGTGGAGTTTAACCAGACAGTAGCACCCTTGTTCATCAGATTACTTGCTCTGAGAAAAACTTTAAATCTGTAATGAGTATATTCAGTTTGAGAGATCAATCAACTCTCCTCACATAAGGGAGAGTTAGTCTGACAGAATGTATCCAAGTTTTATGCAGAAATGAAACCTAATCACACATGCTTGCATACTCTGGAAAGAAGTCCTTTGTGTTCAAGGAGTGTGGACAATGGTATCCAGATATCAGCCCTCTAATATAGCTGTGGGTGTGGCTTCAAGAGTGAAACCAATCTTAGAACAAACCAAGGCACCTGAGAACTTTCAGTGATGGGAGAGTTTCCATGCATGCATATCTCCGTAGTACATGCTACACTGAAGGGAGAGTCCCCCATCCCTCAGCGCTACATGATGCGCTCCACGCATCTCTCAGCACTGCAAGCCACTGCATGCATCTCTCAGCAATACACACATCCCTCAGCACTGCACACATCCCTCAGCACTATGTGATGCGCTGCACACATCTCTCAGCACTGCACACATCTCTCAGCACTGCACACATCTCTCAGCACTACATGTACACTGCATGCATGTCTCAGCACTACATGTACACTGCATGCATTTCTCACACTCATGATGCAGTGAAGGAAGAATTCCCATGCCTGCAGCACACTTGCCACACCTGTAATCAGAAATCATCCTAATTAAACACAGATAGTGCACTCAGAGAGAAACCTCTTGTCTTTTCCGTTTTCATTTGTTTATGTATGTGTGTGTGTTTTGGGAGAATAGAGGGTGTGTGGGTATGTATATATGTGGCATGGCATAGTGGGAAAGGAAATGTGTGTTTGTGTGTGGTGTGGAGGGACATGTGATTGTGTGTGTGTTGTGCCTGAACTTTCATACATGGCACATGTGTGTAGACATGCATACACATGTGTACATGCACATAGACTTGAGGTCAAGATGGACAATCACTGTCAGTTACTCGTCTACCTTATTCTTTCTGATGAGAGTCTATTGTGAAACCCAGAGCTCTCTGATATGGTCAGCTGGGTACACAACTGGGTCTGGGGATCCTGATCCCTGACATCCTAGCTTGGAATTAAAGACAGGCTGGTGTACCCACCCAGGGTTTACATGGGTCTTGGGGATGTGAACTCTGAACTTCTTGCTTCTCAGCGAGCCTTTTAACAGACAAACCACCTCCCAGTCCAGGAGAGAAGCATGTGTAAGCTAGGACTGAGTTAGAGGTTTTAGTGAGAAGGAAAATCTTGCAGCACATACAGGGAAGAGCCAGATTGTGTGTCCAGAGTATGGGTAGGGTTCATCATGGAGTCAGTTTCCACTACACACCAGAGCATGCTAAGGAGAGAAGCTTCATGCATGCAGAGAGTGTGACCATTGCAGAGTAGAGAACATGTAGGAGAGAAGCTTCATTGTGCAGAGAGTGTGACCATTGCAGAGTAGAGAACATGTAGGAGAGAAGCTTCATACGTGCAGAGAGTGTGACCATTGCAGAGTGGAGAACATGTAGGAGAGAAGCTTCATGCATGCAGAGAGTGTGACCATTGCACAGTGGAGAACATGTAGGAGAGAAGCTTCATGTGTGCAGAGAGTGTGACTATTGCAGAGTGGAGAACATGTAAGAGAGAAGAATCTCGCGTGCAGAGAGTGTGACCATTGCAGAGCAGAGAACATGTAGGAGAGAAGAATCTTGCGTGCAGAGAGTGTGAATGAGTTTTCAGACTCATCCCTACACAGCGGAGGACCTGCAGAGGGAAGACTTTTGTGTACAGGGAACGTACTGTTGTGGGGTCTCAGGGTGCGGCTGAGGGGACGTGCTCGCGCTAACCAGGGAGCGGATGACCTGTATATGCAGGGCCATGGTCCTCAAATGGAAGCCGTACTCCCTCCCCCCACACACTCCTGGGCAGCATTTGATGGTTTTTGGAGACCTTCTGCTGCTGTCACTGCAGTGGGAGGCACAGGGTGACCCCTGGCCTCGGTGCCTGGGCTGTCTCCACAGCAAGGACTCTGAGGAAACAGAATTCCCTGCAGGGCAGCTCCCGACCCACCTGGCCTTGGTCAGAAAAGCTTCTCAGAACCAGCTGCAGTGAGATCCTTGGTCCTCCGCCATCTTCCTCCTCCTCTTCCTCCTCCTTCAGAGCTAAGCCACGAGGCTTTCCCTGCCTGCTCTGGCATGCCTCCATAGTTCAGGTCTCAAATACGGCTGTCCCAACGATCACACAGCCTGTCTTGATTCTCAGAAGGTTCGAGGCGCATGGTTACACAGAGTAGCCATTTTATGGTAAAGGAACTTGCGTGTCATCTCGCCAGGCTGAGTCCAGGTGTACCAGCTCCAGGGGAGGCTCATGGGATGTGAGTGGCGTCACAGTCACTTTGCACAGTTGTGTGTTGGTCGTGGGGTCAGCGTGTAAGCGGCTCTGGGGCCAACCGGTCTCTTGTGGGTAACCCCCACCTACGCTGTGAAGGTCAGCTGCGTAAGGTGAGAACGTCACAATGCAAGATGAAGGATCCCACAAAGAATCACGTGGAACACGAGATGGGGTTGAAAGCAGCTGCCATTCAGTGATCACCACTGGCAGTTGGAGGGCGCTGGGGTCTTCTCTGCTCACTGGAAGGAAGGGCAGAGTTTAGGTCCTGGTGAGGACCCGTGACTCCGACTCTGCCGTGGCTTGAATGTCAGAACCACGGGCTCTGCGCTTGAATGCCAGCTGCCCCGCAGGCTCTGTGCTGCGCCCTTAGCAGATGCCTCGAAGGTGGTGGCCCCGTGGGAAGGCGGGGTCCTGCTGGAGGAAGCGGGCACATCACAGAGGAAGCCCTGCGGTTTTGGCAGCCCTGCTCCTGGCTAGTTCTTTCTTCTGTTTCCATGACCTGTAGGGACTCCTGCTGTCTCATCTCCACCACCTACCTGTGTCTCTGGAACCGCGCAAAATAAATGTCCCTCAGTCCCTTAAGACGGCTGTGTAGCACTGCCCCACAGCAACCAGACGAATGCGGCCGCAACCAGCCCCGTCGCCAGCTGCAACCAAGGTGGCGTGGGTGCCCCACCTATCAGAGAGCTGGTGAAAACACTCCGCTGGTCAATAACAGGTGGAGCCAACACCTTCAGACAAAGCAAACAGCTGGTAGGGTTGCCAGGGGCTGGGAGAAGGCGCTGGGCTTTAGGCAGCCTCCTCCAAGGCCTCTATTGTTTATCTTAAACAATGGGTGCATATTAAACCTTGGGAAGAGAAGGAAGAGAGGGAGGCGACAGGGGAGAGAAGGAGGGAAAGCAAGCAGGAGGAAGGCAGAAGAAAAGAGAAAGATCTTCTGGGTTGTCAATGTGGTTGAACAGAATCATGGTAAAACTCCACTGGAGATCCACTCAGCGTCTGCAAATGCAGCGACTCGAGCCCAAATCTACTTGCCAGCAAGGAGCAAAAGCCAAAAGCCTGCGAAATGATCTGTGGGTTAATCTCCAGCAGCTCCTTCATACTCAGTAGTCTTAATCTAATTAAAGTGAGATGTGGGCGCCCACTCCGTAAGAAGGCACAACAGAAGAAAAGCTGCGGGTCACATGGTTAATGGAAATTTCAGCATGCTCTGAAGCAATTATTAAACTGCATGAGAGACTTAAGAATAACAATGATAGGAAATTTAAAAATCAGAATCAGAACTCCAGGCAAAGAAAAAATATGAATCATGGTCCTGAATACATGATCTTTGCAGTTTTCTCTAGGCACAGATGGGGCAATATGGGCTGGCATCTCTTGGCAACTCTCTTTAAAATAACTTTCTTGGAGATGCAGATGAGTGTGTAAATGAATGAAGAAGGGGCACTGGCAGGAGCTCTGCTTTGACAGATCTTGATTCAGAAGTGCTGCCAGGCTCTGGCCACCCACTTAGCCAGGCACCTAGAAACCCTGTTGTCTCTAAAATGCGAGTTTTTTCATCTGCAGTGAAAAACTGCAGGTACCTCATGCACTTATGAAACTGAGACTCAACAGAAATCACACACTCCTTTCAGCCCTGTGGTGTCTGAAACTGGTTTGTTTCTTTTTCACCAGTGATTTTCCTTCTAAATTTTATTTATTTGTGTGCGAATGAGTGTATGTGTGTGTGTGTGTGTGTGTGTGTGTGTGTGTGTGTGTGTGTGTGTGCAGAAGAGGGCACTGTGTCTCTGTGGAGGTCCAGAGGTAACATCAGGAATCTTGCTGGATACTTTACCTCCCCATTGTTTTACTCGGGTTTCCCAGGCTCCGCCTTCCACGGCTAGTATTGCAGAGTGCCACCATTTTAAATGGGGTCTGGGGATGTGAACTCAGGTCCTTTTGCCTGAGAACCAAAGGCTTTAACCCCTGAGCACCCCCCAAACCACCTTCCACATGTTGAGTGACACATGTACCTTCCTGTAAAGTCATGCCTAACCAACTCCTTTCTATCTGATGAGCAAGGGGGCTGGCTTCTGGTTGAATCCTGCCTACAGTCGCCTACTTTACAGTGCACCCTTTCCTTGCTGTGAGCTGGGTCCAGCCTGTATTGCGCTCACAGCTGCATGCACACTGCTGGGTGGGCCACCATGGAAGTGTGAGGAAGCCCCGGGCGGGCACTGAGAGGCTGGGGCAAGGGAAGCAGGCTGTGCTTGCTGCGCTCTGCCTTCCAGGCATGTCTCGGGGCCTCCCCTCCCCTGGCTGCAGCACATGGCCAAACAGACGCCTGTCTGGTCTCTTGTCATGCTGAGGAACAGTCCCACGTGTCTTCTTAGAGTCGGCCATGGGGTCAGGATCCTACCTCAACCCCAAGTTGAACACCATGATACCCACAGTGGACAGGCAACAGGAGAATCTTCAGAATGTTAGAACCCAGCTACTCTTCCTGACAGGGATACGTGGAGCACTGTGACGTGGTAGTACTGAGCACCTCTGACTTCCTGACAGGGATACGTGGAGCACTGTGACGTGGTAGTACTGAGCACCTCTGACTTCCTGACTGAGGGATACGTGGGGCACTGTGACATGTTAGTACTGATCACCTCTGACTTCCTGACTGAGGGATACGTGGGGCACTGTGACGTGGTAGTACTGAGCACCTCTGACTTCCTGACAGGCATACGTGGAGCACTGTGACGTGGTAGTACTGAGCACCTCTGACTTCCTGACAGGGATACGTGGAGCACTGTGACGTGGTAGTACTGAGCACCTCTGACTTCCTGACAGGGATACGTGGAGCACTGTGACGTGGTACTACTGAGCACCTCTGGCTTCCTGACTGAGGGATACGTGGAGCACTGTGACGTGGTAGTACTGAGCACCTCTGACTTCCTGACTGAGGGATACGTGGAGCACTGTGACGTGGTACTACTGAGCACCTCTGGCTTCCTGACTGAGGGATACGTGGAGCACTGTGACGTGGTAGTACTGAGCACCTCTGACTTCCTGACAGGGATACGTGGAGCACTGTGACGTGGTAGTACTGAGCACCTCTGACTTCCTGACAGGGATACGTGGAGCACTGTGACGTGGTAGTACTGAGCACCTCTGACTTCCTGACTGAGGGATACGTGGAGCACTGTGACATGGTAGTACTGAGCACCTCTGGCTTCCTGACTGAGGGATACGTGGAGCACTGTGACGTGGTAGTACTGAGCACCTCTGACTTCCTGACTGAGGGATACGTGGAGCACTGTGACGTGGTAGTACTGAGCACCTCTGACTTCCTGACTGAGGGATACGTGGAGCACTGTGACGTGGTAGTACTGAGCACCTCTGACTTCCTGACAGGGATACGTGGAGCACTGTGACGTGGTAGTACTGAGCACCTCTGACTTCCTGACTGAGGGATACGTGGGGCACTGTGACGTGGTAGTACTGAGCACCTCTGACTTCCTGACAGGGATACGTGGAGCACTGTGACGTGGTAGTACTGAGCACCTCTGACTTCCTGACTGAGGGATACGTGGAGCACTGTGACGTGGTAGTACTGAGCACCTCTGACTTCCTGACAGGGATACGTGGAGCACTGTGACGTGGTAGTACTGAGCACCTCTGACTTCCTGACTGAGGGATACGTGGGGCACTGTGACGTGGTAGTACTGAGCACCTCTGACTTCCTGACAGGGATACGTGGAGCACTGTGACGTGGTAGTACTGAGCACCTCTGACTTCCTGACTGAGGGATACGTGGAGCACTGTGACGTGGTAGTACTGAGCACCTCTGACTTCCTGACAGGGATACGTGGAGCACTGTGACGTGGTAGTACTGAGCACCTCTGACTTCCTGACTGAGGGATACGTGGGGCACTGTGACGTGGTAGTACTGAGCACCTCTGACTTCCTGACAGGGATACGTGGAGCACTGTGACGTGGTAGTACTGAGCACCTCTGACTTCCTGACAGGGATACGTGGAGCACTGTGACGTGGTAGTACTGAGCACCTCTGGCTTCCTGACTGAGGGATACGTGGAGCACTGTGACGTGGTAGTACTGAGCACCTCTGACTTCCTGACTGAGGGATACGTGGAGCACTGTGACGTGGTTAGTACTGACCACCTCTGACTTCCTGACTGAGGGATACGTGGGGCACTGTGACGTGGTAGTACTGAGCACCTCTGACTTCCTGACAGGGATACGTGGGGCACTGTGATGTGGTAGTACTGAGCACCTCTGACTTCCTGACAGGGATACGTGGAGCACTGTGACGTGGTAGTACTGAGCACCTCTGACTTCCTGACTGAGGGATACGTGGGGCACTGTGACGTGGTAGTACTGAGCACCTCTGACTTCCTGACTGAGGGATACGTGGAGCACTGTGACGTGGTAGTACTGAGCACCTCTGACTTCCTGACTGAGGGATACGTGGAGCACTGTGACGTGGTAGTACTGAGCACCTCTGACTTCCTGACTGAGGGATACGTGGAGCACTGTGACGTGGTAGTACTGAGCACCTCTGACTTCCTGACTGAGGGATACGTGGGGCACTGTGACGTGGTAGTACTGAGCACCTCTGACTTCCTGACTGAGGGATACGTGGGGCACTGTGATGTGGTAGTACTGAGCACCTCTGACTTCCTGACAGGGATACGTGGAGCACTGTGACGTGGTAGTACTGAGCACCTCTGACTTCCTGACTGAGGGATACGTGGGGCACTGTGATGTGGTAGTACTGAGCACCTCTGACTTCCTGACAGGGATACGTGGAGCACTGTGACGTGGTAGTACTGAGCACCTCTGACTTCCTGACAGGGATACGTGGAGCACTGTGACGTGGTAGTACTGAGCACCTCTGACTTCCTGACTGAGGGATACGTGGGGCACTGTGACGTGGTAGTACTGAGCACCTCTGACTTCCTGACTGAGGGATACGTGGAGCACTGTGACATGGTTAGTACTGAGCACCTCTGACTTCCTGACAGGGATACGTGGGGCACTGTGATGTGGTAGTACTGAGCACCTCTGGCTTCCTGACTGAGGGATACGTGGAGCACTGTGATGTGGTAGTACTGAGCACCTCTGGCTTCCTGACTGAGGGATACGTGGGGCACTGTGACGTGGTAGTACTGAGCACCTCTGACTTCCTGACAGGGATACGTGGAGCACTGTGACGTGGTAGTACTGAGCACCTCTGACTTCCTGACTGAGGGATACGTGGAGCACTGTGACATGGTAGTACTGAGCACCTCTGGCTTCCTGACTGAGGGATACGTGGAGCACTGTGACGTGGTAGTACTGAGCACCTCTGACTTCCTGACTGAGGGATACGTGGAGCACTGTGACGTGGTAGTACTGAGCACCTCTGACTTCCTGACTGAGGGATACGTGGAGCACTGTGACGTGGTAGTACTGAGCACCTCTGACTTCCTGACAGGGATACGTGGAGCACTGTGACGTGGTAGTACTGAGCACCTCTGACTTCCTGACTGAGGGATACGTGGGGCACTGTGACGTGGTAGTACTGAGCACCTCTGACTTCCTGACAGGGATACGTGGAGCACTGTGACGTGGTAGTACTGAGCACCTCTGACTTCCTGACTGAGGGATACGTGGAGCACTGTGACGTGGTAGTACTGAGCACCTCTGACTTCCTGACAGGGATACGTGGAGCACTGTGACGTGGTAGTACTGAGCACCTCTGACTTCCTGACTGAGGGATACGTGGGGCACTGTGACGTGGTAGTACTGAGCACCTCTGACTTCCTGACAGGGATACGTGGAGCACTGTGACGTGGTAGTACTGAGCACCTCTGACTTCCTGACTGAGGGATACGTGGAGCACTGTGACGTGGTAGTACTGAGCACCTCTGACTTCCTGACAGGGATACGTGGAGCACTGTGACGTGGTAGTACTGAGCACCTCTGACTTCCTGACTGAGGGATACGTGGGGCACTGTGACGTGGTAGTACTGAGCACCTCTGACTTCCTGACAGGGATACGTGGAGCACTGTGACGTGGTAGTACTGAGCACCTCTGACTTCCTGACAGGGATACGTGGAGCACTGTGACGTGGTAGTACTGAGCACCTCTGGCTTCCTGACTGAGGGATACGTGGAGCACTGTGACGTGGTAGTACTGAGCACCTCTGACTTCCTGACTGAGGGATACGTGGAGCACTGTGACGTGGTTAGTACTGACCACCTCTGACTTCCTGACTGAGGGATACGTGGGGCACTGTGACGTGGTAGTACTGAGCACCTCTGACTTCCTGACAGGGATACGTGGGGCACTGTGATGTGGTAGTACTGAGCACCTGTGACTTCCTGACAGGGATACGTGGAGCACTGTGACGTGGTAGTACTGAGCACCTCTGACTTCCTGACTGAGGGATACGTGGGGCACTGTGACGTGGTAGTACTGAGCACCTCTGACTTCCTGACTGAGGGATACGTGGAGCACTGTGACGTGGTAGTACTGAGCACCTCTGACTTCCTGACTGAGGGATACGTGGAGCACTGTGACGTGGTAGTACTGAGCACCTCTGACTTCCTGACTGAGGGATACGTGGAGCACTGTGACGTGGTAGTACTGAGCACCTCTGACTTCCTGACTGAGGGATACGTGGGGCACTGTGACGTGGTAGTACTGAGCACCTCTGACTTCCTGACTGAGGGATACGTGGGGCACTGTGATGTGGTAGTACTGAGCACCTCTGACTTCCTGACAGGGATACGTGGAGCACTGTGACGTGGTAGTACTGAGCACCTCTGACTTCCTGACAGGGATACGTGGAGCACTGTGACGTGGTAGTACTGAGCACCTCTGACTTCCTGACTGAGGGATACGTGGGACACTGTGACGTGGTAGTACTGAGCACCTCTGACTTCCTGACTGAGGGATACGTGGAGCACTGTGACATGGTTAGTACTGAGCACCTCTGACTTCCTGACAGGGATACGTGGGGCACTGTGATGTGGTAGTACTGAGCACCTCTGGCTTCCTGACTGAGGGATACGTGGAGCACTGTGATGTGGTAGTACTGAGCACCTCTGGCTTCCTGACTGAGGGATACGTGGGGCACTGTGACGTGGTAGTACTGAGCACCTCTGACTTCCTGACAGGGATACGTGGAGCACTGTGACGTGGTAGTACTGAGCACCTCTGACTTCCTGACAGGGATACGTGGGGCACTGTGACGTGGTAGTACTGAGCACCTCTGACTTCCTGACTGAGGGATACGTGGAGCACTGTGACGTGGTAGTACTGAGCACCTCTGACTTCCTGACTGAGGGATACGTGGGGCACTGTGACGTGGTAGTACTGAGCACCTCTGACTTCCTGACTGAGGGATACGTGGAGCACTGTGACGTGGTAGTACTGAGCACCTCTGACTTCCTGACTGAGGGATACGTGGAGCACTGTGACGTGGTTAGTACTGAGCACCTCTGACTTCCTGACAGGGATACGTGGGGCACTGTGACGTGGTAGTACTGAGCACCTCTGACTTCCTGACAGGGATACGTGGAGCACTGTGACGTGGTAGTACTGAGCACCTCTGACTTCCTGACAGGGATACGTGGAGCACTGTGACGTGGTAGTACTGAGCACCTCTGACTTCCTGACTGAGGGATACGTGGAGCACTGTGACGTGGTAGTACTGAGCACCTCTGACTTCCTGACTGAGGGATACGTGGGGCACTGTGACGTGGTAGTACTGAGCACCTCTGACTTCCTGACTGAGGGATACGTGGAGCACTGTGACGTGGTAGTACTGAGCACCTCTGACTTCCTGACTGAGGGATACGTGGAGCACTGTGACGTGGTTAGTACTGAGCACCTCTGACTTCCTGACAGGGATACGTGGGGCACTGTGACGTGGTAGTACTGAGCACCTCTGACTTCCTGACAGGGATACGTGGAGCACTGTGACGTGGTAGTACTGAGCACCTCTGACTTCCTGACAGGGATACGTGGAGCACTGTTACATGCTGGTACTGAGCACCTCTGACTTCCTGACAGGGATACGTGGAGCACTGTGACATGGTAGTACTGAGCACCTCTGACTTCCTGACTGAGGGATACGTGGAGCACTGTGACGTGGTAGTACTGAGCACCTCTGACTTCCTGACTGAGGGATACGTGGGGCACTGTGACGTGGTAGTACTGAGCACCTCTGACTTCCTGACTGAGGGATACGTGGAGCACTGTGACGTGGTAGTACTGAGCACCTCTGACTTCCTGACTGAGGGATACGTGGAGCACTGTGACGTGGTAGTACTGAGCACCTCTGGCTTCCTGACTGAGGGATACGTGGAGCACTGTGACGTGGTAGTACTGAGCACCTCTGACTTCCTGACAGGGATACGTGGAGCACTGTGACGTGGTAGTACTGAGCACCTCTGACTTCCTGACTGAGGGATACGTGGAGCACTGTGACGTGGTAGTACTGAGCACCTCTGACTTCCTGACAGGACTATGTGGGGCACTGTGACGTGGTAGTACTGAGCACCTCTGACTTCCTGACTGAGGGATACGTGGAGCACTGTGACGTGGTAGTACTGAGCACCTCTGACTTCCTGACTGAGGGATACGTGGAGCACTGTGACGTGGTAGTACTGAGCACCTCTGACTTCCTGACTGAGGGATACGTGGGGCACTGTGACGTGGTAGTACTGAGCACCTCTGACTTCCTGACAGGGATACGTGGGGCACTGTGACATGGTAGTACTGAGCACCTCTGACTTCCTGACTGAGGGATACGTGGAGCACTGTGACGTGGTAGTACTGAGCACCTCTGACTTCCTGACTGAGGGATACGTGGAGCACTGTGACATGGTAGTACTGAGCACCTCTGACTTCCTGGCAGGGATATGTGGAGCACTGTGACGTGGTAGTACTGAGCACCTCTGACTTCCTGACTGAGGGATACGTGGGGCACTGTGACGTGGTAGTACTGAGCACCTCTGACTTCCTGACAGGGATACGTGGGGCACTGTGACGTGGTAGTACTGAGCACCTCTGACTTCCTGACTGAGGGATACGTGGAGCACTGTGACGTGGTAGTACTGAGCACCTCTGACTTCCTGACTGAGGGATACGTGGAGCACTGTGACGTGGTAGTACTGAGCACCTCTGACTTCCTGACAGGGATATGTGGGGCACTGTGACGTGGTAGTACTGAGCACCTCTGACTTCCTGACTGAGGGATACGTGGAGCACTGTGACGTGGTAGTACTGAGCACCTCTGACTTCCTGACTGAGGGATACGTGGAGCACTGTGACGTGGTAGTACTGAGCACCTCTGACTTCCTGACTGAGGGATACGTGGAGCACTGTGACGTGGTACTACTGAGCACCTCTGACTTCCTGACAGGGATACGTGGGGCACTGTGACGTGGTAGTACTGAGCCCCTCTGACTTCCTGACAGGGATACGTGGGGCACTGTGACGTGGTAGTACTGAGCACCTCTGACTTCCTGACTGAGGGATACGTGGAGCACTGTGATGTGGTAGTACTGAGCACCTCTGACTTCCTGACAGGGATACGTGGGGCACTGTGACGTGGTACTACTGAGCACCTCTGACTTCCTGACTGAGGGATACGTGGAGCACTGTGACGTGGTAGTACTGAGCACCTCTGACTTCCTGACTGAGGGATACGTGGGGCACTGTGACGTGGTAGTACTGAGCAC
Source organism: Typhlomys cinereus (assembly GCA_023101885.1). Classification (NCBI taxonomy): domain Eukaryota; kingdom Metazoa; phylum Chordata; class Mammalia; order Rodentia; family Platacanthomyidae; genus Typhlomys; species Typhlomys cinereus. Next base: position 1,217,653 of record JALPQD010000361.1, on the reverse strand, counting down.
CTCTGACTTCCTGACTGAGGGATACGTGGGGCACTGTGACGTGGTAGTACTGAGCACCTCTGACTTCCTGACTGAGGGATACGTGGGGCACTGTGACGTGGTAGTACTGAGCACCTCTGACTTCCTGACTGAGGGATACGTGGGGCACTGTGACGTGGTAGTACTGAGCACCTCTGACTTCCTGACTGAGGGATACGTGGAGCACTGTGACGTGGTAGTACTGAGCACCTCTGACTTCCTGACTGAGGGATACGTGGAGCACTGTGACGTGGTAGTACTGAGCACCTCTGACTTCCTGACTGAGGGATACGTGGGGCACTGTGACGTGGTAGTACTGAGCACCTCTGACTTCCTGACTGAGGGATACGTGGGGCACTGTGACGTGGTAGTACTGAGCACCTCTGACTTCCTGACTGAGGGATACGTGGAGCACTGTGACGTGGTAGTACTGAGCACCTCTGACTTCCTGACTGAGGGATACGTGGAGCACTGTGACGTGGTAGTACTGAGCACCTCTGACTTCCTGACTGAGGGATACGTGGGGCACTGTGACGTGGTACTACTGAGCACCTCTGACTTCCTGACTGAGGGATACGTGGAGCACTGTGACGTGGTAGTACTGAGCACCTCTGACTTCCTGACTGAGGGATACGTGGGGCACTGTGACGTGGTAGTACTGAGCACCTCTGACTTCCTGACAGGGATACGTGGAGCACTGTGACGTGGTAGTACTGAGCACCTCTGACTTCCTGACAGGGATACGTGGAGCACTGTGACGTGGTAGTACTGAGCACCTCTGACTTCCTGACAGGGATACGTGGAGCACTGTGACGTGGTAGTACTGAGCACCTCTGACTTCCTGACTGAGGGATACGTGGAGCACTGTGACGTGGTAGTACTGAGCACCTCTGACTTCCTGACTGAGGGATACGTGGAGCACTGTGACGTGGTAGTACTGAGCACCTCTGACTTCCTGACAGGGATACGTGGAGCACTGTGACATGGTAGTACTGAGCACCTCTGACTTCCTGACAGGGATACATGGAGCACTGTGACGTGGTAGTACTGAGCACCTCTGACTTCCTGACTGAGGGATACGTGGAGCACTGTGACGTGGTAGTACTGAGCACCTCTGACTTCCTGACTGAGGGATACGTGGAGCACTGTGACGTGGTAGTACTGAGCACCTCTGACTTCCTGACAGGGATACGTGGAGCACTGTGACGTGGTAGTACTGAGCACCTCTGACTTCCTGACAGGGATACGTGGAGCACTGTGACGTGGTAGTACTGAGCACCTCTGACTTCCTGACAGGGATACGTGGAGCACTGTGACGTGGTAGTACTGAGCACCTCTGACTTCCTGACTGAGGGATACGTGGAGCACTGTGACGTGGTAGTACTGAGCACCTCTGACTTCCTGACAGGGATACGTGGAGCACTGTGACGTGGTAGTACTGAGTACCTCTGACTTCCTGACAGGGATACGTGGGGCACTGTGACGTGGTAGTACTGAGCACCTCTGACTTCCTGATTGAGGGATACGTGGAGCACTGTGATGTGGTAGTACTGAGCACCTCTGACTTCCTGACAGGGATACGTGGAGCACTGTGACGTGGTAGTACTGAGCACCTCCAACCTTCCTCGCCATGGCAACCCAGGCATCTGGGTCAGGCTGGATGTGTCTACACCGCAGCCCTCAGTTGTGATGATTTGGATCCCAACCTCTGGGATGAATAGAGGGAGGAACTCAGGTCCTGTGTCCCCTTCCTTCCTGCCCTTGTGGAATTTGCTTTGAGGACAACCTGCTTGCGCTACCTGTAACATCTCAGCTTCCTCACTGTGGCCCTGCTGAGATCGCGTGATGCCATCGCGGCCTCAGTGTGGGCTTCAGTGCAGCCCTCCATGAGGCTCTGACTCTGCTACCCTCAGTGATAACAAGACCCTCAGGCCCGTGGGTGGCTGCTGGCCAGGTCACACCCAGTGCGTAGTTAAACCATGAGTGTGCATCTGATTGCCCTCCTCGAAATCACAATAATGAGCCTTGACACCAGCCCACCATGCTGAAGGTGGGCGTGGCGACTCCCAGCAAGCAGGGCGTCGTGTCCTGAGGGAGGCTGACTGGGCCTCTGAGGAGGTCAGAGCAGGGAGGATGCTCAGCACACGTGCCCCGTCAGAGACTGATCGACGACGGCCCCACGGCTGAAAGCCTGCCAGCATCACTACTGGTCACTCCAGCAAATTTTCCTGTCCCGTAGTGTCCCTGTTGAGTGCCTGGCAGATTAGCAACGAGCTTGGGAGCAAGTGCAGGGCCTCAGCTGGCAGGGAGGGAAAAGCCCAGGAGTGAACCCTGTGCCCATTATCAACTGGCCACAGTTTTCTTCCGCGCCGAGAAGGGGATTTGGCCAGGATTTCAGACTGTGGTCCGAGGAACAAGTGACCTAGACACACACAATGGCGCAAAGCTCGGTGTTAGATTTCAACAGAACAACTGTTCTTGCGAAGGTGCACAGTACCTTTCTATAGCTGAGATTGTGACTTGTTGAATTGGCCCTTAAATCATCCTTCTATGAGTAACACGCAGAGCACTAGAATGCTATTGAATGTGATTGTTTACTTAAGAGGAAGGAAGTCATTCCAAGCAGGTGGCCAGCACGGGTCAAGGGGAAAGAGCATAGCTTGCTACACTCAGTGGAGTGCTGGACTGAGAGACACTGGGGGGGATTTCCTGTCTTGACAGAAAAGGCTTAACAAGACCACCTAGCAAATATGTCAGCAGTCAGATCATTGCCTTATGAATGTCAAGAGAGGTTTGTGTTTTCAAGTCCAGCATCACCAGGAGCAACTGAGAGCAGGAGATCTGTGATCTGATGGAGGGTGAGGGTCTCCGTGATCTGATGGAGGGTGAGGGTCTCCGTGATCTGATGGAGGGTGAGGGTCTCCGTGATCTGATGGAGGGTGAGGGTCTCCGTGATCTGATGGAGGTGAGGGTCTCCTCTGTGATCTGATGGAGGTGAGGGTCTCCATGATCTGATGGAGGTGAGGGTCTCCGTGATCTGATGGAGGGTGAGGGTCTCCGTGATCTGATGTAGGGTGAGGGTCTCCGTGATCTGATGGGGGTGAGGGTCTCCTCTGTGATCTGATGGAGGTGAGGGTCTCCTCTGTGATCTGATGGAGGTGAGGGTCTCCTCTGTGATCTGATGGAGGGTGAGGGTCTCCGTGATCTGATGGAGGGTGAGGGTCTCCGTGATCTGATGGAGGTGAGGGTCTCCTCCGTGATCTGATGGAGGGTGAGGGTCTCTGTGATCTGATGGAGGTTAGGGTCTCCTCTGTGAGCTGATGGAGGGTGAGGGTCTCCTCTGTGATCTGATGGAGGTGAGGGTCTCCTCTGTGATCTGATGGAGGATGAAGGTCTCCTCTGTGATCTGATGGAGGTGAGGGTCTCCTCTGTGATCTGATGGAGGGTGAGGGTCTCCGTGATCTGATGGAGGATGAAGGTCTCCTCTGTGATCTGATGGAGGTGAGGGTCTCCTCTGTGATCTGATGGAGGATGAAGGTCTCCTCTGTGATCTGATGGAGGATGAGGGTCTCCTCTGTGATCTGATGGAGTTGAGGGTCTCCTCTGTGATCTGATGGAGGTGAGGGTCTCCTCTGTGATCTGATGGAGGATGAAGGTCTCCTCTGTGATCTGATGGAGGATGAGGGTCTCCTCTGTGATCTGATGGAGTTGAGGGTCTCCTCTGTGATCTGATGGAGGATGAGGGTCTCCTCTGTGATCTGATGGAGGATGAGGGTCTCCTCTGTGATCTGATGGAGGTGAGGGTCTCCTCTGTGATCTGATGGAGGGTGAGGGTCTCCTCTGTGATCCGATGGAGGGTGAGGGTCTCCTCTGTGATCTGATGGAGGATGAAGGTCTCCTCTGTGATCTGATGGAGGTGAGGGTCTCCTCTGTGATCTGATGGAGGATGAAGGTCTCCTCTGTGATCTGATGGAGGTGAGGGTCTCCTCTGTGATCTGATGGAGGATGAAGGTCTCCTCTGTGATCTGATGGAGGTGAGGGTCTCCTCTGTGATCTGATGGAGGTGAGGGTCTCCTCTGTGATCTGATGGAGGGTGAGGGTCTCCTCTGTGATCCGATGGAGGGTGAGGGTCTCCTCTGTGATCTGATGGAGGATGAAGGTCTCCTCTGTGATCTGATGGAGGTGAGGGTCTCCTCTGTGATCTGATGGAGGATGAAGGTCTCCCCTGTGATCTGATGGAGGGTGAGGGTCTCTGTGATCTGATGGAGGGTGAGGGTCTCCTCTGTGATCTGATGGAGGTTAGGGTCTCCGTGATTTGATGGAGGTGAGGGTCTCCTCTGTGATCTGATGGAGGTGAGGGTCTCCTCCATGATCTGATGGAGGTGAGGGTCTCCTCTGTGATCTGATGGAGGTGAGGGTCTCCTCTGTGATCTGATGGAGGTTGAGGGTCTCCTCTGCGAGCTGATGGAGGGTGAGGGTCTCCTCTGTGATCTGATGGAGGTGAGGGTCTCCTCTGTGAACTGATGGAGGTGAGGGTCTCCTCTGTGAACTGATGGAGGTGAGGGTCTCCTCTGTGATCTGATGGAGGTGAGGGTCTCCTCTGTGATCTGATGGAGGTGATTCTCCCTGTTTGCGTGGCCACATGTCACCACGTGGCTCTGGAGAACCCCCAGGTGGGTTTTGACTTAAACCTGGAGCTAACTTTTCTCAGCCACAGCACAGAGGATGCTTGGGGTTGAAAGTTCTTGTCATTACGGCGGGAACGTTGGTCATCTAATATGAAGAGCCCCTCATGCTCTCCCTGGCGAGTTGCCATTCTTTCTGTCTGCCGTCAGCGACATCCTGACTGCAGGGGCAGATGATCTGAAATGCCAAAGATGTTTTCACCAGTGGTAGATCTCATATGCCAGTTGTGCCCCCTGGCTCTCCCCGGGCTCCTTCTCCCTGTCAGCGCACTGCTGGCCAGATGTTTCCCTCATGCTTGCTGCACGTGCTGAGACCAGGTGTGAGCAGGGTCCTGTGTCATTTGTTGTTTGGTGACTTGTGTCCGTGAAGACTCTCCGCAGTCCTTAGATGAGACAGCTTCTGACAGCCTCTGTGCTTACTTATTTATCCCAGATTGTCCCACATTTTGTCCCATTGACCATCTATCTACCCAAACTATTTATGTATTGTCTGCTTTTGTTATTTTGGTTGGTTTGTGGTGCTGGGATTGAATTGCATCCTCCAGGAGGATGGAAGGCCAACACTGCCAAGGAGTGACAGCCCAGCTCCATGCAGGCCAGCGCTATACAGTGAGTGACAGCCCAGCTCCCTGCAGGCCAGCGCTCCTCAGTGAGTGACAGCCCAGCTCCATGCAGGCCAGGGCTATACAGTGAGTGACAGCCCAGCTCCATGCAGGCCAGCTCTCCTCAGTGAGTGACACCCCAGCTCCATGCATGTCAGCGCTATACAGTGAGTGACAGCCCAGCTCCATGCAGGCCAGCGCTATACAGTGAGTGACAGCCCAGCTCCATGCAGGCCAGCGCTCCTCAGTGAGTGACAGCCCAGCTCCATGCATGTCAGCGCTCCTCAGTGAGTGACACCCCAGCTCAATGCATGTCAGCGCTCCTCAGTGAGTGACAGCCCAGCTCCATGCAGGCCAGAGCTCTACAGTGAGTGACAGCCCAGCTCCATGCATGTCAGCGCTCCTCAGTGAGTGACAGCCCAGCTCCATGCATGTCAGCGCTCCTCAGTGAGTGACAGCCCAGCTCCCTGCAGGCCAGCGCTCCTCAGTGAGTGACAGCTCAGCTCCCTGCATGCCAGCGCTCCTCAGTGAGTGACAGCTCAGCTCCATGCAGGCCAGCGCTCCTCAGTGAGTGACAGCCCAGCTCCATGCATGTCAGCGCTCCTCAGTGAGTGACAGCCCAGCTCCATGCATGTCAGCGCTCCTCAGTGAGTGACAGCTCAGCTCCATGCAGACCAGTGCTCTACAGTGAGTGACAGCTCAGCTCCCTGCAGGCCAGCGCTCCTCAGTGAGTGACAGCCCAGCGCCTTCTGACGTCACCTCACTGTGAAGCTGGCCCTGGGCTTCCTGTGCCCGGGCTCTGGGATGCCCATTGTCTCCAGTGAGTCTGCGCCTCTCAGGCCTCCGCGTGTGACCGATGAGCCTGTGCACACGCCTGGCAGAGCCACGCTGCCCTCAGCTCTGGCTGGCCTGATGCGGGCGCTACCCGTGAGCGCTCAAAGTTCGCTTCGTCACTTCTAGATTATAATGTGATTGTCAACAGCAAATTTCAGTAGACCATGTACCACTGCTATCCTTGTAGGGAAATAGGTTTGCAACTTCCCAGTTTCCTGTAATTTTCCCCTTTATGCCTCAATTTCTGTGTTCCATTTCACAAAGCCTTTTCCCCTCAATTTTCTTGTACAATTCTAAAGAATTGTTACCACGCAATTAATGAACTATGTAACGGTAGTTTTGAGTGACGTCTGGATGTCTCGTTCCGGGCGTCTTTCTTTCACAGCTTCTGTGAGTGTTGCCCTTCAGAGCACAATCACGTGGTGCCCAGGCCACTATGAGGCCGCAGTGAAGTGAGAGATCCGACTCCAGACCTCACTAAGTGGCCTGTCTGTCTGGGTGGCGTCACAGAGTGGCGTCGTGTCCTCCCCCGCCCAGCATGTCCTTCCCTGCCCTCCTCTAGCACTGTTACTCTCCCGTGTGCTACCTGCGCTTCTTACCTGCTTATCTGCATGAACAACGAACCGACTTCTGCAAGTAGACCTTCATTTTCTGTTTTTTGTAACTGTTGCGGGAATTTCTCTGAAATATTGTCTGGGACAACTGCTAGGACGGAAGGAGCTGTTTTCAACAGCGAGCAAGAACTGAAAGAGCTCTGGTCCTGACCCTGGCTTGCGTTTCATTCTTCTACTAAAGCAGAGGCGGAGCCAGCAAAGCAGGACTTCCAGAAGCAAGCATGGTGCTTACTGAGCAGCAGCAGAACTGCCAGTCACCCTGTGACTCTCACTAGGCAGCGGTGCAGAGGTGGCCAGCAGGGTGGGGTCTTGAAATGCCTCTCGTGCCTGTCCTTGGCGTGCAGTAATTTTTCACCTTAGTTTATGCTTAGCAGTAACCCAGCAGTTTATATTTTTCTACCTCATAGCTGTAACTGCATTTCTGAATTTATTGACATCCTGCTGAGAGATCCTGACATCAACAGAGAGCAAAGGTATCCCAGCGCTCTCTGGTTGTGTGGGTGGGTTCATTTTTTTTTTGCTTTGTTTGGAATCCATGCACCTCATGGAACTAGTCCGTGTTCCCTTCAGCACACCTGTGGTTTGTTTCTCTTCAAAGCTGCATTAATATACAAAATTATTCATGCAGTTCAGCCCCCTGGTTATGCGGTCCTGGCCGCATTCTACTCTCTTCTCTGGGGAGACTCCCACACCGCCTCGCACGCTGCCATCTTTATGGTCACAGCCTGCCCAGCATCGCTTCCCCGCTTCCTTTGGGTGGGGTGCAGGGGTCGAGCTTGCTTTGTAAAATAAATAGACGACCTTGCTTTGCATTTTTTGGACAAGAAATTGAGACTTTAATCTGTTTGTTATTTATTTATTCAGAGTGTATATGTGCATGGGTAAGCACGTATGTACACACACACACACACACAACACGCCTCACTGTGCCTGGAGGGGTCAGAGGGCAATGGTGGGAATCTGTTCTCTTTCCTCTATGTGGATCCTAGGGATGCGCTCAGGTCGTCAGACATAGATGCAGGAGGCTTATCCACTGGTCATCTCATTGGTCCCCCTTAACCTATATGATCCATATGTCTATTCTCAGTCTTGTTGCGATGCTTTCTAATTATATGTCTTCTCTGGAAGATCCACTCTGGGCTCTTAGTTAATGGATGCCTGAGACACGAAACATCATTACTTATGATATATTGTAGGAAGCACCTCTTTCCATGGAAATTTGCTAAGGATGCCTGACTGGAATGCATCTGCTACAACCTACGGGAAGCTGCGCGCGTGCCAATGCAGAGGCCAGGTCTGTTTCTGAGGAAAACTCCAGAATTCCTTAGTGAAGTCAGTATTGTGGTGGCTTCTGCAAAGACTCGGGATATCTGGCAAAGGATTACCAGGGTCAGCTATGATCTCCCCACAGTCTGTGGTTCTCTTCTGTCCTCGCAAAACACAAGTATTGCATGAGTTCTAGTTTCACAATTTCACTGAGTCAGCAGTTTAGTGATGGACTCACAAGCCAACCTGAGACCTTCATAAAGTCCACATTAAAATGGACAAGCACAGAACAAACTGTGGAGGTGAGAAGCAGGTCTGAGAGCCAAGAGCGTCTGAGACCTGCAAGAAGGTGCACATCTTAATCATCTAGATAGGGGTGTTAAAGGATGCTCGTCAAACCTAACGTTCTTATACCCACATACACTTTGAACTCTTCCATTCAACGATTTCAAACTCCTTTCACCTTTCAGATTTCAAATCCCTTGTTTATGCTGTGATGTGACCATTGAGACCCCTGGTACTCTTGGGTAAAGCAGCAATAGAGTTGGGTCCAAGTCTGTATCAATTGTTGGATACTGGCTTCTTTATCACTCCATGTAGTATGAGATTTGGATCCCATGACAGGACACGCCTCACTGGTGGAAACATCTGCCCAGAGGTGACAGTTAGATGCCCAGGCTAGTTCAGATAGGTGAGAGGCTGTGATGTCATCACTTACCCAGTAGTTCAGGTGAGAGGCTGTGATGTCATTACTTATCTAATAGTTTAGGTGAGAGACTGTTACCCAGCCTAATGTGTTTCATGAGAACTGCCAAATGGACCAAGATGCCCACAGAATTCGAGGGTAAAAATTTCAAAGTTCTGCCATACTTTATGCAGTTAATGATGATGGAATGTAGATGTGAATCCTTGGGGTCTAGCTGCTACTTTTAATCACTATGCAACACAGCTTTCTAGAATTAATGATCCATTGTATTGTCAAGGTTTAAAAGACCAAACTATATCAACTTAATGTGCCAGCCATAGTTTATGGAATAAGAGGAAAATAGAAACTTAGTTGACATGTTCATTCTATATTCAACTTCGTCTTGTGGAAATTTTTACAATGTCTTGTCTAATGATTCTTTAATCATCTCTCAGGAGATTCATGTGACCAGATGCTCTAACTGTTGATGCATGTTATGTTTTTAGGTAAAGCAACTTCAAGTAATATACTAGAAGTTATTATGCTATCAATTACTGGACACTTTGCTAATTAGATTTATTGGACAAATTGTGTCTGTTTGTGTGGAGAGCTGGTATTTGTGGGTACTCACAGAAGCATTCAAATCTTTCTGAGTTACAAGTTCCATTCAGTCTCTCCACCTAACAAGCCAAGGCTAATCTCAGGATTCAGGTACTAAAGAATGCACGGGCCATTTGCATTTCAAAGATGTGAGGGCTGAAATCCTGTCAGTTCAGAGGGACTCTTTAGAATTATGCAAATAGCAATATGATAAGAAGCTTTTAAATAAACAAGTTAATTGGCTTTCAAAATAGGCGAAGAATTCTTCTGCTCCCCCCCCCCAACCCGTGTGAAGCAGGAAAAGGGGTCTTGGTGATTTGACAGCGTTCCTGCCTGCTGCCTCCCCCCTGCACACTGGGGCGCTCTCAAGCTTTTTCTTTTGAAAACATCTTTTCTTTTGTCATTATGAAACTGGAAAACAGATAGGCAAGTAGAAAGCAGGAAAAGCAAATCAGTATTGTCTCAACTCCAGGACTCTTGGACATAGCTTGTATCACCCCGAGAGGGGGTAAGGCATAGAACCCTTGTGTGTGCAGCAGAAGGAACGGGAACAAAGAAAGGAAGAATTAGAGCCAGGAGGCCACCTTCCCTGCACTAAGGCTCTGGGAGGTCTCCTGCTTGGTTTCCAACTTGATTGGTTTGGACTGAGACGTATTTTGTCAACATTTCGCATTAATTCCTGGTGTCATCATTAGGCAGTTTCTGACCGCCCACGTTGGGACCATCTCTGAAGGTCTTGGAAGGTCATCTCCACTCCTGGGATTACCCAAAGGAATACAATAGTTCTCCATTATGATAAGTCCTAGCTAAGTCAGGTACAAGATCTACTAAGTTGGGCCCCAAGATGAACAGACCAATGAGATGTAGAGGACCAAAAGCTCCTATGGGATTTGTACAAACTGGAGCCAACCACTGAGGAAGAGCCACCCCCCCACACACACTTGTTTAAGTGTATAAATGTACCTGACCCTGGCAGCCATTTTTGGCGCCTGCCCTCACGGATTCCATGCCTGGAGTCATGAGTTCTCCAAGACGCACTTGCCCCTCACAGATTATCGTCTGTGAGCTCCATTCTTTCTCTCCTGTAATAAACTCTACTTTAATCCTCTACACATGCTCTGGTTTCAATGTTCGAGACGCTGAGCACATTCAGATCCCAGGAGAGCGATCCTGCACAGAAGGAACTCGCAGAACGTGTTGATCCTCATTGGTTGGCTCCAGTTTCTACACATCCAACTGGAGCTGTTGGTCCTCTACATCTCATTGGTCTGTTCGTGTGGGGCCCAACCCAGCTAATCTTGGAGCCAGCCTCTTGGCAGGGCTTCTCTGCAAAGGAGAGCTAGCCCCACAGCCTGTCATGAGCAGAGGGCTGGGGAAAGTTAGTGACCTCTTCTCTGTGGAGGATTAGAAGCAGCTCCTCCAGGTTAGTACAGCTACAGCGTGCTCCTCAGGGTACCCCAGCTCTGGGGACGACCTTCCAAGACCTTCGAGACCTTCCCAACATGGCTACTATCACAGTTAGGTGCAGGCGTCAACTTAATGGTTGAGGTTAGAACTCTGGCACATTTGTAGAGAAGTAATAGTAGAGCGAAGCCCAGAGCAAACCTGCAGGTTATTGTCTAGTGAATAGGGAAGGCCCAGTCTGTGATGGGTGAGACTAGTCCCCAGGCAAATGAATAGAATGGAGGGAGCTGTTTGAGAAAGTAGGACTCTTCTGTGTACTTGGCCAGACATGCTGGTCTGTCGCCTGTTATGTGGATAGTATGTGGTCAGTTCCCTTGGCCCCCTGGTGACGGCGCATGCCCTCCTGCCTACTAAGACCCATCACCAGAAGTCGTAAGAGAATAAACCCCTCATTCCCATAACAGCTGCTCTAGAACTGCCTGAATGTAAAGACGCCCTGCGGCAGTCAGACAGCACAAGTGCTGCTCTTGTCTAAGTGTCTTCTCCAGGTTGTGCTGCCAGAGCGACACGATTCCCCTGGGACTTGTCACAGTTCTCATCCATTGAAGGGACAGAGATGTGCTAATACACTGCAATATTGTAACAAGGAACAGTTAAACTCAGAGAACCCGGGTTGCATTTTCTTAGTGTATAGCAGATATTACATTGACATTTATTTCTTGCAAAGAATAGAGTAAAAAATAAATAAAAAATCAATTATTATTATCATGAACTATTTTGGTGCTAACCTAAGGTAAACTAGGTGTTTAAGACCCAGGGAAAATAACTGACTCTGTAGCAGTGGAGATTCAATGCCACAAAATAGAGAAGTTATTATAGCTCAGGAAATGATTCCTTTTACCGAGGAGAAAGCTCATTCCACTCAAAGCACTGTTCAGTTCTGCCTTTATCTCGGATGCTTATTTTTGTGCATGCTTAGAAGTATGTTGGAAACCTAAATTCCATTACGCTCACCTAGGTCTCACATTCAGAGAGAAACTGCCTTTGATGGCGGTTACCACGCCATTTGCAAGTGTCCAAGAGGTAGGTCTGGGCTTTGCCGCATGAAGTCAGATACCAGGTCAGCTTCACAGTGACCATTGGGCACATGGTTTGATTTTTCACCTTCAGTTTCTATTATCTATAAAACAATAGTGCTGCGATCTCAAAGCAGTACTGAAAAATAATTAGAATAAAAATATTCATGGAGGGAGACAGCAGATAAGATACTTGCTCCCAAACCTGATTCTCCATCCCAGGAAATCCACACGGGAAGGAGAGAACCCATCTCCGAACATTGTCCTCTGACCTACACCCTGCTTGTTGTGCACGCCCCACAAATGGTCCCTGGGGGGTCTTCAGCCCCTCCCTCAACCTCATTGCTGCAGATCCTGCCTGGCTGCCAGCCTGTGGCAAGCAGCACCAGCCAGTGCCCACGGCCACCCGTGCTCGCCAAAGACAGCGAGAACCAACCGCAGGCCGCGAAGTCTGCTGCGGCGCGGCCCGATTTGCACGTTGGGGCCAAGTTTGTGGAGAAGTCTGTGAGGAGGTCAGGGCAGCAACTCAGGTGTCACCATGTCCCAGAAGGGGCAAATGCAAAATACTACTACTACTACTAGTACTAGTACTACCACCACTACCACCACTACTACCACCACTACTACTAGTACTACTACTACTGCTACTACTACTAGTACTACCACTACTAGTACTACTACTACTGCTGCTGCTGCTGCTACTAGTAGTAGTACTACTACTACTGCTGCTACTGCTACTACTACTACTAGTACTACTGGTACTACTACTACTGCTGCTGCTGCTGCTACTACTACTACTGCTACTACTAGTACTACTACTAATACTACTACTGCTGCTGCTACTGCTGCTACTACTACTACTGCTACTACTAGTACTACTACTAATACTACTACTGCTGCTGCTACTACCACTACTACCACCACTACTACTAGTACTACTACTACTGCTACTACTACTAGTACTACCACTACTAGTACTACTACTGCTGCTGCTGCTGCTGCTACTACTACTAGTACTACTACTACTGCTGCTACTGCTACTACTACTACTAGTACTACTGGTACTACTACTACTGCTGCTGCTGCTGCTACTACTACTACTGCTACTACTAGTACTACTACTAATACTACTACTGCTGCTGCTACTACTACTACTACCACTACTACTACCACTACTACTAGTGCTACTACCACTACTACTACTAGTAGTAGTACTACTACTACTACCACCACTACTACTACTGCTACTACTAGTAGTACCACTACTACTAGTAGTACTACTACTAGCACTACTCCTCCTCCTCCTAATGTTGCTTCACATCTGCAAACAGTGTGGGGCTGAGGGACGTTACACTGCTCAGTCTGGGCTACCATAGCAAATCAGTCGCTCTCCCCATGGGGAGGAGACCCCAGCGGGCCGCACAGGAAGGCCATGGGAGCCGCACTCTTGCAAGCAGTGTGCAGTCACCAGAAGCAGAGCCCCCACCCGGCAATGCAGCCCCGACAGAAGCCACAGAGAAGCCCTAGGTGGCTGACTAGCCCAGGGCAAAGTGGGACCGCTGGGATCCTCCGCCTTCAGGGGGCAGCTCCACGGGACTCCTCCTTGCTGGTCAGCCCCCCACACTCCTAGAGGATCAAGCGGACTCCATATTTGCGCCAGAGAGACAGGGTTGGAGCTAACAGCCGGCTCTTCGTGGTCAGCGAGATCCCTGACATCATGTGAGCGGCTCACAGGGCCCAATGCGCAAACCTTGTCTCGGCGGAAAAACGTGTTCACCGTCTTGGAAATAATGATCCCTTAACATTTCAGGACAGATTTTGTTCACCACCTTCAAGTAAAGAAACTTTGGTGTCACTGCAGATGATTCTGAATCCGTCGTGGATCCGCGGATCCCCACCCGCCCTTGTCACTGGAGTCTCACTGCCTGAGCTTCCAGGTCTTCCTCCGGGGTCCAGCTGCCCACCCTGAGGCCCACCACTCACGAGCCTCTTCAGTGACGGCCTCTGTCCTTTGCAAACCTTTCGATGCTCCCACAAGCTCCTTAAGAGTGATGTCAAGACTTTCAATGGTTCCACGTCTGATGTCAAGACTTTTCAGCTGAGAGTCATTTTAGCTCATGTATGCTCATTCATGAAAGTCTGATGCTTAATTAAATAATGAAACACTTAATATGTAAGAAGTATTTATGTCATAAAAATGCCAGTATTTGCATATTTGCATATTTAGTATTGAAATCATTTAAATTTCATTGTTTCAGAAGATTTGCTAGTTTCACTAATTTTATCTGTTTCTGCTTTGAGTGTGTGCTGTCAATATTGTCTTCTGAACACTGCTAGTAATATTCTCACTTTAAAATGAGGTGGTGAAATGCACCCAAATCATTAATTACCATGAATTATAACACATGTGACTCCCTTTGCCTGGGCCAGAAGTTTGAAGTCTGCAGCAATCCTCACCATGCTTTCAAAGTTGACCTAGAAGCTGCTCAGGATTCTGACAGAACTTTCTCATTTAGAAGGCATTTGAAAATGTTATCTAAACATTTTATTTTTCAGGTCCTTCTAAATGTTTCATGTAGGGCTGTAGAGATGGCTCAGGGGTTAAGACTCTGCCTCGCAAGCAGAAGGTCCTGAGTTCAGATCCCATAAAAACGCCAGGTGGAAACCTTGCAGTCTCCTCTTCCAAGCATGGTGGGCAGAGCCTGGGAAATCCCAGAGCAAAGAAGGAGGTAGAAGCAATCCAGGATGATTCCTGACGTCACCCTTGGGCTTCCCTGGGGACACAGTGCCCACACACACACACACACACACACACACACACACACACACACTAAATAGATAAATAAATAAACTTCATTGTTTCATATAAAATTTCTCCATGTCCCAAATATTCTTTCCACCCCTCAGAGTGTATCATCTTTAAGTTGGTCCCCCCAGGGCACGAAGTCAGCTTGTCACGTGAGCTCCCAGCTTGGACCTGATGTTTCCAGCGAGTCCTCAGCAAGGTGTTGGGCTGTGCGTCAGTATCACTGAAGCGAGTTTATTTCGCTTGTGGAAAACAGAACAGTCTGGAACTCAGCAAACTACATCCAATGAGAATTCATTCGTGTATTTTCTTTGTCATGAAAAAACTTAATTTCTTGTCTCATTAGAAAAATCTGTGCCAGCGTCTTCCCATAGCACAATGAGGTTCGGCTGAAAAGAATGGGGACATTTTTCAAATCAGCGTCTGTTTCATTAAAAACGAAATGGGCACAGCAGCAGTGTCAGGCTCTGTGAGTTCACATTTACATCTCATTATGTAGCTTTCTGTCGACGTCGGCACACACTAAATCAGCCAGTGCTGCATGCTTCCACTGCGGCCAAGTGCATTTCGATGGTCTCACGTGTGTTCAAGCTCTAGTTCTTCCGCAGACAGCTTTAACGCCATCAGCCCTGAGCTTGCTCCCAAGGTCCTCGATGGTGTGTCCAACACTCATGCGGGGGCCGAGAGACATCTTCTCTTGTGGAAGTACTGTGTTCCACAAAAGTTACTCGCCGTACTCGTAGTCCAAAACCCAGAGATATTTATGCAGACTAGATTTGACAAAGTATCTCGTCAATTTCATTGACTGCAAGAATCCGTTAGGGAAGAGTCCCTCATACGGTGGTCTTCACATCTGTAAAAATACACCTCACAAGGTTGTCATTACCTACCCCACCCGGTGGTCCTCACGTCTGCTGAAGCATGCCTCGTGTGCTGGTCCTCAAGTCTACTGAAGCACCCACATCCTGGTGGATGTCACATCTGTTGAAGCACTCACGGCGGACGCTGCGTCTCTGTTGTCTTTCGATGCTCTTCTTTAAGAGTCCACTATAGCTGAGCTTAGTTCCCTGCTACAAATCTGCAATTGCTGCTCTTAGCATAGGTGCTCAGTATTTTTTTGAAAAATTAAGATGTATTAGTTTAATTTTCTAAGTTCTTAATGCTTTCCACAATGCCAACATTTGAGCATCTAACGAGGCATGGGTCTCTTCATTGGGTGAATGCATTTATTCAATCAGGTTAAAGCTTTGCATGATTTTCTCATAACGGACAGCAACTGAATAAACAGGAATAAGTAAACAGGAATTAAAAGATCCTCATTTTTTTCAATACAGTATAATTTTTGAAAGATCAGGTAATTTGATGTGGCCCATCAACATTTCAGTGTTGTGCCCAGATTCCTAGATCCCAAGAGACCACCACGGAGTCGATACTGCTGTAAGCACACGAGGGACTTTATTATGCAGAACGAGCTCCGGATCGGACTCTCTCCATCACTGACCCAGCAGATCCGGAACGAGAGCCCCCATCTCTGTTTTACAGGGTCTTTTATAGGCTATTTCTATAGGAGGAGGGGGCTTCTAACCTAGCAGATACGTGATTGGGTAAATAGAAGCAAAAATAGTGTTGGTGAGTGGAGATTGGTCAGCTCCGACCACCAGCAGTTTCTAATGCCTCCTGCATTACTTACGGTCTTTGGAATTTCCCCAGCAGCTCGCGGCTGGCTTCTGATTGGACAGCTCCACCTGCTCGGTTCATAGTCTTTACACATTATACAAGGCTGTCCTCCCAGCTAGTGGGGGCTCCCGAGTGTAACGTATTCTCTAACGTATTTGGAGCCGGCTGCTTGTGGCTAGAGTCACGTGCACAGTTGGGTCAGGCAGCCTGGCACGTCTGGTGTTTCAGAGGGAGGACAAGTGAACAGGTACAAAATGGAGACAGATACACAAAACTGCATTTCTTATGTTCAGGTCCCTCGTCACCACAGAAGGGGGAAGATCTCAGGCAGTACCACGGCTCCCTGAAGCACTGTGGAGAAGCCTGACAGGGGAGAGCGGCCACTTTCCTCAACACATAAAATCAATTCCACCTATTAATTCAAAAGTGTTAAAATGTGATCACAACAAAATTTCTAATTACATATTCTCTATATTTTGTTTCCACTGGACATTACTGGCTGAAACCATTGGTCTTGTTTTGTGAATTTATTATTTGTTAGAACCGATTTATAAAATTTCATCTAAACTTGAGAAATACACCCCCAATGATCCACCATAATGATATAACATCACTATATTAATTTCTTTGTTGAAATTGCTCCGCACCTTTCCCCTGACCGTCAGTCCAGTTTGCCCTCTTTACCACACAGCTGTCACTGCTTCCAAAGGATTCCCTGGAGAATGGTGGCGACCACATCTGAGACGTGCCAGGTACAAGCCTCCTGTGCTTTCTTCTGCAGTTTTCATTGTGAGGATGGCTTCTTAACATCGCTATCTCTCGTTATTCTGAGAGGTTTTCTGGGTACAAATCCAACATTATTTTTCCTGTTAGCTGCAGTGTTTCATGCCTGAACATTTTTCTAAAAGTGAACATGGATTTATTTTTCTAGCCTTATTCCTCCGTGCCTGGTGGTTGACACACTGAGAATGTCTCTAAAGTGTGTGTGTGAGGCAGATGCAGTGTTGCGATGTATGAACTTGCAAAAATCAGAACATGCTGAGTTGCCTGTCATAGGCAGAAGGTCACAGCAAAGAGCCTTGTGCCTTGGGCCCAAGAAGCTGCACAGCAGAGCCATGGGCCACATTTGCTGGAGGCCACACTGCAGGGACATGTGTGGAGGATAGGGAGGACACAGCAGAGCCACGTGCCACGGGCACAGGAGGCCACACCACAGAGCCACATGCCATGGGCATGGGAGACCACACTACAAAGCCACAGGCGCAGGAGACCACACTGCAGGGACACGTGCCATGGGCACGGGAGGCCACACCGCAGAGCTCCACATCATGGCCAGCGTCCCCCAAGCAGGATGAGGAAGAATGCGTACCACTGACAGGAAGACTGCATCCGGAGGTAAGCGGCAGCGGAGATGCACAGAGCACACGGAGCTGAGATGTGCTGATGGCGGAGGAGCAGGGCGACGACGCGGCCCAGTGCGTGGCTTCTGCCTGCTCAGCGGGGCCTGCGGAGGCTCTGGGTGTTGTGGCTGAGGAACAATGTGAAGCGTTGTGAGGAAATCACTCAGCAAAGCATTCAAAGTCAGAGGGAGCCACGGGTGTGCGCCTTTTAAGTCCTTTTTTTTTTTTTTTTATTTCAGCTCATACAAACTTATTAGGTACACCAGTTCCCTCCCTCCCTCCTCCTCCCCCCGTACCCCCTGCTCCCCCTCCCCACCCCACCCTTTTAAGTTCCCGACGCGTAAGAGACGTTGGGGGAACGTATGAGAAGTCTCGAGTTAGAATCTCCCTGACTCATGCTGAGAACAGAATCCCACGGACTGCCAGCTCTTGGTGGTGCGGGCCGTGTGCGCACTCACACGAAAGCCGAATGAGTTGCAGGTCAGTAAGTGTCCAGGAGAGTGTGTGCAGGGGCGCATGCATCGTGCAAGCCGGGATAATCCCACGTCACTCCTTGGGAAAGCCCCTCCTCCTGGCTTTGTGAGACAGGGTCTCTCACTGAGCCTTACCCACCAGCTGGGCTGGTCGACCAGCAAGCCCAGGGATCCGCGTCTCAGCTCTACACACGCTGGGACCAAGCGCGTGGCTCTGTGGCGGCCCTTTCTAGGCGGCTCTGGGGACTGAACTCAGATCCCTGCACTCCTCACGCAAGCCCCGCAGTGGCCAAACGGTCTCCCCAGCTCTGTGACCTTAACATTGATTACACTCACATTTAAAACAGCACATTTTCCATCACATAATTTAACAGTGGTATTGAATTCATAACTCCACAAGAAGGGAAACCTGAATCTGTGACAGCATGCTTTTAATAATGAGTGCTCATTTGAGAATATTGCAAAAATTAAGTCAACTTGAGTGTTTTAGGGTTTTTGAATGGCCCAGCAGTAGAAGTTGACGCACATCATACTAAACATACCGTGTTCCCTGGCGTCCCAACCCTTCAGCAGGTCCTCAGTGTTGAGTGTTGAATCTGTGACCTTGTCAGCTCGTGTTACCCCGCCATGCTGTCAGGTGACTGTCAATCAGGAGGATGATTCCTGGAAGTGAGATGGAGCTGCCTTCGCCAGGGGAGCTGCCGCACCGCTGAGGTTTACGTGGGATTCACGTCCTGTGTGGATTCAGTGGGATGTGTTCAAGAAGCGGCAGGCAGAGGAGGGCGTGGGCTGCTGCTCCCCCCAGTGCGGCCACAGCCATAGAGAACTGTGCCCACTCGGGCTATTCCTGGTCCTCCTCAGTGACGGGTGAGACGATGCTGCCCAGTTCTTGGAATCCGTCACGTGTCCACGGACCACCAGACCTGCTCCTGGAAGGTGAGACCTTGGGCCCCACAGCCTGGACTCTGAGCTTGTGCTTCTTAGTGATGCTCTCCTGAGGTAGACAGCACCTGTGGACGGTGACAAGCTCATTAATGACACCGTCCAAGTCTCTGCATACTTTGAAGCATTCTAAAATGAGAAAGCCGGTAAACCTTTTCAGAAGACATTAGTGAAGTTTGCTCTTCATTATTTTTACCAAAATGCCTATTTATACAAAACTGTGGCTGGAAATGCCAATCAGCTCCTGGAGAAAAGCTGCATCTATATTAATCATTCTGACAGGATGATTGACAGATTAAAATGTCAAAGATTGTGCGAAGTTAGAATTTAATTGTTCCATCAAACATAAATATGCTTCTTTTTTGAGTTTTAAAAGAGTTGTGCTCTTCTGTGTGTATTTTCTTAGACCTTCCAAAGTGAAGTGACTTTCAGAATTGTTTAATGATTACCAAGGGATGCGGATGTGGAAATAGCTGATCCCTCGGTGTGTCGAGGTTTAAATGTGCGTTGCCCCCAGGCAGCCTTAGCTGATTTCATGCTTGGGAGAGGTGGGGCACCTTTAGGGGTGGAGCGTGCTGGAGGAAGGCAGGTCATGGGGGCGGCCTTGAGGTTGGGTGGCCCTGCCCTGCATCTCTTGCTCCCCTGCCTCTCTTGCTCCCCTGCATCTCTTGCTCCCCTGCCTCGGTTGAGTCTGTAACCCGAAGGAACCCCAGCTTCTGCTTCCTGCCGTTCCGTCGCCCTCATCACGGCTGTAAGTTCCTGGAGCCATAAAGCCGAACGCGCCGCCTTCCTCCCTGAAGGTGAGGGTGAACGTTATCTCCAGCACCAAAGACGTGAGTGCAACGCTGGCTTCAGGTGGGCTCACAGCGCCAGGGGACGGTCGTGCACTCACGCAGATGCACTGCAGCAGCTGGAAGGTCGCTGATAATCAGCATCTGGGCTCAGGGCTGGAGCCTTTGTGGGGCCCACCCAGAACGCATGCTGGCATGGGCTGGCTTGATAAATGCCCCGTCTCTAAAGGTGGTAATGGTAGTGTTAGCAGAGGGTAGATGTTTGCATTTCATTTTGAATTGCTCAAGAGGAAAAGAAGGGATTTTCAAAAGTCAAACCAACACTGATGCATTTTAAATGTGCTTGGACTAACTCTGAGCAAAGGAAATGTAGGAAGCTAAAGAGAAGGAGGTGTCATAGGAGTTGGGTGGGTTGTCTTAAGAGAATTAGAATCTTTTTGATCTTATAATATGATTTTTATAAAGAGAACACACTTAGAACTGCCCTGTTTGACTTTGTTGGGCATAGCAGATATATAAGCTCTGCATAACACAGTGACAGACCGGAGCACATTGACCGTGAGAAAATGAAGACTACTGTTCAGTTCTTACTGAAGTTGTTTATGGTCTGACAATTAAAAATTCTTACTGTAAGGCATATAATTTTTACCTTTTGGATTAAGAGATCAAAAAGGGTTTTGAAGAAAGAACTGCAAGCAAATAGGTAAAACCACTTACAACAATTAGTCTAACAAACCATTTCCAAATTCAACGGCTTAGAAGAATCTGTGTGTATAGTGCGTTTCCAGTGCTTAGTGCGGCTCTGTCACGGGCCTGCTGCCAGCGAGTGCAATGGGATGGACATTCTGTCAGTAGGAAGAGAGAGGTGGAGACCGAGGTGCGTGTCCTGTCAGGGTGAAGTCAGCACATGAAGCCCCCTGCAGCCCGGGTCATCTTCCTGGAAAGTCAGTCCTGCCTGGCTGTTGACACGTCAGCAGGTTTCTGAGCAGTCAAACCCCTCATGAGTTACGTGTGTCTCGTCCCATGGGCTCTGCGGTCTCAGCGGAAAAGACAACTGCTCTTCCTTTGAGTCTATGGGAGGCAGAGGGACTTCCGACGTGTTCCTATGCTCTCGATTCTTTGCTTGCGATCCTCTCTTCCTGCTCCCAGACGTGGTGGGAACACATTGGGCTTTTCCTGTTGGACTCAGGCCTCTTGGCAACCCAAGTCTTTTGACTTGCAGAAGTTGCAAGCTTTCCTGATCTGTAATGAGCGCTTGCCCCGGCACTGTTACATGGAAAAGCAATGCAGTGACAGGACACTGGGGTGTTGGGCTCCATCTCTTTTTTAATCCAGGCTAATCGCAGTCATTACATGTACACGAGGTGACGATTTTATGTGGCCCAGAGTCTCCTTACTTTTCTAAGCAGAGAGGATCACCCTTCCTGGCTTCTTGGGTCTTTCATTTGCTAACCTCCTTCATACACTGGATATTCTACCCGGAATGCTGCAGGCAACGTAGCCAGAGGCTGGACACTGGTTCTGCGCCGGCTGTTGCCTGTCCAACCGGAAGCACACAGGATGGGGCCTTGACCTCGGCCGAGGGAGCTGGGCAGAGCTGCCTGGGACAGCAGCCGCGTTGAACAGAGCACGCTGGGGCTCTTCAAACCCGTGTGTGCATCAGCCGCCTGGGCCAATCTTCGCTTTTAAAGACTGAAAGAGCCGCTGACAGCGTCTCATCCTCAGTAGGTTTAGTGAGCTGCTGAGAGGCCGAGGTTCAGGGAAGTGGGCGTGTGGCCCCCTCCCTCCTATTCCTCTGCACACCAAGAGCCTGTCTACCTCTCCTCTGCTGCTGCCAGCCCCTTACTTGGTGGCACCAGCCGCTCGGTGGACCAGCCTCTCCTGGTCTCAGTCCTCTGCGGGAGAGGGACCTGCTGCCTTGGGGCGGGTCTTCTCCCTTAGCTCCACATGGAGGGTTCCGATGGGTCACGTAGGGCGAGACAGGCGGGTCCTCGACACTTACACCCTCGGCTTTCTCCACAGCACCTGACCCCTCGGCACACGGCCCTCGGCTGTGCCGCTACCCGGTCAGCAGCTCTGACAAGCACACTGGACTGCCTGAGCCTTAAGCCCTTTAACATACGAGAGAATGTTAAAGTCTTTCTGGCTCTCCTCGAGACATGTACCAGCTTACGCTTCAAGACGGGGCTCACCGCTACTTCCTGTCACCGCCTCACCCGTGGGCCCCACTCGTGGCGAGCCCGCCTGCCTGAGCTGTCTCCCTCCTTTAGTTCTCACGCCGGAATCCCGACACCATGCTTTCCACCGCCTGAGTTCCACGTCCTGAGACGTCTTCCTCTGCCGTCCTTCTCGCTCACACGGATGGACATTTCTTGATGTCTGCTGTAGCCATGGTCCATCAGGTGGGGTAGCCATGGTCCATCAGGTGGGGGACCCACCTGTCTCTTCACATCTCCTTTGCTCTGGGCAGCTTTCAGGAAAAAGAAACAACCCACCCAACAGAAACAATCCACTCAGCAATGTCCCCAGCGCTGAGCCCCTTGCTACCAACCACCCGATGTCCCCAGCGCTGAGCCCCCTGCCGCCAACCACCCGATGTCCCCAGCGCTGAGCCCCCGTCTTGCCACCTCCCCAGTGTCCCCAGCGCTGAGCCCCCGTCCTGTCTACCACCTGCAGGCACCATTTGCCGAGTTCAGGGCTCCTGTCCCCTTAGTCACCCTTGACGTCCTTTTGTTCCTGGCTAAGGCTAGCTCAAAGCAAAGAGTAAAGTAACTTTTTCTTTAACAAGCCCTCCACGACTTTCACCTTTCAGAAGCAGAAAGCACTAAAGTAACTGATAATGAGTGCATCACCCGGTATAGTGTTTTATCAACCACCACATGTGCATGAAGCGGTTTCAGGCTTACTGACTCACAGTGACGTGCTGGACTATCAGATAACAAAGCACTATAGTCTCTCTGGGCCTTGCGAGATACACAGAGTGACTTACCTTTGTTTCCATTTGTCTGCTCTCATGATGCATTTCTGGGAATTTCTCTTAAGTTAACATCATTTCCCCCCCATTTTCTTCCAGGTGACTGATGATCACATGGGACCAACATGAAGCATGTCCCTGCGCCAGCCCAGCCTGGCCGTCCCCTCCTTCCCCGCCGTCCCCTCCTTCCCCGCCGTCCCCTCCTTCCCCTCCCACCTTCGTGCTTCCTTCCGTGTCCTCCCTCATCATCATTGAGATAGGGAGCAGCAGGTCGTGAAAGCGTCATTCTTTCTTGGCGTCCTTAGTTTTCACTCCATGTGATTCCTGCCAGGCACAGTGCCCGCGCTCTTCTCAAGTGTGCCCAGCTCACACCACACGCTAGGAGCCCTGCCCCAGCCCTTCCCTGTACCACAGGCTGGTTCTCATCACCGGCTCCTGCACGCTTCTGGCCCTTGTGCAGACTGTGAGTGCCCGCAGGGCTGACGATTGTTTCCACAGATGAGTGCTAAGGGCTCACGACGCAGCGTCCTGCAGAGGCTAGGTGGTTGATTCATGATTTCGGAGTTCCTGGATAAATAATTTCAGAGTATAGACACATCTGCAGCCTGAAATCAACTAATCCTGTTACTAAATAATTTTAGTAATTTTGATGAAAATTCAAGCAAGTATTATCTTTTAACTTTGACCACCTTTGACCAGAACTGAAATTTTATTATCTCATGTTTGACTGATGCTATCACAGTGCCCTATTGATTCCAGTTGTATTTTGAGATGTCGTGAGTCTGAGCACTGAAGCAGTAAAGTCACCACTGAGCAGGGTGAGGCTGCCTTTGCCGTCAGATACAACAGGGAAGTATGGACAGGTGCCGGACGAGTGTCGCTAGGCAGGTTTCCTTGCAGTGTTGTGGAGGTGAATCAGCAACTCGAGACTTCAAGAGTTCTGGTTGTAGCTTCATAGTCGACCTTCGTGCTTTTAAAGTCATAATCATGTTCCCTTCTGTGTCTCACTTAGTCTTTG
Source organism: Typhlomys cinereus (assembly GCA_023101885.1). Lineage (NCBI taxonomy): Eukaryota > Metazoa > Chordata > Mammalia > Rodentia > Platacanthomyidae > Typhlomys > Typhlomys cinereus. The sequence continues at coordinate 1,193,788 of JALPQD010000361.1, read as the reverse complement.
GGATGGTTGTTTCCAGAAAGTTGTCTCTTGGCTACCCACAGGCAGCCTCTGATGATCCCTGGGTGGCACAGAATCCACCGGAAGAGGAGTTTCAGCATGTTCTGTCAAGTCTTCACCCTTCATAAAGCCGAGCAGTGTATTGAAGCCTCGCCCCTCCGCACTGGACAAGAGTTGGATGGACATGCGTGCCAGATCAGAGGCGGCGGGCAGGACGGGCAGAGCGGAGCGGGGTCTGTGCATGTGAACAGATGCACTGAAATGTCCAGAACAGGAACAGAGTTCAAGCTTCCAGGCACTGGCTTCCGTGTCTGTCAGCAGTGCTGTGGCCCAGTGCTCCGGAGCACGGGGTATTCCCAGCTCTATTTTGTGGACGCCACGTGTAGAAATCTGAGAACTCTTCAGAAGCTGGCTGGGCCTCGGTTTCCTACCTGCAGCAGAGTCCATGAGCGTCCCATCTCCCTGATGTTAGGTCTCTCTTGTGTCTCCTTGCGTGTCCTTGACAGGTTCCGTCTGTTGCTCGTTGATCATAACATTTTCTGCAGTGTATCTGTCGTCGTGACCAAATCCCTGACCAAAGCCACTGTAGAGGGGAAAGACTATTTTGTCTCACAGCATCAGGGGAATTTCCCTTTGTGGGTAGCAGGGCTGAGGGTTGCATGCCAGCTGTGGAGTGAGTGCTAGATTTGCTAATGGAGCGTCTCTATTTAACAATATTTTGCTCTCTGCTTCCTAGTTCAACTCTTCAAGTTTGCCATTGCATTTTTCATCAGAGCTCACAATTTGTTCTTCTTTCTGCCTGATTCCTTGTTCTTTATCATAACTCTGAAGAAGAGCACTAAAAAATAGCCACATAACACTGTTATGACTATATTGCCTTGAAATTTCCTCCAAGCACTAGAGTTTGACTTCAGGTCAGCTTTCTGGACAGGGGCAAAACTTCACTAACTTTCAGCCACACATGGCTCTGTCTGCTACTTGTTGGATTCGAAACACAGTCTTTGTTCTGCTCTGGCTATTAGAAGCTCGACTTCCCCTGCCTCTGACTCTCTCTCTTCTGAGCTCTCACAAGAAAGAACCTTTCATGAAGTTTTACCATTGGACAAGACACTCCACTCAAGGCAGGGCTGCTGCACCTAGAGACTCACTGCAGAGTCTCGTCCTTTCCAGCCCTGCGTAATGACTGACACACCAGCACGCCCCCATAGACTACCTAGGAACTTAATAAAGATAAGAACATACAGGGGAAACCTTGGGGTCTAAAGCTGGAGGAGTGAAGGGAAATGCCCCTATCGGTAGGGTGCCCAAAGAGAGGCAATTTGCTATGCCACAGAGGCCTGAACCCCCACAAGAGTAGACAAGCCAGAGGGAACCCTGGGGCCCATAGAAACATACAGACAGGAGAGTGGGAGGGAGTAGGAGGGATTGATGAAGGGAAAGAGGTGATGGGGGAGGGTGGACGGAGGGAAGCAGAAACAAGTACTCAATGTGCTTGTAAAAGTAGAAAAATTAAAAATTAATTTAAAAAACCTATGAAGCTAAAGTTCAGTTTATATAAGACAATAAAAAAGCATTTATTTTAAGACTAAAAAAATTTTTGACATTCACGTGAAAAAGATCCAGGCTCTGATTTTAGCCCTCTAAGCCTTAGTCACAAGCTCCCACCAGGCTCCCCGTTTCCCCATCAGGCAAAGGATGCGCCATCAGCAAAGCCCACATCAGCTTCGAGGGCTCATTAGCCCGGGGTTATTTGTGTGAATTACAGGGCAGAAGCTTCTCGCCCTCGCCCGTGGGGGCTGCAGCAATCAAAGTGATTATGAGCGCACAGGGGAGCGTGGCACCGGGGTGAGCGGTCGCACTCCCCCCTTTTCCCTGACGTTCTTGAGCCCTTCACAGGAGTGGCTCTCTTGAGAGGAAAGGAAAACGACGCCTGAAGCCTTTTAAACGGGAAGGGGTGAAGGAGACGCAGGGAATCATGGGAAAGTGGTGCCGAAAACTCTCTAGAGACCTAGAATCTGCTTCGATTCCTTTTTTTAAAAGTCTCATGCTATTATTAAGGAAATGTTTAATATCAAAAGTTCAAATTTATTTTTACCTTTTCTTTCTCAGCCCTCCTCCTGGAAAGTAAAGACTGGATTGTCTTTTTTTTTTCATTAGAAAGGGTTAAAGTTTTCCAAAATTAATCAGAACACATGTATGGAGACAGAAAAACATGAAACAGCTCAATATTTAAAAATCTTGACATTGGATTTCTTCAACTTCAAGGAAGAATCAGAAAATGCTGCTCACTGATCTGGTTCCACAGGGTTTAGAAACCTGGGTGCAGGGCAGACTCTGAAGGGGTGCAGGGCTGATTGTGGAGGGGCGGGGCCGACTGTGGGGGGCGGGGCCTACGCTGGAGGGGTGGAGCCGACGCTGGAGGGGCGGGGCTGACTCTGAAGGGGCAGGGCCGACTGGAGGGGCGGGGCCGACTCTGAAGGGGCGGGGCCGACTGGAGGGGCGGGGCCGACTGGAGGGGCGGGGCAGACTCTGAAGGGGCAGAGCCGACTCTGGAGGGGCGGGGCTGACTCTGAAGGGGCAGGGCCGACTGGAGGGGCGGGGGCTGACTCTGGGGGGCAGAGCCGACTCTGGAGGGGCGGGGCCGACTCTGGGGGGGCAGGGGCTGACTCTGGGGGGGCGGGGCTGACTCTGGATGGGCGCCGGGGCGACTCCGGGGAGCAGAGTGTCTGCATGAGCTGCCTGTGTCTGCTGGGGCCAGTAAGTCGCTGAGGTCCGGCTCTGGGTAGCTGTGACTCGTGTTTGATTAATGCAGGTGCATGAATTCATTTTACATTTCGTAACTAGAGAGCTCTCTTCTGAACCTCGAACTGCAGACACCGTGGGTAAGGAAACGACGCTCAGTCAGTGGATAACTTTCTAGATGACTCTCTCTTCTGCATTCTCCCTACGCCCAAGTAAACAAAATGAAAACAAAGTTTTCACGCACCTCTACATAGTTCTATTTTATGATGAACACATAAACTTCTGATAGGTTGTGAGCTACAACCACCATTCCCAAGTAAAGATTGCTTGAAATCTGACCTATAGGTTTTTAAAAATTTTTGGAGTAATTCTGTCAATGGTAAAATCATCATGCCTTCAACCACTAACAGGTGCTCCCCAAGCATAACCGTGCACAAGATTCTGAAGAGAGCAGATTGCAGGGCGATTTCATTACCAGCAGAAAGTTTACATTGCAGGAGGAGGATAGAAGGTGAATAAGGAAAATAAAATATGCAGAGTGTGTGGAAAAGCAGAAACTTCAGACAAGAGTCAGGGGCTTGTGGGATGAGGAAGACTCTTAAAGTGGTTGCTTCCATCAGTGATCTGAATGATGTGTCCAGGACGCAACTCTCCAGCGGTCTTTGGACAACCATGGTGCACAGAAGATGTTCCTGATGCGGGAAATAGGGCAGCGTGGGTAGAAGTGGGTGAGCCCCGGAGGGCATGTGAGGAGCAGGCAGAACACAGACGGAAGACAACTGACCAAGCACAGAAAGTATCTGAGAACGATAAGCTGCTACGTCCCCACACAGGAGACCTGTCTTTGGAATGAGGTTTGCACGAGGCACACAGAGTTTTAACAAATTGTTAGGAAGGAGAAAGAAGCTCAATTGGAAAATATTTTCACCGCACAGTTGCAAGTCACGGACCATCCTCATGTCAAGCAGCTACTCTGTAATTGGTTCACGACAGAGCGTCAAGCACAGGGAGAACCCTGGGTAATCCAGACACTTACACTCGTTTCCTCTTCTTGTTCACAGAATGCCAGGGCTCACGGGAAATCAGGGAAAACATCGGAACACACCGAACACCTGGAACAAACAACCCACCCCGTGCAAGCCGCCGTGCGCCCTAGTTTACAGGTAGATGATCAAGTCTTACAAAACACTCGCTCATGCTCAGCTGCACACGACTCCAGAGGCTGAAATTCTACTTCCAGCTCTGCGTAGGCGTCACTTGGCTCTTTCCCCTTTAAAGACAGGAAAGAACCGTTCCGCGGCTGACTCACCCAGTGCAACGGCTCCTGGTGAGCCGACGTCCACGGGGCAGAGCGGAGGCCTAGGAGGGAAGAGGCAAAGGAGCCCAGGGCAGCTCCTGGGGGCTTGGCCAGAGCTGTGAACAGATCAGAAGACAGTGGGTGCTGTTGCTGACGTCATGGGGTGCGGTGAGGAGACCCCACTGCCTGAGAGGGGACCCCACTGCTCGATGATGCCAGGTAGTTAAAGGAGAAAAGCTAGATCCTCAGAGCATTGTGAGGACTGGTGCATGCTGCTTTGTCCTGCTCCGTCTTCAGGGGCTGAGGCTGCAGAACACTAGACTCCTGAGAGCCGCTCACATCCCCGCCCCTCGTCCGTGGAACTGCAGCCCAGATGTGCGAGGCTAACACTCTGGGAGCACCACGTGGCCTGTGTGAGGCCCGGCCTGAGCCGGACCCCACAGGGGAGGCCCGGCCTGAACCAGACCCCACAGGGGAGGCCTGGCCTGAGCCAGACCCCGTGATGACCAAGCACCACACTGCCTCGTGCCACTCACTGCCTGGCTGAAGGGCGCCAGCGTGTGTCCACCTTGATGGCGATCGCCGCTCCTGACCCATCTCTCCATTGCCACACCAGGCACAAGCTGGCCTGCTTGTCTGGTTCCTGGAGATGCCGTCAGACCCTTTCCTGGACAACTCAAGCAGCTGGTACACCAGCTGGGCTGCATTCCCCATCACCCCACACCAGCTGGGCTGCATTCCCCATCACCCCACACCAGCTGGGCTGCATTCCCCATCACCCCACACCAGCTGGGCTGCATTCCCCATCACCCCACACCAGCTGGGCTGCATTCCCCATCACCCCACACCAGCTGGGCTGCATTCCCCATCACCTCACACCAGCTGGGCTGCATTCCCCATCACCTCACACCAGCTGGGCTGCATTCCCCATCACCTCACACCAGCTGGGCTGCATTCCCCATCACCTCACACCAGCTGGGCTGCATTCCCCATCACTTCACACCAGCTGGGCTGCATTCCCAACTCCTCCACACTTCACACCAGCTGGGCTGGATTCCCAGCTCCTCCACACTTCACACCAGCTGAGCTGCATTCCCCATCACTTCACACCAGCTGGGCTGCATTCCCCATCACTTCACACCAGCTGGGCTGGATTCCCCATCACTTCACACCAGCTGGGCTGCATTCCCCATCACTTCACACCAGCTGGGCTGGATTCCCCATCACTTCACACCAGCTGGGCTGGATTCCCCATCACTTCACACCAGCTGGGCTGGATTCCCAGCTCCTCCACACTTCACACCAGCTGGGCTGGATTCCCAATGCCTCACTTCACACCAGCTGGACTGGATTCCCGACTCCACCACACTTTGTACTCGCAGGTTCCATAAGGAACAGCTGAAGCCGACAGGTGCTTGTGGCCAGAACTCTGGCCCGTCAGCTTCCTACATCCTCAGGAGAATTCTGGATTCCCCACAGCATCTGCTTTGCTCCTGTCCTCTGTCCCTTGCTACACGCTACCTCAGAGCTTGCGTGTGTGCACGTCCTGCCGTTCCTTCTGCAGAGCTGCGTGTGTGCACGTCCCGAGTCCTGGCTGCTCCTTTTGCAGCCAGAGCTGCTGATCCTTGTTCCACTTTGTTTACATCCATAGCACAAAACACTGATGCATTTGAAGCTTTTAGTCTAAATCTCTGTTGAGTTTGAAATTGTTGTTTAAATCTCTGCATACAGTGGGCTGTGGATTAATTGAAATAAATTTTATTCATGTGATCAATTTTGTCAAATAGTGGAATTTTTAAATTACATTTTATTAGTAGTGTGAGTGTATTGTTCATGTATGTATGCATGTATGTGTGTTGGTGTGTGCAGATAGGTGTGTGTATGTGTGCTTATGTGTGTGCATGTGTATTTGTGTGCATGTGCTTGTGTGCGTGTGTGTGTGAGAGAGAGAAAGAGAGAGAGAGATGTGAATATGGACAGACATGTTTTCCAGCCTCCACTCAATTCTCCCCTTTCACCTTTATCTGATAATTAAGCTTATATCATCGATGAGGCTTGTGTCTCAAATATCTTTACCCAGGGACAGTTCAACCGCACAAATAACAGATTTCAAGAGTTGTGTATTATTGGGGTTTTGGAAAAAAAACTTTAGTTCCTATTTTTGTCATTCACCTTCCATATTAAAGAAACATTTTTCCTTTACTGGGAAGTACCCAAGTACTCTAAGGTTTTGAGGGAAAAATTGCTTTGTTTTCCTAAGAGTAATAGTTTATTTCTACCTCACCTCCACATAGACAACAAGCACATACACACATACATGCACACATACATGCACACATACATGCACACATATACAAACACACAGTTTGTTCTCAGAATATTCCACAAGATTTCTGGCAGATGCAACTTGACACCCTAGAAATAGACATTTTCATTTATCAGTGTATATGTCTTCCGTGTCCTGATAGCTAAATATTTATACTGAAATGTGGCTCTTATTGGTTTGTCTTTACTGAAATATAAGAAATCTTAATGAAACACAAGTCATTTATTTTGAAATATGTAAACCAGAAAATTTCCAATGACCTGCCACGGAGGTCCACGGCGCTATCTGCATATCAGAGCGGCATCACGCTCCTCCATTTCAAATGCTGCAGTTACGGGGCCATGACAAAGGCACGAGAAGCCAACAGCTTTCCGCTGTGGCAATTCCTGTCGCTCAGACCGCTTGTGACAGGCTCTGGCCCCGAAGGGTGGAAGCGATCACGCCTCCCCTAAAAACGAGAGAAATCATCAGAGCCGCAGCGCCAGGCCTCTGGAACATAGTAAGTTTGATTTTTTGTAGCTTGACATTTGCCTTTGATGCGTGAGTTGAAAACAGATGGCAGCGAGGCGGCCGAGCAGCCTGCTTCCCGCGGCCCTGCAGTGTGGTTTCCAGTCCGGGCCGCCGCCCCGAGCGTCCTTGGAGCGGTTCCGCACCTCCTCTCTGCTCTGCTCTTCGTGGTGAGCACGCTGGGCAGCTGGGCCGCTCGAAGAGCAGCGGTGGTGGCAGCTTCTCGCTCCCGGGGCGCAGTGCACCGCCCGGGCGCCCAGCACCCCTGAGCGGGCTGGGACCCGCGCCACCTGGGGGGTCCACGCTGCGTGGAGTCCTGGGCTCCTAGGACCGGAGCCGTGTGCCCGGAGCCGTGGCCTCTACCCCAGAAGGATGAGCCGCTTGGATGTGTCAGGGCAGCTTTGGGTGCAGGTCGCGCCGTCCCGTGGGTCCCTGCTTGGGAATAGGGTTCCGCCGCTTCTAGTGAGGCAGGAAAGCCTTGGCCTCCTGCTAAGCTTCTTACATCTGCAGCTTAGACTTCCAGCACCTCGGTCCTCCTTTGAAAACAACTGGTGCGCAAACTTTCATGTTTCCCCAAAGCTCTTCAAGACTTAAAGCAACATAAATTCCCACCAACAGCTTTAAAAGTCTACCAGAGGGGCTGGCTCAGGGGTTAAGCCTCTGTCTTGCAGGCAGAAGGTCCTGAGTTCGGATCCTAGACCCCACGTATAGCCGCAGGGCAGAAAAGGGGGCGGCCTGCGTTTCTGGTCCTGGTAGGGCGGAGCCTGTGAATCCCGGGGCAGAGTAAACAAGGAGGAGGTGGAGGCAGTCCGTGGTGATTCCTGATTTCTCCTGTGGTTCTACACACACGCACAAGTGTACAATTTAATAAAAAAAAAACATATATTTAAAAAAGTCTGCCAGAGCCTCCCTGACAGGTCAAATCTTCCTGTGACCCAGCAGACTCCAGAAGTTTCTCTTCTCTGCTTTTCCCAGAACCTTGTGTTTAGAGGACAAGCTCAGCCCACCAGGTCTATGTCCCCAGCTTTGATTCCTAAATATCTGAGTATCTCGCCTTCTTAATGAATTACTTCATCCATTCTTCTCTAGTCATTGAGAGACAACTAAACTTTTGATGTTTTATAGTCATTTGAAGCTCAAAATTCAAATTATAGTGCACATAGCAATAGACCAAAGCTTGAGACCTAGAATCATGCCCCAGAGTTTTGCTGATGCAAAATGACATATGCTAATACAAAGTATATGTCAACGATTTCTTTTTCTTCTGGAGAATGGCAGTGTATGCGTAGTAATTTCCTTAGACTACATGATCCACTTGGATTTCTTTGCCCTCAGGCCGTACACGGCCTTGTAATTGCTAGTATCTGTTACAGACTTGTTCTCCAAGGGGACTTTCACAATATTCCTGTCCGCAGCTACAGCGTGAGCTTTTCTGTTTCCCTAAAGTCCTGCTGGTTTTCCATCTTTATTGCACTTTAATGGCCTTTGCTAATTGTATTAAAATTTAGTGATGCCTAATAAATAATTCTATTTGCAAGTGTAAATATTTTATGTTGTGTATGTTGAGTTTCCCAGGGTGACTCTAATAATAAACCTAAAATTCTGCTACGAAAGCTGTATGCAAATGCTGCTGGCTTCTCCCGGGAGCTTGTGGAGCTATGGGAACAAGTTTATCTCATGGAAGCCATGTTTGTGGAGCTTTTATTTTGAAACCTCTACCAATTCACTTCATTATGTGTGATAGTTATTATTTCAAATTCTTAACTATCAAAAATGTTCCCTACGGAATAAGAGGGCTTAATTCTTCCTTCTAATCAATATATACAAAATTTACTGAATGTAAGTAGAGAGAATAGACCTAGAGACTAAATTTGGGAGACATTTTTGATTTTCAAAATTAGATGTTATGATAGCTCTTGGCTTTTTTAGACACTTATCATTAGACTGAGGAAATTCTCTTATTTTTAACATTTCCAGAGGGATTTTATTATGGCTTTACGATGGCTTTGTTCAATTCTTGCATTCATCGAAATGTTTAAGTGCTGTTTTCCTCTGTGTAATTTCATGGTATGCTGCGTTCCTGAGTGGATACAACATATTTTGACAATTTAGTGACTTAAGTCAGTAGAATGGATTTTTCCGCAAAGCTCTGAAGTGGGGGCCTGATCAGGGTCTCAATCTGGCTGCTGGGGTTCCTTGTTGCCCATGGCAGCTGATGGCGTAGGTGACTCCTACCTGTCAAAGCACAACTCCAACCGTGTCTCTGTCTCCACCTGACACTGATCTAAATAAATACCTGTGTCTAAATCTCCCTCTTCTCTTCTTATTACGGCAACTGAATAAAAGCCACTCACTGAATCTGGGCTCATTCCGAACCATGAAGATTACATCTCCAGATCACAAAGGAATCACTGTGGACCGTATTCTGCCACCGGCCCCTTGGGCCGAGGTTCTGAGGAGCACAGTGTGGGCAGCGGGCACCCGGGACCCTCAAGGTTACGTGGACTGACCAGTCCCGTCAGCCCGGGGCTGTCCTGCTTACAAATGGCTCCGTCTGTTCTAAGAACATGTGCAGCGATACTCACGGGAGGCGCTCATTGGCAGCCTGGCGCTGGTTGTCCTACCCTTCGGTGCCAAGACAGCTGGTCTCACGATACATCGCAGCCAGTCGGGGCGGGTCGGGGCTCTTGCTGCTCCACGCCTGCACTCTTGTGTCCACTTGCTGTCCATGCGCGTGTTTCTGTGACTCTCTGTGGAGGTGCCAGGAGCTCACCTGAGGCTGCTATGGTCTGCGGCAGAAGCACACAGCTTCTCGTTCTGTCTCCTCCTGTCCGAGTTGTCGACTCTATTGCACGTGATGGTGTCTGCTTTCCACCATCTTTGGAATGTTGTGAAGTTTCTGCTTCCCAGCAGGCCCAGGCCGGGACGCACATGGGCATTTCCCGCGTCTCCCTCAGCAATGCCCTTCCTTTGGGCGTGCCCTGAGGGAATTCCTCCAGGATGAGCTGCCACGTCATGCAAGCAAGACCCGAGTGCTGGGTGCCTCGAGTACAGAGCCCATCTTCTTCCTCCGCTTCCTGTGCGTTTCATTCATCAACTGACTGCACTGTGTCATTTGGCGGGTGGCAGTTTATATTTCCTGGCTCTCTGGTGCTGGAATATTTGATTGCCTTGGCACTGAGCTGATCGTTGCAGACAGTGGAGGTGCCAGCAAGCAGCAGCCCGTGCTGGGGAACACCCCGATTCCCAGAACTGTGGCGGAAAGCTTCTTGGGAATGACCTGCCAGACTGGGACGACTCATGGAAGAAAAAAACCACTGTGAGTATTTACTGTCCGAGGGATGCTTGACGACAAGCAAAACGTAGGAATTAACGTTATTAGAGCAACTCCTGCTGAGTCCCAATGTTTCTAACTTGAAATTCAATGTTCTAGCTGAGCCCTCAGACATCACCAGGAGTCCTGAATTTGTTTTGATAGATTCTGGTTTTGGGGGGTGTACACATTATCATAGTCTTGAGGCCTTCTCTCTCTCTGAACTTAGAAATTACTGCAATCCTGAGGAAACCTTTCTGCTTATTCAAAGAGCACGCGCAGTCTCTGACTCACACACTTTCTGACTTTTCTGAACACAGATGACAGGGCTGGATGATGTGCAGTGAAAACATACAGAGCTTTCAATACTCAGCAACTGCTGATGTGTGAGCACGAGCAGCAACAGAGTCTCTGCTGGTCCTCATTCGGATGTTCTGAGGATGCTCCGCTAAGACACTTAGCAAAACAGTATAAAAATCCCGAGGTATACGAGGAAAAACTGACCAATATGTTTGTATATATATGTATTTGTCTGAAAATCAAAATCCTGTTGAATGTAAGTCACATCATATATGATTTTAGCTGAAGTGATATTTATGCATTATTATGTCGATTAGTGTTATTGAATAACTAAAAAGAAGAAATTAAAAGTGACTTTAGGACTGGAGAGATGATTCAGTAGAAAGATCTGAGTTTAGATCCCAGATCCCATGTAAAAACACCACGTAGAAATGATGACGACTTGGTTTCTGGTCCTGGATGGCGGAGCCTAGAAAATCCTTGAGCAAAACCTAAAGGAAGTAGAAGCAATCCAAGAGATTTCCAAAGTCAGCCTTGGTCCTCCACAGGGATGCATAGTACCTCTGACACGTGCACACACACGCACACACGCATGCGCACGCACACACGCACATGCATGCATACATGTGGGCACTTGTGGGGGATTCACACACTCAAACATAAATAAAAAATGTAAGAAGTGTTTCCAAATACTTGAGCCAATACTTGTCTCGTTCTGTCAGCACTCAGGGCTGCGCCTACTTGGCCTTGACATCTTACTTCTTTTGCTCTGCTGATTGGTAGAAGACGCCCTGTGCCAGGGCTGAGCAGTGGAAGACGACCCTGTGCTCCCAAGCCGCTGGAATGCTGGGCGTGAGTCTGGCCGTCTGGTGTCTCCTGCCGGGGCTCTGCAGGGTTGGCGGGGTGCCGGCAGGGGAGGCGGTCACTGTGTCCATGTTAACTTCTATTTAGTGCACTCTTAACTTTTACTTAACTTTGAATTCAGCCCACATGCTGGAAAGAGGGCTTTGGACTAAGCTAATTAAGACATCCCCAAAGGCAGAATTTTGTGGTTAATGAGGGACCTCAAATCATTGTTCACTAATCAAAAAAGGAGCCGGGAAGCCTGCTGTCCTGAGATGAAGCCGATTAGACCAGAGCGCTGCGCAGGAAGTTTCAGTGATGAGATGCCGCTCACTTCCTCTGGGCAGAGCCGTGGGTGAAACTCACGGGGAGAAATTAATGCAAGAATTCAGTAATTTTGCAAGTGTTTTCGCTTCTAAACTTACTTTTGGAATTGCTGCTGGTGGACGACCTCGTGCGAGGTTCACTGCCACCACGTTCTAGCAGCTCCCAGTTCTGTGGGAAGAGCAGAAACGGTGTGTGTTCCTTAGCAGTGTGACAGGACTGTGTTTAGAGGTCAGTCAGTGAGACCCTCTCCCAGCGAGGCCCTGAGCTTAATCCCAGAACTCACGTGGAAAGCGCAGGGCATGTTGACTCGTGCATGTAATAGGGGCGTGGAGACAGACATCTCTAGGGCTTGCTGGTAGTAAGCATGGGCTGTATGTGGAGCTCAGGCCAGGGGGACCCAGTCTCCATGTGCAAGGGGGATGCTGACAGATGTGCATCCTCACACAAAGTGCACATGCACACAATCCTCATGCAGTCACATGCACAGACACACAAATACATGTGCACATATACACATATAGAGACATATGAATGCATATACACTCATGTACATACACACACGCACACATATTTACACACCCATATACACATGCGTATACATGTATGTACACACCCAAGAGAGGCAGACACATATGCCCACAGATGTACATACACACAGACATATATATACATGTACACAAACATAGGGACACAGGCACACAGTATACATGTGTGTACATGCATATATACATATGCAGGAGATACAGGTATGTACACACATTAACACATAAAAACACACGAATGCACAAAGATATACCTGCAAACACATACCTACACACATATACACACATTCACACACACACACACACACACACACACACACACACACACACACACACACACGAGGGCTGAGCGCATGAGAGTGAAAGACTTAGCAGCATCTGCATGTTCTGGGTCAGTGTAGCTCTTCCTTGGTCCTGTCTGCTTGTTGGCTTCTCCAACCTCTTGGTGCCCGATGCTGGGTGAAGTCCCATCGTTTCATGAGGACCCCATCACAATGCCTCTTTTATCCGTGTGTGATGGTCACTTTTGCATCGACTTGGATAAGTGGAGGCATTCTTAAAATTCAATAGGAAAGCAAATGACCTCCGTGAACCATTGCTGGAAGACCTGGGACAGGCAAGGGGTCCCGAGGAGGAAGGAGCTGCCTGCGCATCAGTTCCCACCTCTGAAGGTCCAGGCGTCTTTGCTGGCAGCTTGAACGAGGACCCGCAACTCCTGCGGTTGCACCAACTGCATGAGTTGATGCTTGGGCTCTGTCGTTCTGGTACTTCTGACTCTGCGGTTTTCTCAGTTTCTTTAACAGGAATAGAGTCCTCACCACGAGCCTTCCACAGAAAGTGTCTTTTCTCATCACACATGCTAGCGTGGTCTCACAGATTCCCTCGCACAGCCCCTGTTAGGAGGAGGAAGGCGTTTCCGTGATCACTGTGGTCCCCTGTCGCACAGAGTGCACAGGACACCGAAGGGGAGTTCTGGTGAATCGGGTTAGGGAGAGAGAAGCATCGAGGGAAGAGACCCGAAGCTACCCAGGGATGAAAGTGACTCAGGTTCTTTGTTCGTGGACGCTGCTAGGATGCAATCCAGGCCGTGTCCAGACACTCTGAGGACGGTGTGGCCGTGTTCCCTGGCCCAAGCATGTCCAGACATGCTGATGAGGGCGTGTTCCCTGGCCTGGGCATGTCCAGACATGCTGATGAGGGCGTGGCTCCTGGTCCCTCAGAGTTATCACCATGAGGGATTCGAATGAGCTAAACTCTGAGCTTGATCTTGTTCTGTAGAGAGATGAAATTCAATTCTTTCTGAACTCGTGCAATTGAACCCATACTTCATGACTCGGTTCTCAGTCTCCCCGTGTGTCGAGTATTTATTCTGTGGCTTCCCCAGAGCGCACGCCCTTTAATAATTCACGGAATCCATAGTATCAGATACAGCCCAGCCATCTGCACTTGTAAAGGGCGTAATGTCGTCCCTCGCTAGCTCGTCAGTCCATGTCAATAAACAGCATCGCTCCTGTGTCTCAGGCTGGGGCCTCAGTATCGTGAACAGCAGCGACTCTGGCTCCATAGTCCTTTCCTGTTTTCTAGGCTGACTTCCTCACCTGAGGTAATCCCGTCTCACGACGCGCAATAAGAAGACATTTCTGCCTGCAGCCCTTACTTCATATGACATGCAGTCATCCTTCAAGGGCAGTTGCAAATGTGAGGTGATTGTGAGCCCTGCTCCCCTCTCATGGTGACACAGCTGTCCTGTGGGAACTGGGGGAGCCCAGAGCAGAGCTGCCGGTGAGCTTCGCGGCACACCTGACCCCGGCATGTGGGGTGAGCTGCCAGCATTTCCTACTGGTATTAACAGCCCTCTCTGCACAAAGCGCTCATCTTTGCTTTTTTGGTTTACCCGTATTGTAATGCATGGATTTCAGACTTTATTTTGTGTCTGTTTGATACACTATCTGTCTTGTGCAGTTCATCTACTTAATGGCCATTTGTGAAGCACTTGAAGCAAGCACTTGGTGACAATCTGAGCCACATTCTTTGTTTATGATAATTATAAGAGGGAGGAGGACACAAGTGGTCTGAACATAGAAAGGGGCTTCATGAGGGGAAAGGTTTAGGGAGAAGGGAAAGGGAGGGATAATTAATACCAAGGTTGTAAGAGAAAGCCCCACAGAAGCCTATTGCATGGGACCCGCATGACCAACGATCAGGTAAACCCATGAAGCAGGACCAGCACTTACGAGCAAGAGAGAAGGGGAAATATATCTAGTAGTGTGTGTGCACATCAGAATCTAAGAGAAGATCCCAGTAGAAAAATCACACAGGGGGTCTTGTTTAAACCCGCGGTACACAAAGCTCAGCACGAAGACTTGAGTATGAAAGGAAGAGTGGAAGGTGGGGATGTGGCGGAGGAGGGAGCAGGGAGTAAGCGAAAGGCTTTGTGTGCAGGTGCGAAGCTGCCGGAGAGGAAACTCCTCGCCAAGCAAACAAAACCCAGAAATTTAGAGAAGAGTCTGAAGAATAGTATTTATCATACACAATAATTCTGAAATGAATTTGCTATTAGATGAAAAATCATTTAATAATTTATAAGAAAACTAAATAAATAATTTAAAGAGATTGGAAAGGAACAAGCAAAGGCTGAAAACTGGGTGCAGTAGTCTGAAGTCTGAAGAAGGGAACGCAGTCACAGTGTTCAGAAACAGAGATACACGAGGACTGAGAATCAAGTGACAGTTTCAGCCTTTGGTCATTTGTGGTGATGGAGAACTGTGGAGAGGAAGTCTGCAGACATGAGACCAAAGACAGAGCAGGGATCGCAGAGGACTGGATGCTCACACAGTGCGCGTGCCCGCAGAGGACTGGATGCTCACACAGTGCACGTGCCCGCAGGGGAGGATGCTCACACGGTGCACGTGCCCGCAGGGGAGGATGCTCACACAGAGGACACGTGCACATGCCTGCAGAGGACTAGATGCTCACACAGTGCGCGTGCCCGCAGAGGACTGGATGCTCACACAGTGCGCGTGCCCGCAGAGGAGGATGCTCACACAGTGCGCGTGCCCGCAGAGGAGGATGCTCACACAGAGGACACGTGCACATGCCCGCAGAGGACTAGATGCTCACACAGTGCGCGTGCCCGCAGAGGAGGATGCTCACACAGTGCGCGTGCCCGCAGAGGAGGATGCTCACACAGTGCGCGTGCCTGCAGAGGAGGATGCTCACACAGTGCGCGTGCCCGCAGAGGAGGATGCTCACACAGTGCGCGTGCCCGCAGAGGACTGCATGCTCACACAGTGCACATGCCCGCAGAGGAGGATGCTCACACAGTGCGCGTGCCCGCAGAGGAGGAGGCTCACACGGTGCACGTGCCCGCAGAGGACTGGATGCTCACACGGTGCGCGTGCCCGCAGAGGACTGGATGCTCACACAGTGCGCGTGCCCGCAGAGGACTGGATGCTGACACGGTGCGCGTGCCCACAGAGGACTGGATGCTCACACAGTGCGTGTGCCCGCAGAGGACTGGATGCTCACACAGAGGACACGTGCACGTGCCCACAGAGAACACAGGAGGTGCATTGGTTGGAGGTGAACGGTGTCCTCACACATTTGTTTGCTTGCTGCAGCTGTGGAATTTTGTGTGAGTTTGTGTAAAATTTTCATTATCCAAAAATTTACAACTGACCCAGTCAAAATGGCCAATAAAGTGCAAATTTTCCAGTGACATGGGGTGACGTCAGTGACGTCCAGAGGCCTGAAATGGCAGCACAGGTGATGTGCAGGCAACGCAAAGACAGAGGATCCCACAACAGCTGCTATTGCCCAGTGACGCTGTGGACATCACGAGCTGGTCTGTTGCCCAGTGACGCTGTGGACATCACGAGCTGGTCTGTTGCCCAGTGACGCTGCGGACATCACGAGCTGGTCTGTTGCCCAGTGACGCTGTGGACATCACGAGCTGGTCTGCGGATGTTCAAGGAGACGGGTCTGCTGGGGCGTCTGACGCAGAACAGCTGAGGCCACCTCTGCTCCGTGGAATCCAAGGGTGAGGAAGGGGCACAGGAACAGATGGGGGGGGGGAGATAAGCACACACAGCAGAGGAACGACAAATACGTCATCACGGGAGGAGAATGTCACGGTGAGGACGGCAAAGGAGCAGACAGTCGCAATAAGTCACTGGCGTGCAGGGGGACGTCGCGTTTGGCCTGTGCTCCGTGCAGCGCCGCGAGCTCTCTGCAGCCGTCCTGTGCACTCCTTGAGTGGAACAGATCAAGCAAGATCTCTGCTGAGCTCGCCCTCAGCCATGGGTCACCTGCACAGATCTTAGATGTAATCCTGTTCAATAGGAGAGCTAGTACACATGCAGCATTTAACACGTTTGTGTCATTGCAATGAATGCATTCAGAAATGAGGGCTCTTAACAATAGAAGAGTAAACCTGATGGAAATGATACACCTGCGGATGTGGGGACGATACGTGCACATGCTCCTTGGCTCAGGCTCCCCGCGTTCTTGTTTGGGATCCTCACCTCCGGGTAATCACTGGCGCTCGGTCAATGATTATTGGCGGCAGAGCTGACTTAGTCTTTTCATTGTTTGTTTTAGTGGGGAAACAATTCCCCGAGAGCAGGTGGCTCCTGAGAGCAGAAGTCCTGTGGCTCATACGCTGGGGCTGGCCGTTCCGGAGCCTGGTGCCCACGTGGCTGAGCTGTGGTGAGACTGCAGCATGGGCACAGGTGCCAAGGGTTCCTTCTTCAGACGTCATTCTAAACTAAGCCCCAGAGCCATACCTCTGACGACCCTCAGTGGGTGCATTTGCTCTTTAGTTTCCCAGTGTGTGAAAGTTTGGGGTTCTCATTCAAACCGCAGCTGGAAGTGCAGACCTGCAGCACGTAGACAGCTGAGACCCGGAGCTGGGAGTGGTACGGGGTCACCATCAGTGTCCTCATGATTCTCAGACCATCTTATGTCTCCTCTGAGTTAATCAGGAACCTGGAAAAACGTTCCAGTGACTGTGGAGAAAAACGAATATTGAAGATGCAGAGTTTACAAAGAGTTTCTGAGTCTTGTCTCTTCCTGTCCAAGTGGGAAAAGCTTTCAAAAGACAAGTCTGGGCACGGGGTAACTCTAAGGTGTCAATATGTTTTTCTTTATAAATCTTACAATGTTCCCTGTGAAATTCAGGTAACTATAGTGTGCTTAACAAATGACTTCTTGTGCTAAGATATAGAAATGACCTTAAAAACAAAAGAGTGGTCGGTAATTTAAGCAACACTTGTATTAGTAATGTACAATCCTTTCTTCTATGAAGCTTTTCATATTTGTGTTTGTATTTGCAAAGTGGCATTATCAGAAGGAGCAAAAGTAATGATAAGTTACAGTACAGAGCTGGTTTCAATATTACAGCCTTAGTTTAGTAACCTGTGTCCTTCAAATCTGAAATCACTGTCGTCTTCAGGATCCAGGTTCTGAAGTGATTTCATTTTGGCGATTTTGGGTTTGTGTAAACTTTTAGAATTGCAACTAATGATTTACATAATCCTCCTGAGACCCCCCCATGTCTAGGAGAAGGGCGTCTGTAATTGAAGAAGTGGTTCAGATCCTCATCCTCTTCATCCTACCCCTTCCTCTCAGTTGGTCACGGAGAAAAGGGAGGAAATGGAATTTCCAAACCCACCAGGATCTAATTAAAATAAATTCAGTGGATTTTCATGGTTTAACACAGAAAATCATCTGAAACTTATCGAATTAAAAAGTTTTTACACAGCGATAAGCATATCTAAAAATAAAAATTAGCATGTGTATGTGTGTAGGGGGTACAAGCTGCAAGCATGCTGCAGAGACGGGGACTAACCCAGCAGGGCAATGGGTCGGAACGACTCACTTGAGCTGCCCCAGGTGTAGATGGCACTAAACTCTACTGTTACACAGTGAGTGCACAGTTCTAAAGGAAAACAATGTCTTTCGCTATCGCCATGATAGCTGAAGTCACAGGTTAACTTGTATTGTTGTTCCATCCAAATCAACTCAAATGTCTCTGGCATAGCACCGTCGACTCGGGCACACGCTGTGCAAAATACGGATGTAGTTTCCAGCAGATGCACTGCTCCGTCGAGGGCAGGCTCATGTCTGGGTTCAGGTTTGTGTCCCCTGAGGGATAAGACAGTGCTGGTCACAATGCCACATAGATTAGAATCTGTTGTGGAGAAAATGGCGTCTTGGAGGGGGCAGGAGCCACAAGGACAACTGTGGTGTGTTGCCGTGTAAGTCATCCCCAAGAATCGCAGGAACTACAGACCATCATGGTGTGTTACAGTGTAAACCACCCCCAAGAATCGCAGGAACTACAGACCATCATGGTGTGTTGCCGTGTAAGTCATCCCCAAGAATCGCAGGAACTACAGACCATCATGGTGTGTCACGGTGTAAACCACCCCCAAGAATCGCAGGAACTACAGACCATCATGGTGTGTCATGGTGTAAACCACCCCCAAGAATCGCAGGAACTACAGACCATCATGGTGTGTCACGGTGTAAACCATCCCCAAGAATCGCAGGAACTACAGACCATCATGGTGTGTTACGGTGTAAACCATCCCCAAGAATCGCAGGAACTACAGACCATCATGGTGTGTTACAGTGTAAACCATCCCCAAGAGCTGTGGGAACTACAGACCATCATGGTGTGTTACAGTGTAAACCATCCCCAAGAATCGCAGGAACTACAGACCATCATGGTGTGTTACAGTGTAAACCATCCCCAAGAATCGCAGGAACTACAGACCATCATGGTGTGTTACAGTGTAAACCATCCCCAAGAATTTCTGGAAGGACAAGAACAACTGTGGTACGATGGTGAGGACTATTGTGTTGCGTTGGAATATAGATCATCTCTTAGAATTGCAAGAATACAAGGACAGTCATGGTATTGCAGTGTAAAACATTAACACTTTTACAGAAAAAAATTTATTCGCTTACTACTAAGTTATCCCACTAAAATGAATGAATTATTTTATTTTTAAGATTTAAAGAACACTGCCTGCTCTCACAAACCTGATGCCCTGAGTTTGATTCCTAGCAGCCCAAAATGGAAGGAGAGAACTGACTTCCAAAATGGCTCTGATCACCACTTGAGTGTCCTAGCGTGCATGGTGCGCTTGATCTGTCCACATGAGTGTCCTACCGTGCATGGCACACTTGATCTGTCCACATGAGTGTCCTAGCATGGTGCATGGTGCACTTGATCTGTCCATATGAGTGTCCTAGCATGGTGCATGGTGCACTTGATCTGTCCACATGAGTGTCCTAGCATGCATGGTGTACTTGATCTGTCCACATGAGTGTCCTAGCATGCATGGTGCGCTTGATCTGTCCACATGAGTGTCCTAGCGTGCATGGCGCACTTGATCTGTCCACATGAGTGTCCTAGCATGGTGCATGGTGCGCTTGATCTGTCCACATGAGTGTCCTAGCCTGGTGCATGGTGCACTTGATCTGTCCACATGCGTGTCCTAGCCTGGTGCATGGTGCACTTGATCTGTCCACATGAGTGTCCTAGCATGCATGGTGCACTTGATCTGTCCACATGAGTGTCCTAGCATGCATGGTGCACTTGATCTGTCCACATGAGTGTCCTAGCGTGCATGGTGCACTTGATCTGTCCACATGAGTGTCCTAGCATGGTGCACTTGATCTGTCCACATGCGTGTCCTAGCATGGTGCATGGTGCACTTGATCTGTCCACATGAGTGTCCTAGCATGCATGGTGCACTTGATCTGTCCACATGAGTGTCCTAGCGTGCATGGTGCACTTGATCTGTCCACATGAGTGTCCTAGCATGGTGCACTTGATCTGTCCACATGCGTGTCCTAGCATGGTGCACTTGATCTGTCCACATGCGTGTCCTAGCATGGTGCATGGTGCACTTGATCTGTCCACATGAGTGTCCTAGCGTGCATGGTGCTCTTGATCTGTCCACATGAGTGTCCTAGCATGGTGCATGGCGCGCTTGATCTGTCCACATGAGTGTCCTAGCATGGTGCATGGCGCGCTTGATCTGTCCACATGAGTGTCCTAGCATGGTGCACTCGATCTGTCCACATGAGTGTCCTAGCATGGTGCATGGTGCACTTGATCTGTCCACATGAGTGTCCTAGCCTGGTGCATGGTGCACTTGATCTGTCCACATGAGTGTCCTAGCATGGTGCATGGTGCACTTGATCTGTGCACATGAGTGTCCTAGCATGGTGCATGGTGCGCTTGATCTGTCCACATGAGTGTCCTAGCCTGGTGCATGGTGCACTTGATCTGTCCACATGAGTGTCCTAGCATGGTGCATGGTGCGCTTGATCTGTCCACATGAGTGTCCTCGCATGGTGCATGGTGCACTTGATCTGTGCACATGAGTGTCCTAGCATGGTGCATGGTGCACTTGATCTGTGCACATGAGTGTCCTAGCATGGTGCATGGTGCACTTGATCTGTCCACATGAGTGTCCTAGCATGGTGCACTTGATCTGTCCACATGAGTGTCCTAGCATGGTGCACTTGATCTGTCCACACGAGTGTCCTAGCCTGGTGCATGGTGCTCTTGATCTGTGCACATGAGTGTCCTAGCATGGTGCATGGTGCACTTGATCTGTCCACATGAGTGTCCTAGCATGGTGCATGGTGCACTTGATCTGTCCACATGAGTGTCCTAGCATGCATGGTGCACTTGATCTGTGCACATGAGTGTCCTAGCCTGGTGCATGGTGCACTTGATCTGTCCACATGAGTGTCCTAGCATGGTGCACTTGATCTGTCCACATGAGTGTCCTAGCATGGTGCCTGGAGCACTTGATCTGTGCACATGAGTGTCCTAGCCTGGTGCATGGTGCACTTGATCTGTCCACACGAGTGTCCTAGCTTGGTGCATGGTGCTCTTGATCTGTCCACATGAGTGTCCTAGCATGGTGCATGGTGCACTTGATCTGTCCACATGAGTGTCCTAGCATGGTGCACTTGATCTGTCCACATGAGTGTCCTAGCATGGTGCCTGGAGCACTTGATCTGTGCACATGAGTGTCCTAGCCTGGTGCATGGTGCACTTGATCTGTCCACATGAGTTTCCTAGCATGGTGCATGGCGCGCTTGATCTGTCCACACGAGTGTCCTAGCATGGTGCATGGTGCACTTGATCTGTCCACACGAGTGTCCTAGCCTGGTGCATGGTGCTCTTGATCTGTCCACACGAGTGTCCTAGCCTGGTGCATGGTGCTCTTGATCTGTCCACATGAGTGTCCTAGCATGGTGCATGATGCTCTTGATCTGTCCACATGAGTGTCCTAGCAATGGTGCATGGTGCGCTTGATCTGTCCACATGAGTGTCCTAGCATGGTGCACTTGATCTGTCCACATGAGTGTCCTCGCATGGTGCATGGTGCGCTTATCTGTCCACATGAGTGTCCTAGAGTGCATGGTGCACTTGATCTGTCCACATAAGTGTCCTAGTGAGCATGGCGCACTTGATCTGTCCACATGAGTGTCCTAGCGTGCATGGTGCACTTGATCTCTCCTTCTTTCTCTCCCGAATAACTACATAAAATATTTTTAAAGTTTGACTTCAAACGTCAATATTTTAAGAAGAGCCTGCATTTTAAAATGATTACTAAGTATCAAATTACCGTGCTATATGGATGCCATTAAAACATTTTTAAAATTAAAGAAAAGAGAGCACACTCAAGAAAAAGTTGGGAAGTTTGTACTACTGCCTTTTAGTGAAGCTTTTATTTTATAATCACCATCTTACTAGTTAAACAAATTGTATGGGATCTAGAAGATTATCTATTTTGTTTCTCCACACAGTTTTCAGATTTTACCATGTGACCAACTCAGAGAAAAGTGTGAGCCTGGTTATCTCTTGAGATCATGCCACTCCTAACCTTTTGGAAGATTCTCTCTTTAGACATTGATTAATATCCACCGTTCAGCCTACATAAATTATTGCACCTTAATAAAATAATGTAATATAAACTAACATATCACTTAACCATACTTCTTTTGATGCAAAGTTTGCAAACCAAAAATATCTACTTACTAATCTCACTCGTTTCTGAAGTCCATTCAGAGACGTGACTTATACTTTGAGAATTATTAACTGTGGCAGGTGACCAAATGTAAGCACACCCTCTTCATCTAAGTGTCCAGGCTTGGCCTAGAGTTAACTATCTAATGCAACATTTCTGTTGCTATACTGAGTTAAATTCAACTAAATTCCCTTGAATCAAATACATGCACCATAACATCTGCCGTGGTCTCTGCAGGCCGATATAGCAAAGTGTCATGAATTAGGCAGTGTATGAATAAGGGTAATTTGTTTATGAGGCCTAAGGCTGGCAGATTCGGAGGGTTCTGGATCCCCAAGGATCATACTGTCGAGCCCTGTGGAGGGGACCTCCCTCAGCCGAGCTATGATCTCCTGGGAGGGGCACATGCTCCTACAAGGGCGCTGCTCAGCACGCTCTCCCGAGAAGGGCCCCACCCCACACAGAGCCCCACAATCTCTGTCTACTAATGATACCCCTTCAATTTTGTGACTAGGACTCAGCATAGGAAGTTCAGAGGGAGTAAGCCATGCAGACCAGAGCACGTATGGACTTTCAGTGTGTCAGCATTTAAAGATCAGTGATGTAGGTCACGCAAAGTGAGAAACGCCAAGGGAGCACAGCTCAGCACCAGCTTAGAGAACCGGAATCCTGGTGAGGGTTCAGCCCATTGTCATTTGTTCCGTCTCAATTCTCCTCCATTGTCGCTCACTTTTAATGAGGCTTCTGCCTCTGCTTCACGATCACTAAGTGGAAAGATGACTTGTAGCTGGCGCTTGGCATCACGGATCTCCACACACCTCTCCCTGCCCGTCCTCTGTGCTTTCGCTCTGCCAGCTGAATAATCAGAGTTGTTGAATAAAGGATGTCTGAGCCCAGCCCAACTCATCTCAGACTCTTAGGACAACATTGTCCTCAGAGCCAAAAGGTTTGTATCATGGTAGATTTAGGATTGGCTTTTCCATTAACATAAGAATAAATGACAACGCGCCTCAAGAAATTTTTTTAAACATTTTTAATTAATTAATTAATTTATTTATTCATTCAATTGTGCGTGTATGCATGTGTGCGCGTGTATGTATGTATGTGTGTGTGTGTGTGTGCGTAGAACCACGGACGAATTCGCGAACCACCATGGACCGCCTCCTTGTTTACTCTGCCCCGGGATTCACAGGTTCCGCCCTACCAGGACCGGAAACGCAGGCCGCCCCCGCTTCCGCCCGGCATCTATACGTGGAGTCTAGGATCCGAACTCAGGACCTTCCGCCTGCAAGGCAGAGGCTTAACCCCTGAGCCACCTCTCCAGCCCGAGCCTCAAGAAATTTAAAGCAGGTAACCTATGCATGCTGCCTTGTCCTAAGCAACCCATCTGAGGCCCATCTGAGGCACATAGCTCCAGGAAACTGCAGATGCTGAACTCATAAACACTGGGGTGCACAGGAAACAATGCTGTTGTGGCATGAACATCACGACCCGATGCTTCTTGCAAAGACAGTGGTCATCGCGTGCCCTGGTGTCGGACCTTCCTGGATTCTCTGACTGGGGTCTTGTGATTCATCCTGCATGGATGCCCCCTGACTCCATGGAAGAGAAGACATGAGGAAGGATCAGGGTAGGGCAGCAGATGGAGGCTTGCCCAGACAGATAAGGACTCGGTGTAACAGGGACAAGGCTGACCTAACCTGGGATGCAGTCTAGAGTCTCTTCCCTCCAAGTGCTGACTGCTGTGACTGGCTTTGCCCCAAGGCATCTATCTTTGTATATCCAGGTCCTGCACACTTATTTAGAGCAAATATAGCCCCAGAGAAAAATAAAGTTTACAGGAATTATTAAAAAACACATAATTCAAATTTATTACTCAGTAGGTTTGAGTGATGGATTATTTATATGCTGAATTTTATAATAGGAGGCAAATATCAGCTGTCCTTGGAGTCTGCAGAGGCTGATATGCATGCTTGAGAATCTCTAAATCATATCCTGACAATGTCTCATATTTCAGGTTGACGGAAAGGTTCAAAATGTTATGAAGGAAATGACCACAGTGAATCTTTGAGCAGGTTTTCTGTGTACTTACCTAAATTTTACTTTTCCTACAACAAAGAGTTATATTTAGACAAAGAAATTAGAAGTAACAGCACGGGAGTAAATATTGCTTTGAGACTATAAAGTGCATGACTGCTTTGCAGAGATAGACAAGCTTGCTCCACTTACCTTTGGTAGATCCTATGTTACGGTCCCTCTCCAGACAGTCCTCTCATGTGTCAAGAAGTGTTGAAAAGTGTGTGACTTGGCAGGAGGAAAAAAAAAAGTTTTCTCTTCTGTATGTGCAGCTAGTAATTCATTTTAAACAAATGCCCACACTTGAATCGTAGATTTAGAATTGCGACAAGTTGCCACGGTTTGACTGTGTGTGGTCCCCCAGGCTCATGTGTCCGAATTCTTAGCTGATGTTCATGTCCGTTGCATCCTTTGGAGGTGGGGCCTTGCTGCTGAGAGGCACAAGAAGCAGGGGACGGCAGAGTCGGTCCTCGAGGTCCTGTAGTTAAACCCACTGCTGCAGTTTGCTTTTTCTCTGTCTGCCCGTGTGGCACTCACCCTGCGCTGCAGCTGCCTCTCAGTTTCTGCCCCCTGCCGAGAGGTTCCTGTCATAATGGACAGTGTCCCCTCTGGAATCACAGGCCAAGTGAATTTCCATTTCTCCTCCAAGTTGTGCATGAGGACTGTTCCAGGGTAGCAGAAAGAAGAGTAACTACAGCAGAATTGTGCCAGGAAGTGGTTGTCCTTAGAGAATGAGAGAACTTGGTACGGAGAAGTGCATTCATTTCTGCGATGTGGCTGGTGAGCTTTTGACACTGTTTGTTGGAGAAATACTCAGAACTCTGGAACTTTGGGCTGAGAACGCTTTTGACTTTGGGAAGCAGAACTTAAAGGTCTTTCTAGTAAGAACTTTGAAAGAGTAATGCGAGAGATGTAGGCAGTAGAAGTTCATCTTAAGAAGGTCTGGAGGGAAGCTCCAGACCCTGCTCCCTGCTCCTTCAAGTCACCCCAATAAATCTGGTTTGCCTCAATTTGACCTGCCGGGAAGACAGTCATGTGTGCGTCTGCCCAGGAAAAGTAGTTCATGCACCAGGCTTGAATCATGAAACAGTCGTAGTCTATGGGGGCCGAGGGACGGAGTATCATGGGGTGGACTGAGATCTCCTCCCCAGGGTCATGCACTTGAGTCCTTAGCTGATGTGAACCTAGGAAGGATGCGGTACTCTTGAGAGGTGGAGCCTTGCGGGAGGAAGGCGTGTCACAGGGGTGGGACTTGAAGGATGATAGATCCGCGTTGCTACAGTTTGCTTCTTGCTCTCTCTGCCTCTGTGATGATGGCGGTTACCTGATTCACCCCAGAACCTGCCTCTGGGCCGTCTCTACTCAGTTTCTGTCACAAAGGATCATATCTCCCCCAAACTGTAAATTGAATGAATCTCTCTTTTTCTCTTGTTTCCCATGAGGATTTTTCACATCAGCAAAGAGAAAGGTAAGTGCAATACATTCTAAAGTTCAGACACACGACCATCAGGGTGCTAGGAAAGAAATTTGATTTCTCCTTGGAAATGGCAGGACTATGAGCCCATGCTGAAATATAATGCGACCCTTGGAAAATTATAAATAACGTAGGCGAGCATTACAGGGAGGAAAAGACACTGGGGAAGAAGGTCAGGGCATATACCACTGCCATGCTGTAATTAGTATAGTTGGCATAGAGAAGAGAGGGAAGGACAGACAGACAGATGGACAGACAGACAGCAGACAGACAGCAGATAGACAGACAGCAGACAGACCCACAGACAGACAGACAGCAGATAGAAAGCAGACAGACAGACAGCAGACAGATAGCAGACAGCAGACAGACAGACAGACAGACAGCAGACAGACAGCAGATAGACAGACAGCAGACAGCAGACAGCAGACAGACAGCAGACAGCAGACAGACAGACAGACAGACAGCAGACAGCAGACAGCAGACAGACAGCAGACAGACAGACAGCAGACAGCAGACAGACAGACAGACAGACGGTCCTGAGATCTGGACTGCGAGGTCCTCACAGCAGGTGAGGCTGCTGGGACACAGCCTAGTCTAGGACCAAGCACATTTTGGCACGTCTGGTGGACTTTTTCCTTCCTGATTTAGCTCTGAGTGACAGTGCGGATGGTTTTGAATCCATCTTCTTTATGTAACCTGAGTAGAAACCATGATTCTTGCTCAGCTCTGAGACTCCTAAGTGCTTCGAGAAGAATGACTGTCCAGCATGTCTGCACCAACACTGAGGTCGTGCCAGCCCATCTCCATGGTGACAGGGCACGTCCCCAGGGTGGTCCGTGTGGACAGCCCGGCCATGTGATCTCTGGACATCTTTTCTACGGTGAAGCTCGTTTTGTCCGTCAGCGCACTTGATCCAGAGCTTCAGGCCCTGCTTCCATGCTGTGCTCGTTGCGTGTGAACGTCAGCCCAGCGGGAGCCACAGCTTCCTCAGACACCTGGGTCAGTCACCCCTGGGGCGACACGTGACCAGGAGTCCGCAGATAGCCTTGTGAGACTTGCATGACAAGCAAGACCGACACATGGAGAAATGGGATCCACCTTCTTTTCACTTCCGGATGCAGTTAGTGTAAATACTCGGTATTTTGCCCCACACTTCGGTGCTAGATGGAGGCCGTTGCCCCGCCTCCCTCTTCCCTGTTGTCTGAAGCATCTGCTTGTAACGAGTTATTTTTTCTGTGCTTGAAACTGTGGATGAATGTGCTGGGATGAGTTTTCGGTGTCTCTGCAGGTCTTAGTGGACATGACGTCCATTTCAAAAGAAGTGACAACCTCATTAATGCGTGCAGCGCCCTGCAGAGTGACCAAGGCCTTCTGCAGGTCACATGACACCCCACTGGCCTTGCTCCCACATCTCCCCGAGTTTGAAAACATGAGGTGCTCATGAACGCGTTCTCCCCGGCGGTGTCAGACACCGATTTCTTTTTATTTTGTTCAGATTGAAAACTTGACCTATATGTCAATTCCTCTGATTTTTTTTCCCAACTGAAAGGAATGCCTGCAGCTCAGAAAGTTACTCATCAAACACTTTCAGATCCCTGTCTCTGCGCAGATTTGGTCCTAAGTAGGAAAATAAACTCTGGCTGTGTCCAGCAGTGATAACACTGTGCTAGAGGCACGCACACCCACCAGCCACCATGGACCACCTATTTTAAATGTAGAAACCAAAGCCCAGACCTAAGAGACCAACACAAAACTCTATACCTAGGCGTTTAGAAAAACAAAAACCACCCCAGGCTGCAGTGCTGTCTCCTGTGGAAACAGCTCAAAGCTCGTGCTATCTTTAACACGAAGGAGAAATTTGGCAACAAAAACAGGAGTCTAGAAATTGTATCCCACATCAGATAATCAAAGAGGAAAATAACAGCGATGAATCTAAGTTTAAAAAATTAGCATTGTTACCCACATTTTTACTCTTCTGACAAGAACAAATAATTGCACATTATAGCAGTTGTGAATAGCTTAATATAAGAACTATCCCTTCCATTTCTATAATCATAACTGTAATTACACATAGTTCATGAAAGTTTGACTTGCATGAAATAAAATGTACAGGACATAATAGACTTATTTTTTCTACATCTTTGGAGGATCAATTCAATTAATTTTCACGATTAGACATAAAAATTGAATTCTAGAAGTTATAGCTTAGAGACTGTGCAGAGGTTGACATGGAGGGTAGATTAGAACAATAATTCCAGCCGAAGTGAAGCTGTGTGGAAATGAAACCTTTTCACGCAGTGTCTAAATAAACAGGCAATTAGTGCGGGGAATTCAGAATAACAAAGAAGAGATGAAGCAAATCACACTGCTTTCCTGGTTACCATTACTGGGGGCTTTAGTAATGGTCTTAAATTTCTCTCGTTTTGACATGCAGATAAACAAAATGCATGGTTCTTTACTAGCTTACAAGAATTTAATGATATCCTGTATCACTGAAGATGCGGCCTTCCTTGGGTTCTCCCAGGAGAGTTACTATGGTTTGCACATGAATTGTTCCTCACGGGTTGACATGCTGACCGAGTGGTTCCCGGCTGGTGCTGACTTGGAAGGCGGTAGGATTCTGGCAGGATGATGATCACTTGGTCATGACGGGTTCCTCTTGAGGACACTGATGACAGGTCCTTGGCTTGCCTGCTCATCCAGGCTCAGGTCAGATGTCTCCCTTTGTTCTTGTTTTGATTTTTTTTTTTTTTTTGGTTTCAAGATTGGTGCTACTTTAAAATTTTTTTTTTATTTTTTCCACTCATACAAAGTTGATAAATAGCCCATTCCCCTTCCTCCCTCCTCCCCTCCCTGGATACCTCCCCCTCGTTCCCTCCTCCCTTTACCCTTCCTTTTCCCCCTCCCTCCCCTTCTCCCAGTGCCACTCCCCTCCATTCCTGGAGCATCTTTTAGTGTGTCTGTCAAACTTCCCTCTGGGCCCTCCTCTGTGATGAGGTGTAAGGACTCAGTGGCATTGCCTAGAGCTCTTTTCTGTGTTCCCCTTTAGTATAGGAACACTATTGTGGCTGTTAATCCCTTGCCTCTAAGGATCCTAGTGCCTGTGATCCATGCTAGACTTTGGGGATTCAATGATATGTTGGTCATTGTGCAGGTCATGCAAAGTCCTATTATGATTACTTCGGCTCTAACTTGTGTGGCGTATCTTGCACATCGTTGCTCCTCCCCATCTTTAGGATCTTACATTCTTACCGTTCCCTCTTCGCAAATTTCTCTGAACTTTAGGATGGGGAGAGATTAGGCTGGCCTGGTTCCAGGTGGTTGATGTAGAGTTTCTGATTTTCTGAATTATGGTTTATTGAGTTTTTTTTCAGTTTTGCTGCATCGCCTTGGATCCATCTTGATGGGTATTGGATGTCATCCCCTGGCCAGAGATAAAAGGCTATTAAAATAGAATCTTATTATAAGAGTAGATTCAAAGGTAGATTGAATAAGATTAGGAGAATGTGGTGAGGAAGAGTCAGTCTTCCATTTGCAGGATGGTTACCTTCTATCTGCCAGACTCTATTCCCTCCCTTTCTGGTAAGATCATACCCCATCAGATGCAAGTGACCAGGAAGGAAAGTCTGTGAGCTTAACCAGATATCTCATTACTTACTTGCATTCCTTGATGGTGGCCGATTTTCTCTGCTGTAACATGATCCCCTCTCTCCTTGTTTCTGGAGGGGCCCTCGTTCCCTTTCCCTCCCTGCTTATAATCTTTGCAATTACTGTAGGTATTAGAGGGATTTATCTTTGAGTATGTCACTAAGTGGACTTGTTACTAGGATCCACCTATTAGGGAGTATATATGGTGCTTAGTTTTCTGTGTCTGGGATACTTCATTCAATACAATCTTTTCTAATTGTATCCATTTCCCGGCAAATTTCATTATTTCATCATTTTTGATGGGTGAGTAGTATTCCACTGTATAAATGTTCCACATTTTCCTTATTCACTAGTTAACTCTTGGGCATTTGGGTTGATTCCATGACTTTGCTATTGTAAACAGTGCTGCTGTGAACATGGTCGTGCTTGTGCTATCCAGGTGAATTTTTGCTCTATGGGGGGTTATTCCCAAAAGTGGAATAACAGGGTCATATGGCATTTCAATCTTTAACTTTTTTAAGAATCGCCAGATGGCTCTCCAGAGTGGTTGTATGAGCCTGCACTCCCACCAGCAATGTAGGAGAGTTTCCTTCTCACCACATCCCCTCCAGCACTTGGTGCTGTTTGTATTGTGGAGTTTTGCCATCCTGACCAGGGTGAGATGATATCTCAGGGAGTTTTGATTTGCATTTCCCTGATGGCTAAGGATGCAGAGCATTTTTAAAGATATTTGTTAGACATTTCAATTTTTTCCCTGGTAAAGTTTCTTTTAAGTTCCAAGGCCCATTTTTTTAATTGGACCATTTGTTTCCTTGATTTTTTAGGTTTTTGATTCTTTGTGCACTCTGGATAATAGAGCTCTATCAGATATATGGTTAGGGAAGATTTTGTCCCATTCTGTGGATTGCCTTTGTGCTTGAGTTACAATCTCTTTATCTGAACAGAAACTCTTTAATTTCATAAGATCCCATCTGTTGAGTGTTGGTTGTATTGACTGTGCTATTGGATTTCTGATTAGAAACTGTTGGCCTAGTCCAATCAGCTCAAGGGAGTTCCCTACCCTTTCAATTAAGGTTTTTATAGTCTCTGGCCTTATATTGAGGTCCTTGGTCCATTTGGAATTAAGTCTTGCACATGGTGACAAATATGGGTCGAGTTTTAATCTTCTGCATGTGGACATCCAGTTTTGCCAGCACCATTTGTTGAAGATGCTGTTCTTTTTCCATTGGATTTTTTGTGCCCCTTTGTCAAAAATCAAATGGCTGTAATTGTGTGGGCATATATCTGGGTCTTCAACCCTTATCGATTGATCTGTGTGTCTATTTTGGAGCCAGTACCAAGCTGTTTTTATAACTATGGATTTGTAGTATAGACTAAGGTTTGGTATGGTGTTACCTCTAGCAGTGTTTTTGTTACTCAGGATTGTCTTTGCTATCCTGGGTCTTTTGTGCCTCCATATGAATTTTGAGATTGGTCAACCTCTTTAACGAATTGCTTTGGGATTTTGATTGGTATAGCATTGAATCTGTATATTGCCTTTGGTAGAATGGTCATTTTTATGATATAGATTCTGCCAATCCAGGAACATGGGAGGTCTTTCCACCTTCTGGTATCTTCTGCAATTTCTTTCTTTAGGGTTTTAAAGTTTTCATTGTAAAGGTCTCTTACTTCCCTGGTTAAGTTTATCCCAAGGTATTTCATTTTTTTAGGGGCTATAGTAAATGGGATTGTTTCTTTCAGAGCTTTTTCTCTTCTTTCATTCTGGGCATATAGGAAGGCCACTGATTTTTGCACATTTATTTTGTATCCTGCCACCCTGCTGAACTTCTGTATTAGTTCCAGGAGTTTCCTGGTGGAGTTTTTGGGATCACTCAGGTATAAGATCATGACACCTGCAAATAGAGATAACTTGACTTCTTCCTTGCCGATTTGAATCCCTTTTATCTCCCTTTCTTGTCTTATGGTTACAGCTAAGACTTCAAGTACAATATTGAATAGAAGTGGTGAGAGTGGACAGCCTTGTCTAGTTCCCGATCGAAGCAGGAATGCTTCAAGTTTTTCCCTATTGAGTATAATCCTTCCTGTAGGCTTGCTGTATACAGCTTTTATTATATTGATAAAGGTTCCTTCCATTCCAACTATTTCTAGGGTTTTGATCATAAAAGGCTGTTAGATCTTGTCAAAAGCTTTTGCTGCATCTAACGAGAGTATCATGTGGTCTTGGATTTTGGACTGGTTTATATGGTGAATTACATTTATTGATTTGCATATGTTGAACCAACCTTGTGTGCCTGGGATAAAGCCTACTTGATCCCCATGAATGGTCTTTTTGATATGTTTTTGAGTCTGATTTGCTAAGACTTTTTTGAGAATCTTTGCATCTGTGTTCATCAAAGAGATTGGCCTATAGTTTTCTTTTTTAAGTGCATCTTTATTAGGTTTTGGGATTAAGACGAATTTTAGCTTCATAAAAAGAATTTGGTAGTGTTCCATCCTTTGCTATTTGATGGAACAGTTTAAGGAGTATTGGTGTTATTAGCTCCTTAAATGTCCGGTAGAACTCTGTGCTGAATCCATCTGGTCCAGGACATTTTGGGTAGGAAGATTTGAGATTACTTCATCAATTTCCTCATATGTTATAAGACTATTTAAATAATTCAAAACATCCTGATTCAATTTAGATAAGTTGTGCTTACTTAGGAATTTGTCCATTTCTTTTGTGTTGTCAAATTTCACAGAGTATAAATTTTTGAAATATGATGTTATAATACTCTGAATTTCTTGGGTATCGGTAGTGATAACTCCATTTTCATTTTTAATTTTGTTAATTTGGGTTTTCTCTCTCTTGCTTTTGGTTAATTTAGCTAGGGGTGTATCTATCTTATTGATTTTTCCAAAGAACCAGCTTTTTGACTGGTTGATTCTCTATATTGTTTTCCTTATCTCAATTTCAGATATTTCTCTCCTGATTTTGCTAATCTTCTCTCTTCTACTGCTTTTGGGATGGGATTGCTCTAGTGTCTCTAAAGCTTTGAGATGCATTGTTAAGTTATTTATTTGTAATGTTTCTTTTTTTTATGTAGGCATTGAGAGCTATGAACTTACCTCAGGACAGCTTTCATTGTGTCCCAAAGATTTAGATAAGTTGTATTTTCATTATCGTTCACTTTCAGGAAATCTTGAATTTCCTTTGTAATTTCTTCCTGGATCTAATTCTCATTCAGCATCATAGTGTTTATTTTCCAGGAGTTAGTAAATTTTCTGTTGTTTGTTGTGTTGCAGATGTCAAGTTTTAGACTATGATGGTCTGATAGGGTATAGGCTAGTGTTTCAACTTTCCTGTATATGTGGAGATTTGTTTTGTGGCCCAATATGTGGTCTATTTTGGAGAAAGTTCTGTGTGCTGCTGAGAAAAATGTGTATTCTTTGGTGCGTGGATGAAAAGTACGATAGAGATCTGTAAGGTCCATTTCAGTAAGGTTTGGTTAAGCTCCAAAGTGTCTCTGTTAAGTTTTTGACCTGTTTATCTCTCCCATGTTGAGAAAGCAGTGTTGAAATCCCCAAGAATTATTGTTTGGGGGTTGATTTCTCACTTTATATGCTGTAGGGTTTGCTTAATGAATGTGGATGAGCTTGTATTAAGTGCATATATGTTCAGTATTGTGACGTATTCCTGATGGATTGTACCTGTGACTAAAATGTAGTATCCATCTGTGTCTCTTATGATGTTTTTTATTTGAATTCCACTTTGTCTAATAGCATAATAGCTACTCCTGCCGGTTTCCTGGTTCCATTAGCTTGCAGAACTTTGTACCAGCCTTTTATTTTTAGCATTTATCTGTCTTTTGTGGTGAGATGTGTTTCCTGAAGGCAGCAGATCGATGGGTTATGATTTTTAATACAAGTTTGTAATTTGTGTCTCTTGATTGGTGAGTTAATTCCATTGACATTTAATGTTATAATGGAAAAATTATTTTTAATTCCGGACACTTTTTATGTTTAGTGGTTTTTCTAAGTGTATAATTTGACTTTTAGGTTTTGGTGGTATTATACTTCCCTTCTGTCCTCCTGGATGTGCTTGTTCTTTTCTTCAAGCTTGAGTATCTTTTCTAGCAATTTTTGAAGGCCTGGTTTGGTAGGCATGTATGCCTTCAAGTTGTCTTTGTGCTGGAAAACTTTTCTTTCCCCCTCAATCATGACATATAGTTTTGTGGGGTATATCAGCGTGGGTTGACATTTTTGCTCATTTAATACTTGAAGTACGTCTCTCCAAGCTCTTTTTGCTTTTACTGTTTCCATTGAGAAGTCATTTGTTATTTTAATAGGTTTACCTTTAAAAGTAATTTTTTTTTCC
The DNA here is from genome assembly GCA_023101885.1 of Typhlomys cinereus. Taxonomy (NCBI): domain Eukaryota; kingdom Metazoa; phylum Chordata; class Mammalia; order Rodentia; family Platacanthomyidae; genus Typhlomys; species Typhlomys cinereus. The sequence goes on along the minus strand of JALPQD010000361.1, from coordinate 1,159,981 downwards.
CTTGAAGCTCTCAGCACCATTTCTTTTAACTATTATTTGCCATAGCAAGTTTCTGTTTTGGTCATATCTGTTTGGGGTGCAGAATGCCTCTTGTATATAGATAGGCCTCTCTTTTTTTAGATGAGGAAAGTTTTCCTTGATGATAGCTTGAAAAATTTCCTCCGGTGTGGTATTTTGGGATTCTTGTTCTGGTATTCCATGAATGCGCATGTTAGGCTTCTTCAGGGTGTCCCATATGTCTTGAATGTTCCTCTCAAGTATCTTTTTGGCTTTAACAACCTCATCCATTGAGCTGGTTAATACTCCCACTTTGTTTTCAAGATCTGAAATTCTATTTTCTGCTTCTTTAGTTCTGCTGATAAGACTCTCTGTTGAGTTCTGGGTTGAAGATAACTTGTCTTTTAGTTCAGTTTTAAACTCTGCTTGAGTCTGTTTTAACTGCTCTATGCCTATTTTTGTTTCTTGAACTGTTTTTCTCAACTCCTCCAAGTGTCTGTTGTGTTTCTCTTCAAAGTGGTTGATGCAGTTATTTAACTCCTCCTGGATTTCCTCTTTCATAGTATTGATCATGGTAATGATCGTATTTTGAAAGTCGTTATCTTGGGTCAGTCTTTCTTGGCTATTTTCTGTGGATTTGTTCTGGTTGGAGTCTATCATTATGGGCATAACTGTTTCAGTGGGAGATTTGTTTTCTTGGGTTTTGTTTCTCGTGGATTTGCACTTTTACTTAGGCATTGTTGTTTTATCTCTTAAGACCTTCTTTCAATTTCTGTGTGTTTTTGACTGAACTGAATTAGCTGGTATCACTACTCTCAGGCAGTTATTACTAGTGTTTACCTTGGTGTTGGTTGCGCTTGTTGTTATTGTTATTTCCTAAATGAGGCTATTAGACAGTTAGTGCAGGGGGCGAACAGGGGGTGAATATTAGTATGCTAGTGCACTTTTACGATTTAGTACCTTGGTGATATGTGAGGGTGAGTGGTGTAGTCCTGATGGTATCTGTGTTTTGGGGGCGGCTATATGGGAAAGTTACTCTACAGTAACTAATACCTGAAAGGAACAGGATGATAAAAAGGGGGTTTACTTATCTTTGGGCTGGAGGTGAAGAATCTCTCCCATGTGATAGAATGAATTTAGAGGATTTCAGATGTGTGGCCTTTGTCCCCTAGATCTTTGCTTGGGTGTTCCTTGGACTCTGTTGAATTCTGATGAGTCGTGTGTCCTCCCTGGACTGGGGTGCAGTGTGTCATCACTGGAGTGCGAGTGTCCCGGGCGGGCGGGTGGGGGAAGGGCAGAGGTGCTGGTGGCAGGCGCAGTTAACCTGGGGACCTGGGGTGGGGCCCAGGAATCCTCCCCGGCCTGGAGCAGCGCCTGCTCCAACTGGCTGGTGGGAGGAGCTGGGGCAAGTGGTTAGCCTGGGGCTTGGGGGTGAGCAGGGGGAGTTTACCTGGGGTGCAGTGTCTCCTCGCTGGAGTGTGTGCGTCTGGGCTGGGAGGGCAGGGAAAGGGCTCTTGCTTTGATTTTGATCTTCAATTTTTTTTTTATCAGGACAGTTCCAAGTACTTCTCTGTCATTACTTTGTCTAAAGATTACATTAATCAGTATTTGTCTATATAGAAACAAATCCTTTTCTTTGGTAAACAGAGATATGGAATTTCAGACTTAAGATCTATTTATTTTTCATAATACTTCCCAAGTGTCCAATAAACGAAATTTTACAGGCTGAAATTGTTGGCAAAACAATGACTAAATTTTACAGGCTGAAATTGTTGGCAAAACAATGAAGATAGTAATTTTAATTTGTTTATTAAAATTGTAAGTGTAGAGAACTTTGTAAGAGTCATACGAACATCTTTGCTATTTTACACACAACAAATTGGTAAATTTATCTATATATCATTGTCAGACTATTATTTTAGGAGAAAATTCAAGCTAATCTTTGATTTAAAAGAATGTAAGCACTAAGACAGAGGAAGAAGAGGAGGAAGAAAAGGGAGGAGGAAGAAAAGAAGGGCAGGAAGAAGAGGGAAAGGGGAGAAAGGAAAGAAGGAAGAGGAGGAAAAGCTGGAGGAGAAGGAGAGGGAAGTAGTTGGAAGATGGGATTTAATTCTTCCTGCTTTGTGAGCTGCAGCTCAGCAGGAAGCTGCACTGGAGGCTGTGAGTCTCTTCGCGTTGGGCTCAATGCACGGTCAGCACACGTCTGCAAAGAGGGACCTTCGGCCTGAGGCCACATGGAGGCTGAGCAGGAGAGAACCCGGGGGAGCAGCTCGAGTTCCTGTGGTGCATCCCACACCTGTCCCTGCTCTGCCTCTCTGAGGCCACCAGGATGCTCTCCAGGGATCCAGCCTGAGAACCTGTTTTAACTCAGTTCCGGGCGCCGCCTCTGAAGTCACAGTCACATTGATTTCCGTGCACGCTCATGACTGGTGGACAAAACAACTGGTTTTGGGGGCCTCGGGCTCTGTCCCAGCTGCAAGAGTCACTCCCACCCAGGACCCCACAGGTGAGCGGCAGGGGCCTCAGACCCAGGTTCGAGGGATCATGCTGGAAACTGCTAGCAGGACTAGAAGAAACTTCCAAGTCGCTTCTGTTTGTACGGCTCTTCGGCTCACCACTGCATGGTCAGAGCTTTGTAATTGAAAATGCAGAGGCATCTGTCTGTGTAGTGACACGCGGTACCGTCCGCTTCAGTGCGTGGACGCTCTGCTGAAGGGAAGCGGATCACTGTTTGTCTTTGCTAGATCACAGTCACTTTTTTGGGTTATGTTTCATGTATTTCCATTTATCTACTTGAGAGAGAGAGAAAGAGAGGGAGAGGGAGAGGGAGTACTGCGTATGTCGAGGCATGTGGCCGGAGGTCAGAAGACAGCTTGCAGAAACCAGTTCCCTCCTTCCAGCCTGCGGGCTTCCGGGGATCAAACCTCAGGTTGCGAGGTTCCGACCGGCCCCTGTCTGCAGAGCCATCTCGCTAGCTCACTTTCCTCTGCTTCCAGCCTTGTTTCTGGGCCTTCTGGAATCTTCATTACCAGGTTCCCTGCTCCCCTGCGACGGCTTCCTCCCCTCTACATTTGCATGCTGCAGCCTTCGCATGTACGAAGGCTTTGCTGACCCATAAGGTCTCTACTTAATACTGACGCAACTTCAGGGCTTCAGAAGGATTGTACTGGATGCTACAGGACAAAGGGAATACTGAAGGGTCTTCTGATTCATAAACCCACCTGGTTCTCATTTCCATATTTCAGGACACTGCCTAGCACGAAGCATGACACAAGCTGTGAGACGAAGCAGGAGAGACATCTTCAACAAGCTCCAAGGGAGAGGGCGCGTCCTCTCCGCCCCGCACAGAGCCATCAGGGCTTATCGGGAAGGCAGGGACGTGGGTTAATCCTTGGAAGAAATTGCTGTGGAGAGGTTTTCAATTTCCTTACAGATATTAGAGGCTGTAATTCAGTCACCTTGGATGACTTACATAAGTGAAGGCTCCTGAGGGTGTAGGACATGCTTTAGATTTTTATTGTAACTTGATTAAAAATATATTAGGTGAGAGTGACGGAACGCGTTATCTCCTTATTTGCAGGATAATAAATGTCTGTTTCAGCGACAGATCCTTCCTTCAGGAGGAAAGTGAGGGAAGCAATAACCCTCCTTTCTGTCGCCCTTCAAATAGGTTTCTGGAATTGGATTCCTTATTTTATGTTGCTCTTTGTAAATAGTATATAAAGACAGTAAGTTTGTCCACAAGTCCTTGGAGATAAAGAAAATAGAGTTGACCTTAGAAATTTAAAGTACTCAAGTATGGCAGAGAACGGGAGGAGATAACATGCTTTCTGTACTCTCTGGGACCGCTGCCCAGAATATTGAATGGAAAGAGATGTGGGATCACGAGAAATCTAACGAGGTCTGTAGCGATCAGTCCCGCTTGGACTTGCAGCACCATTCAGAACCTGTAGCTTGGCGTGCAAGACTCAACTGTACGCAGGGGCAAATTGCTCAGTCACTTTCTGAGCAGTTAATTCTGTCAGTAGCTTGGGACACATGCTTCTCCACAGCTCCTCGGCATGGTAAGTCAGTCATGACTTAGGTCAAGAGGAACATTGTAGCAAATCTTCTCCAAACTTTCCATAGCTCCACTTAATTACTTTTCTTTTCATGTGAATGTGTGTGTGTTCACATGTGTGTGAGTGCACATGTGTGTAAGTGCACACGTGTGTGAGTGCACACGTGTGCAGGTCCACATACTCGTGTATGTGCACGTGGAGCCTGACATTGACATTAGGAATTGTAGCTGCCCATTGCCGAGGTCTGATCCAGGAGTTTGTTCGTAGTAACAGAGTTCAGACACTATTGTCCTAAAGATCCCCTACTGAACCCGGTGACACTTGTATCAGGAACTGCAGATCTCACCACAGGAGCGAGTGTCAAATGCAAAGCAAGACATGCGAAAGTCACTGTGGTCACAGAGAGGAGGCGGCGGAGCTTGTTTTAAGGATAAGAAACACTAGACTCCTAGGCTCCCAGAAAGAAAGCTTATATTCTGCCTCCAGCATCTTTTTTTTTATTCAATTGTGCATGTGTGCACGTGTGTATATGTGTGTGTAGAAACACAGGTGAATTCGGGAACCACCATGGACGCCTCCACCTCCTTATTTACTCTGCCCTGGGATTCACAGGCTCCGCCCTACCAGGACCAGAAGCGCAGGCTGCCCCCACTTCCACCCGGTGTCTATACATGGGATCTGGGATCCGAAATCAGGACCTTCAGACCGCAAGGCAGAGGCTTAACCCCTGAGCCACCTCTCCAGCCCCTGTGCCCCCAGCATTCTGAAAGCAGGTGTTTTATATTCAAATATCCAGCCAGTCAAGGTCTAGAGAAGTTCATTAACTAGTGGACAAGATGTCATCATTCTAAGAAGCATAGCAAGGGGGGGGGATAACATGTCCCCATACAGGGTGTCACAGTTAGGCACAGGTGTCTACTTGACAGTTGAAGGTTCAGCTCTGGGCACATTTGTAGAGAATTAGTGGTTGAGTTAGGCCCACAACAAACCTGCGGCAGATTGTCTAGCTGATGGGAAAGGCCTAGCCCATAGTGGGTGGGACTAGGCCCTGGTATAAAATACAAAAAGCTGGTTGAGAAAGTTGACATCCTTGTGTACACTTAACCAGATATGCTGGCCTGGCAAGTAAGGATTGTCCCTCTCTCAGCCATCATGTACAGATGGTGTGGCCAGTTCCCTCAGCCCTAGTGTTGGTGTGAGCTCTTCCATCAAGCTGGACTGAGAACTGTAACAGGACAATCTTAAGAGAAAATAAACCCCCTGTTCCCTAAGCCGTCTGATGGTGATTTATCAGCAACCGTGCAGGCAAACTGCAGCACAGGGGATGACAGTCATTCACTGCTTGCACTGCTTTCCGTTGAGACAGTTCGTAATAAAACCCATTACAGGACAACTCTGACTGCCCACTTCCCTAGGTGGATTCCTCTCCTCCGTCTGCCAGCATTTTGCATGGGATCCAAGGTTTAGAACTGGTTCTTTTGCTTGTACTTACACCACTGAACTGCTGCCATAGTCCACAATGGTTTCTTAAACAGTGTAGAAGGTTTGGAGGATAAAGACCCAGCGATGGTGATATGCGCTTATAATCCCAGTGTAGGGCAGGCAGAGATAGGATTTTGAGGCTTGTTGACCAGTCAGTGAAGCCCAAGGAACAAGGTAGAAAGTTCCTAAGAAGTGAGGCCCAAGACTTCCATATATACACGCCTATGCTGGATGCACAGGAGCACACGCACACGCACGTGCACGCGCACACACACACACACACACTGAATCCATACCAGTACACACACACACGCATGAACATACATGCACACATACATCACAAAGAAAACCAACAGTTAGACATAAGTCACGCCGATTGGCTTCTGACTGGCACCATTATAATTGTGCCATTCTCAGGAGAATTCTCGCTAATGAGAGACCATCTCATGGTCGGAAGCAGAATGATACTAGCTGTATGTCCAGTGTGGTCTCAAAAAGCCTCTCCAAACCTCCCTCTCTCCACAGTAGGATGTCCCAGAAGTGATTGGGTCATGAATCAAGCCTTGCCAATGGAATTAGGGCCTTTCATCAAGAACCGCTACAGACGTGATTCCACTCTTGTCATGAGTGAATACACCTTGAGGACATGTGTATCCAAAGTGAGAGCTGTCCTCATTTCATACCTGTCCTCACATCACACCTGTCCTCACAACACACCTGTCCTCACAACACACCTGTCCTCACGTCATACCTGTCCTCACAATACACCTGTCCTCACATCACACCTGTCCTCACAACACACCTGTCCTCATGTCACACCTGTCCTCGCAACACACCTGTCCTCACATCACACCTGTCCTCACACCTGTCCTCACGTCACACCTGTCCTCACAACACACCTGTCCTCACATCACACCTGTCCTCACAACACACCTGTCCTCACACCTGTCCTCACGTCACACCTGTCCTCACAACACACCTGTCCTCACATCACACCTGTCCTCACAACACACCTGTCTTCACACCTGTCCTCACGTCACACCTGTCCTCATAACACACCTGTCCTCCCATCACACCTGTCCTCACATCACACCTATCCTCTCATCACACCTGTCCTCACAACACACCTGTCCTCACAACACACCTGTCCTTCCATCACACCTGTCCTCACAACACACCTGTCCTCATGACACACCTGTCCTCACACCTATCCTCCCATCACACCTGTCCTCACATCACACCTGTTCTCACATCACACCTGTCCTCCCATCACACCTGTCCTCACATCACACCTGTCCTCATGACACACCTGTCCTCATGACACACCTGTCCTCACACCTGTTCTCACATCACACCTGTCCTCCCATCACACTTGTCCTCACAACACACTTGTCCTCACAACACACCTGTCCTCACATCACGGCTGTCCTCACATCACACCTGTCCTCACATCACACCTGTCCTCACAACACACCTGTCCTCCCATCACACCTGTCCTCCCATCACACCTGTCGTCACAACACACCTGTCCTCACAACACACCTGTCCTCACATCACACCTGTCCTCACATCACACCTGTCCTCCCATCACATCTGTCCTCACGACACACCTGTCCTCACAACACACCTGTTCAGACATCACACCTGTCCTCCCATCACACCTGTCTTTACAACACACCTGTCCTCACAACACACCTGTCCTCCCATCACACCTGTCCTCATGACACACCTGTCCTCATGACACACCTGTCCTCACACCTGTTCTCACATCACACCTGTCCTCCCATCACACCTGTCCTCACGACACACCTGTCCTCCCATCACACCTGTCCTCACATCACACATGTCCTCACAACACACCTGTCCTCCCATCACATCTGTCCTCATGACACACCTGTCCTCACAACACACCTGTTCAGACATCACACCTGTCCTCCCATCACACCTGTCTTTACAACACACCTGTCCTCACAACACACCTGTCCTCACATCACACCTGTCCTCATGACACACCTGTCCTCATGACACACCTGTCCTCACACCTGTTCTCACATCACACCTGTCCTCCCATCACACCTGTCCTCACGACACACCTGTCCTCCCATCACACCTGTCCTCACATCACACATGTCCTCACAACACACCTGTCCTCACAAAACACCTGTCCTCACACCTGTCCTCCCATCACACCTGTCCTCACAACACACCTGTCCTCACATCACACCTGTCCTCACACCTGTCCTCACAACACACCTATCCTCACATCACACCTGACCTCACATCACACCTGTCCTCACATCACACCTGTCCTCACATCACACCTGTCCTCCCATCTCATCTGTCCTATCACACCTGTCCTCACAACACACCTGTCCTCCCATCATACCTGTTCTCATGACACACCTGTCCTCATGACACACCTGTCCTCATGACACACCTGTCCTCACACCTATCCTCCCATCACACCTGTCCTCACATCACACCTGTCCTTACAACACACCTATCCTCACGACACACCTGTCCTCACATCACACCTGTCCTCACACCTGTTCTCCCATCACACCTGTCCTCCCATCACACCTGTCCTTACAACACACCTGTCCTCCCATCACACCTGTCCTCACATCACACATGTCCTCACAACACACCTGTCCTTACAACACACCTGTCCTCACACCTGTCCTCCCATCACACCTGTCCTCACAACACACCTGTCCTCACATCACACCTGTCCTCACACCTGTCCTCACAACACACCTATCCTCACATCACACCTGACCTCATATCACACCTGTCCTCACATCACACCTGTCCTCACATCACACCTGTCCTCCCATCTCATCTGTCCTATCACACCTGTCCTCACAACACACCTGTCCTCACAACACCTCTGCTGTCACTTGAGCTTGATACACACAACTGACAACCCTGAGGATGCTGTAGCTGGCTGTCTGCAGTGCTCACTGCACATCCAGCGTCCAGTCTGCGGTGCTCACTGCACATCCAGCGTCCAGTCTGCAGTGCTCACTGCACATCCAGCGTCCAGTCTGCGGTGCTCACTGCACATCCAGCGTCCAGTCTCCGGTGCTCACTGCACATCCAGCGTCCAGTCTGCAGTGCTCACTGCACATCCAGCATCCAGTCTGCAGTGCTCACTGCACATCCAGCGTCCAGTCTGCAGTGCTCACTGCACATCCAGCGTCCAGTCTGCAGTGCTCACTGCACATCCAGCGTCCAGTCTGCAGTGCTCACTGCACATCCAGCGTCCAGTCTGCAGTGCTCACTGCACATCCAGCGTCCAGTCTGCGGTGCTCACTGCACATCCAGCGTCCAGTCTGCGGTGCTCACTGCACATCCAGCGTCCAGTCTGCGGTGCTCACTGCACATCCAGCGTCCAGTCTGCGGTGCTCACTGCACATCCAGCGTCCAGTCTGCGGTGCTCACTGCAATCCAGCGTCCAGTCTGCGGTGCTCACTGCACATCCAGCGTCCAGTCTGCGGTGCTCACTGCAATCCAGCGTCCAGTCTGCGGTGCTCACTGCACATCCAGCGTCCAGTCTGCAGTGCTCACTGCACATCCAGCGCCCAGTCTGCAGTGCTCACTGCAATCCAGCGTCCAGTCTGCAGTGCTCACTGCACATCCAGCGTCCAGTCTGCGGTGCTCACTGCACATCCAGCGTCCAGTCTGCGGTGCTCACTGCACATCCAGCGTCCAGTCTCCGGTGCTCACTGCACATCCAGCGTCCAGTCTCCGGTGCTCACTGCACATCCAGCGTCCAGTCTCCGGTGCTCACTGCACATCCAGCGTCCAGTCTGCGGTGCTCACTGCACATCCAGCGTCCAGTCTCCGGTGCTCACTGCACATCCAGCGTCCAGTCTGCGGTGCTCACTGCACATCCAGCGTCCAGTCTGCAGTGCTCACTGCACATCCAGCGCCCAGTCTGCGGTGCTCACTGCACATCCAGCGTCCAGTCTGCGGTGCTCACTGTACATCCAGCGCCCAGTCTGCGGTGCTCACTGCACATCCAGCGTCCAGTCTGTGGTGCTCACTGCACATCCAGCGTCCAGTCTCCGGTGCTCACTGCACATCCAGCGTCCAGTCTGCGGTGCTCACTGCACATCCAGCGTCCAGTCTGCGGTGCTCACTGCACATCCAGCGTCCAGTCTGCGGTGCTCACTGCACATCCAGCGTCCAGTCTGCGGTGCTCACTGCACATCCAGCGTCCAGTCTGCGGTGCTCACTGCACATCCAGCGTCCAGTCTGCGGTGCTCACTGCACATCCAGCGTCCAGTCTGCGGTGCTCACTGCACATCCAGCGTCCAGTCTGTGGTGCTCACTGCACATCCAGCGTCCAGTCTGTGGTGCTCACTGCAGTATCTAGTGTCCAGTCTGTGGTGCTCCACTCCAGCACCTGGCGTCCAGGCAGATCCTCTAGTGTCCAGTCTGTGGTGCTCCACTCCAGCACCTGGCGTCCAGGCAGATCCTGTCTGGATACACCATGGGGTTTGGTAATGCAGTGATAAGTACATCTTACACACATTCCACGTCCTGGCCATCTGACCTCCAGGTGTGTTCCCTTCCTACTAGAAGGCTATGACTCTGGCCTCCTGCACCCCGGCCTCCTGCACCCCGGCCTCCTGCACCCTGGCCTCCTGCACCCCGGCCTCCTGCATCCCGGCCCCCTGGCCTCCTGCACCCCGGCCTCCTGCACCCTGGCCTCCTGCACCCCGGCCTCCTGCATCCCGGCCCCCTGGCCTCCTGCACCCCTGGCCTCCTGCACCCTGGCCTCCTGCACCCCGGCCTCCTGCACCCCGGCCTCCTGCACCCCGGCCTCCTGCACCCCGGCCTCCTGCACCCCGGCCCCCTGGCTTCCTGCACCCCTGGCCTCCTGCACCCCAACCTCCTGCACCCCGGCCTCCTGCACCTCAGCCTCCTGCACCCTGGCCTCCTGCACCCCGGCCTCCTGGCCTCCTGGTCTCCTGCACCCCGGCCTCCTGCACCCTGGCCTCCTGTACCCCGGCCTCCTGCACCCCGGCCTCCAGCATCCTGGCCTCCTGCACCCCTGCCCGGAGGATCTGGTCCTCACACGCTGATGTTATTTCACCTGAAAGCACAAGTGACGTGACGTGTTTGACTACGTCCTGGCTTTCATCCCTGAGAATTATCTTCTGCCGTTCGCTGACATACTCAGGAGACCATAAGTGCTGCGAGCTGAATGACCTGGATCAGGCCGTTGTGCTCCTGGAGGTGTTTGCTTGCTGCCCCTGGGCTGGATCACAGCAGCGGCCAGTTTCCCTGGAACAATCTAGTCTGGGAGCTTCCCTGTCCACCACTGGCAATGCTGAGAGCAACAAATCCTGCTGAGCTGACGAATCTCCAAGTCTTTTCTTTCCTATGGCTGAAGGAATGCTAATGCAGTGCTGCACCACGTAGTGAACCATCGGAACATGATATTGTCTCGCAGCATGCACGCATGCACGCATGCATCAGAACATGATATTGTCTCGCAGCATGCACGCATGCATCAGAACATGATATTGTCTCACAGCATGCACACATGCATGCGTGCATCAGAACATGATATTGTCTCGCAGCATGCACGCATGCATCAGAACATGATATTGTCTCGCAGCATGCACACATGCATGCGTGCATCAGAACATGATATTGTCTCGCAGCATGCACGCATGCATCAGAACATGATATTGTCTCGCAGCATGCACGCATGCATCAGAACATGATATTGTCTCACAGCATGCACACATGCATGCGTGCATCAGAACATGATATTGTCTCGCAGCATGCACGCATGCATCAGAACATGATATTGTCTCACAGCAGGAACGCATGCATGCATCAGAACATGATATTGTCTCGCAGCATGCACGCACGAATGCATGCATGCATCAGAACATGATATTGTCTCGCAGCAGGAACGCATGCATCAGAACATGATGTTGTCTTGTGGCATGCATGAGTGCACACATCAGAACATGACATTGTCTCACAGTCATGTACTTTTTATGCTTTTATGTATCGAGAGAAGAATATGAAGCCCTTCCAAGGTCAAAGCAAACATTCTACTGGACAAAATTGAAGCGTCAGGAACACTTGATGTCAGGTATCAGAGTGAAAGGGGCTTCTGTGAGAGGTTCAGTGCGCTACAGCTGGCCCCAGGGGTTGCTCTCCTGGAGGAAGACTACCCTGGAAGGGAGCAGCTCGCCCCCGCGGTGCTTCCTGCACCAGCTGCTCACAGACAGAGACAGCGTCCTTCTGGGCCGGGCACTTCAAAGGCCTGGTGCCCACAGCAGAGGATGGTGTTGCTCCTTCAGGAACTCGCGAAGGGAGAGAGGAGCGTCACGCTACGCGGGTCTCCATGACTGTCTGGATTACTGTTCCTCCACAGGGGATGCCTACAGATGCCTCTCCCCCGGGAGCAGGCCTGCCGCCTGGGTCAGTGGCCCAAGGTCATCCACTGTCAGGGGTGCTGAGACCTTCCTAGCATCCTTCAGTTCATACGTCTGATTGTGTCTGAGAGAGAAACAGCCCCTGTGGCTCCACACATATGTAATCCACACTCTGAAAATAGAGACAGGACCGAGAGCGGAAGGCTTGCGTCAGCCACATAAAACCCTATCTCAAAAAACCAACGAACTACAAAGGAAAAACACGCAGGTGTCGGGAATTCTTAATCTCTTCTTACCTCCTCACCATCTCACTCCTGAAAGAGAGTTGATTTCTTGGTGCATTAGGTTAATCGTGAGGTCTTAATAAAATCACATTGGCCAACCCTTCACATTGTAGGTTGTTTTCCAATCAAAACAGTAGTTGTTATTTTAATTAATGATATTGATTTTCTCCCATGGTGCAATTTTATTTGCTCTATACATTGTGACCTACCTGTTTTAATCATGCTTTATATTAATTTTAACATGAAATGAAAAAAAAAGAAACGTGACATTGCTGTCAAACCCACAGCACTCATCCTCTTCCCGATTAACCTTGATGTCAGCATCACAGATACATGGTGGCTCTTGAAAACCCACAGGAAACAGAATGACAGAGGCGGCTGACCTGCTTTGCTAGCGCTGAAGCTTCGAGCAAGCACATGTTGGCGCATTTCTCTCACTCCAGGCACTCGTCGTTCTAGTGAAATCACTTTAAGGCATCATGAACATTTTTCATCAGGATTTCACCGTGGTTTTGGGAGCAGTAGCCAGTCCAACGCTGCAGGTAGGAAGGAAGTCAGAGGCACCCGTGCTACTCTCCGCTCTCTGCAGGTTCATAGTTTCGAGGTCCGTAGTCCCATTCACTAGACACAAAAGCAACCATAGAAACATGACCCTAAGTCAATGATCTGACTCTTATGAGGGAACTAGGTGAGTGAAATATGTTCATTAGATGCCGGGTGGTAAATCGGAAAACTGATTTAATATAAAATGCAGCAACAGATTTACTCACACAGCTGGAATCCACAGAATCATGACAGCACATGTTCCTAAGAAAGCAGAACTGTCTGTAAGTCTCACACTACTTCGACGTGAGCAGTCGAGGGAACAGGCCAGTCGGCACATGTAAGAACTGGTCACGTGGCGGGGCTCACCTGTGAGGACCAGTGTAGCCCAGGGCACAGGCACGTGGACTGAACTCTTCGGCAGCTGGACACCTCATGCTTGGAGCACTGTCAGGCACCGAGGGAGATTGTCTCCTGAAGATCCTGCTTCTGAGCGGGCTCCACGTGAAGCTTTGACTCCTCGAGGTTCATTCAGGGCTCAGGAGGGGCCTTCAGTTGTCCTCTATGCCAGTAAGCAGTGCTCACCAGGAATTAGAAACAATTTCTACGAGCCAATGTACGTTTTCTGAACGGTCCTTTCTGTGATCATGAGCTCCGTTATTTAGGATGAACATGGGACCCATGTCCCATGGGAGAGCATCTGCCTCCCACATCACTCCCCTCATGCCTTGTACATGTGGCCCCATCTGTCACCACACATGAGAAACTCCACAGACATGACTAGTCTGTGGGTGCCGGCTGAGTCCCCTTAATTCTCTGTGAGCCCAGTGTGATGTCGCAACCTTCCCGAGAGGAAGGAAGGGAGCCGGACGCAGGGCTTCAGGAGAGCCAGAGGGCCCTGTCGCTGGAAAGACGAGACTCAACTCCCTTCAGAGCTCAGGAGAGGAATGCCTTGATTTAACCGGTTCACTCAGGAGATACAGCGCTGCAAGACAAGACATTCGTGAGGTTTTGACTAGATGCATTGCATGTTTGCTGCACAGGAATGAGCATGGAGGGGCCTGGGTAAGGGACTCGCCGTGTGAGGGAAGACCTGGAATTGAACCAGGACACCCACTGGCCACCCCAGCACTTCCGAGTGGATGCAGGAGGATTGCTCGGGCCTGCTGGCCGCCTGCTGGATCCAGTCCAGGGAGACTGTTTTAGGGAGTGAGAGGAGTCAGGGCACAGGAAGCCTCCTCTGGCCATGGGCATGCGTGGCAGTGTGCACCTGCACACACACACACACACACACACACACACACACACACACAGAAACACTCATAGACACACACACACACAGAAACACTCATAGACACACACACAGACACATACACATAGATACACACACACATAGACACATACAGAAACACTCATACACACACACACAGACACACATACACACATACACAGAAACACACACACATACACGCACATACAACACATATAGACACACACAGACACACACACATACACACACAGACACACACAGAAACGCTCAGAGACACACATACACACATACATAGACACACACAGAAACACTCATACACAGACACACACACATAGGCATTCATAGACACACAGACACACACACATAGACACACACAGACACACACACATACACACACAGGCACACACAGAAACGCTCATACACAGACACACACACATAGGCATTCATAGACACACAGACACACACACATAGACACACACAGACACACAGACACAGACAGACACACACACAGAGAAACACAGAAACACAGACACACATACATAGACACACACAGACACACACACACAGAAACATACACAGGCACACACACACACAAACACAGAAACACTCATAGACACACACAGACAGATACACACACAGACGCACACACAGACACACACACAGAAACACTCATAGACACACAGACACACACAGAAACATATACACAGACATACTTAGACACATATACAGACACACGGACACATACAGACACACAGACACACACAGACACACAGAGATACACATACACAGACACACACACAGACATCACACCCACAGATACATAGACACACACACACATACACCACACACAGATACACATAGACACACACACAGGAACACACGCAGACACAGACATACACAGAAGCACACAGACATACACAGACACAGACATACACACACACAGATGCACACTACAGAACACATCCCTCATCTATGCACATAAGATTATATATGCACAGGACATTATGAAGCTAACGCTCAACTAGTTACGGCTGTGGAATACATGGAATGTTCTACAACACTCAAGAAGATGGGTTGTCGGCAGACACACACTTCTTTTAGGGGCACCACCTCAATGAAAATAAGACCTCGTCAGAACTTGTAAGTAGAAAATATGAAAATCCACCAGTCTGTAAGCAGATGCTCCTCCTCTCAGCCCATGGCACGGATGCACATGGCGCTGTCCAGCCGTCAAATACGAGCTTCAAGAACAGGTTCATCGCCAGCAGCCGAACATTTGGATGTGTGCCGATGTTCTCATTGAGTTCACTGTACAACGTAGAAACGGGATGGCGGTTGACTGACAACTGTAGACAGTCACACAGCAGTGCCGTAATTCAATGCACATACTGAGTACGCAGTAATGAACTCGTTGAAACCAACACTCTGTCTCCTTAAATATCTACCGTCTCTTGGTTGTTGGAACAGCTGGACAAGAGCTGGCAAGTTATGGAGATGCCGGTGATGAAGCCCACATAGGATGTTTCCTTATTTTCTTTCTTAGCTTGCGAAGCCACAGGGTTCATTGCACTTCATGCACATGTACATCGCCCCTGCACAAGCCTGACGCCCCCCCCAGGCCTCCCACCTCTCTGGTTCTCTGCCTGCATCTTCTCACCTGTATTCATTTCTATTGTCCAATTCTGCCAACTGGGCTTTATATTTGAAATTCCCACAATAAGATATTGATACAAGACAGGAGTGCAAAGGTTATCCCAACAAACAGAAATAGCTACAGACAAAATCCTTTGATAGGAAAGTTGTTCAGCATATTGAAACTCCAGGAAGCCCTTAAAATATCAGGAAAATAGCGTGCTACTCCCGAAGAACGCCCACAAGTCCAAAGTTAACTGACCTGATGTAAAGGAAACCAACGACATCAGGTGTTGATGGGAATGTCCCACGGGAGGGTCACCATGCTGGGGTGGCGGACTCTGAGCTGAACTAGGGACGGTAGATGTGTTCACCGCGACGCGTGGAGATGTGCGCTCTGTCTCGTTTACTCTAAGGATTCTCAGTCTCCACCTTCTGAGGCTGAAATTGCAGGCAGCTTGCCTCGCTCAGGCCACAGAAGGAAGAGTAACTCAATACTCAGCCAGTGGGCTGCCTCGCTCGGGCCACAGAAGGAAGAGTAACTCAATACTCAGCCAGTGAACTGCCTCACTCAGGCCACAGAAAGAAGAGTAACTCAATACTCAGTCAGTGGACTGCCTCGCTCGGGCCACAGAAAGAAGAGTAACTGAATACTCAGCCAGTGGGCTGCCTCGCTCGGGCCACAGAAAGAAGAGTAACTGAATACTCAGCCAGTGGGCTGCCTCGCTCGGGCCACAGAAGGAAGAGTAACTGAATACTCAGCCAGTGGGCTGCCTCGCTCAGGCCACAGAAGGAAGAGTAACTCAATACTCAGCCAGTGGGCTGCCTCGCTCGGGCCTAGAAAGAAGAGTAACTCAATACTCAGCCAGCAGTCTCAGGATCTGAACTCTGGTTCTTTCACTTCCGTGGCAAAACTTTAACCACTGATCCATTCATCCTCCCCTGCCCCAGGTTTTTCTTGTATCACGAATCCTTTTCCTCCTTCTCTTCCTGTTCTTCTTCTTCTCTTTCTCCCTACTCCTCTCTTCCTCCTCCCTACCCTCCTCTTCCTCTTTCTTCTTCTTCTTCTGTTCTTCCTCTTCCTCCTCTAATGAGCAACAATGAAATGCTACTTCTAAGGGGGTCCTGTTATTTCCAGAGTGTCTCATTTTTTCTGATGTGGAGGCTAAGGCTTGGAGGTGGAGCCTGTGCCCCGCTCATTTAATTAAAGGTGACAGTAACCCATTTGGCTTCTCCTGCTGCTACCGGCTACAATGCATCATGCGAACACTTTACACTCACCTCATTAAAAATAATCACAGAAAAATAGCCGTGATTTATGACTGTTCACGCACTGAGCGCCTGGATGGCTTGTGTTGCTTCGGCTAATCACAGGAGCTTAGACACACACACGCCATCTAGAATGGGAGCACAGAGGGCTGCTAGCCATGCCGAAGCCAGTTTCAAGGTGCATTAGAAAGATAAAAATGATTCCCAGTGGCTCCCATCGCCTCCTGCTCACGTGGAAACCTGGAGCCCTCTGCGCTTGCAGGAATCTCTTTCTCTCATATTTTCGTCAGCATAGTAAATAACACTGCAAAGTACTGGTGTGTTTTTTTCTCAGCAGTCAATCAAAATGTTGCTTTTTCTTGCCATTTGCTGTTTATTTTAGCAAGTTTTATTCAAAGTGCTCTGAGCTCTTCTCAAAACAGAAGCTCTCCCCACAGTCTAAGTACAAGCACTGCACATCCCATAATTAGGTATTTGCCACTGATTCCTTTTCTCCACGAGAACCAGCGTGCTGCCCGTCTTGATGGGTCCACGCTTCTCCCGTGGAGAACCTTGGGGAAGCATGTTGTCTAAGGAGTGGGAGAGTGTGGGGGGGGATGAGGCAGGACGGGTCTCCATGGCTCAGGGACAGAGCCGCCCTCTCTGGGCACCGACTGCAAGGGACGGTGTCTGCACTGGGCTCTGGGCGGGCGGGATCAAGGCGGCCTCCGGAGGACCTATCTTCCGGTGTTTGTTCCTCTTCTTCCATGCGAGAGAGCCTTGAGAGGACACAAAGGATTTACAGAGATCCACACCTGCCGCTCTCAGGCAGATCAAAAGGGAGGGGAGCTCATGTGGACTTAGGTGAAAAGCTTTAAGGGCGCGAGCCTTGGAGAACAGCTGAGGTCCTCGGGGTGACTCGGGACAGTGAACTGGAGACAGGAGGCAGCTGTCAATCAATGCCAGCCAGCTTGGGACGCCAGCGCTTGGTCAAAGAACAGAACCTGAATTCTCCTGAAACCAACAGAACTTAGAAGAAGACGCTGCTGTTCAGAAGGGACCGAGTCTCGGGGACAATTTGAGCCTTGGGAGTTCACAAGAATTAAACTCAGAGCACATTCATGACTAAACTCTATGAAATTATAAACTGTGAAGGCATGTATTTCATTCCAAACTTCTCTGTGCGGGAGGGCTCTGCACAGAATGGAAAACACACACGGGATTGAATCAATGCAGACGGTGATATGCATAGAAAGTGCTAGATCCACAGATGAAAACTTCCTCCCACAGAAAAGCAGACGGAGATTCCGGTAGCCTCCAGCTCCTCAGCAGACGCTTCCTGGAGGGAGTAACTGCCACGGCGGTGACCTGTCCTGCTTGAGTGTTTGGGCACAAGCCTCGTTCTGGGTGCAGTAGGATAATTGTCGGGCTTCCCGGGATTCTAACGTTTACTTCTGCAGCATGCGGCTGAAGTTCCCAAGGTGCACTGAGCCTAGAACTATCAAACACCTCAGACTTCATGGTCAGGTTCAGAGGCGCCAGATATTCAGGGACAGGAATGGCTTGTGCACTGCAGACGCAGACGGGCCTTGGCTGGGCTCCATGTGCTAATTTTCCACGCACTGTCTCACTGAAAGGAGCGTTCCTAACCCTAAAAGATCACCAGGTAAGGATGGAGGAACCCAGGACTGTAAGCAGGCAAATGGCAAAACATGGCCTGTCTGGTGACCTTACGAAGCAATAGGACTACAGGCAGGTCCCACAGCTCACAGACAACCACTGATACACCCTGAAAATGCAGCAGGAGAACATGAGGAAGCTGGCAGACAGGCCGTGGAGCGCACGATGAAACTCAGAAAAAGCACTACAGGTACTGGGCTAAGTTCCGACCAGAGTGTTGGTGAAGGTCCCGGGGCTCCTGGGGGTCAGAATGTGTGCAAGCCCCTGGCTTCACGATATTTACATGTGGGTCTCTGAGGAGCAATGATGTTGCGACTGGGATTTTTTAAAATTCAATTTTAATTTAAAAATTTTATTTTTAGTGCTACATATATAAATAGAGTGAATTTATAGTATTTTCAGTCCCACCTCACTCCTTTTCCCCTTATAACCTTCACTTTCCCTGCCAGACCCCTCCTGTCTTCACGTCTTTTCACTTGTGTGGCCCACTGTGTGTCATCTGGTTTTGACACATGCCCGACGGGATTCGTGCTCAGCAAGCATGTGGATCAGTGGTCCACGGAGGACGCGTCCTCCTTCTCCTCCCCTCAGCCTTGGGCCTCGCCAGTCTCTCAGGAGTGTGGAGCTCGTGAGATCTCTCACGACAGTTGCATGCAGCTCTTGTGGAAGTCTACATCGCTGTCATGAAATCATGGCCACTGCACCGTCGTATCCAGGAGGTAACATCCAGCCTTCCCCCCTCAGACTCTTACCATCTTAAGGCCCCCTCTTCTGGGATATTCCCTGACCTTGGGTTGGGGTGTGCGTACAAGACGTCCTGTTAGGACCAGGTGGGCTGCAGTCACTTCCTTCAGGACTGGCATTTCTTCATTATGCCAGCAGTAGTGTGGGTTTCTAGGCTACTCATAGGTATGATACAAGACCCAGGCCCTGAGAGCCCAGGGCAGAGCCCCCGCAGAGCCCCCGGCAGAGCCCCCGGCAGAGCCCCCGGCAGAGCCCCGGCAGAGCCCCCCGCAGAGCCCCCGCAGAGCCCCGCGGAGCCCCCCGCAGAGCCCCCGGCAGAGCCCCCGCAGAGCCCCCACAGAGCCCCGCAAAGCCCCCGCAGAGCCCCCCACAGAGCCCCCCGCAGAGCCCCCGGCAGAGCCCCCGCAGAGCCCCCACAGAGCCCTGGCAGAGCCCCCCCCCCGCAGAGCCCCCCGCAGAGCCCCGCAGAGCCCTGGCAGAGGCCCCCCGCAGAGCCCCCCCCCCCCCCGCAGAGCCCTGCAGAGCCCCCGCAGAGCCCCGGCAGAGCCCCGCAGAGACCCCCCCCCCCGCAGAGCCCCCGCAGAGCTCCAGCAGAGGCCCCGCAGAGCCCCGCAGAGCCCCCCCGCAGAGCCCCGGCAGAGCCCCGCAGAGCCCCGCAGAGCCCCCCTCCCGCAGAGCCCCGCAGAGGCCCCGCAGAGCCCCCCGCAGAGCCCCCCCCCGCAGAGCCCCGCAGAGCCCCCGCAGAGCCCCCCGCAGAGGCCCCGCAGAGCCCCCCGCAGAGCCCCTGGCAGAGCCCCCCCCCCCGCAGAGCCCCGCAGAGCCCCCGCAGAGCCCCGCAGAGGCCCCGCAGAGCCCCGGCAGAGCCCCGCAGAGCCCCCCTGCAGAGCCCCGCAGAGCCCCGCAGAGGCCCCGCAGAGCCCCGGCAGAGCCCCGCAGAGCCCCCCTGCAGAGCCCCGCAGAGCCCCGCAGAGCCCCCCCCCCCGCAGAGTCCCGGGCAGAGCCCCGCAGAGCCCCGCAGAGCCCCCGCCAGAGCCTCCGCAGAGCCCCGCAGAGCCCCCCCCCCGCAGAGCCCCCGGCAGAGCCCCCGCAGAGCCCCGCAGAGCCCCCGGCAGAGCCCCCGCAGAGCCCCGCACAGAGCCCCCGCAGAGCCCCCGCAGAGCCCCCGCAGAGCCCCCGCAGAAGCCCGGGAGCATCTCCGTGAAGCCCGCCTTCCACGCGGAGTCGCCAGGCACTTCCACGCAGTGCTGCGCGAGGCTGGGGCTCCAACCTGGCGCATGTGATCCGGCCATGAGCTCGGTGCATCTGCTCGTTTCCTGCAAGTCAGCAGTGGCAGCGATGTGCGCGTTCCCTGGGATGTGATTCGCCCTGTGCAGTGTTTCCACACGCGCGGAGAGGGCTGCTTGAGCCGAGCCTGCCCACTGCAGCCTGCGCTGCTGTGAGCTGAGGCCTGTCAGCGCTCACCCCTCGGGCCGTAAGCGCCCCTGGGAGCTTGCAGTTAAAGACTCAGTTCTTGATTGGCCCTACAACCCTTCCGCCAGCCCACCAGACTACCCACTGAGCAAGTGCCAACAAGAGTTACGCACCTTTCCATCTGTGTCAGGAAAGGTTGAAAAGTTACCTTTTCCTAAGGGAACTTAGCAGCAGGACTCTGAACAGTTGCCGCGGCAACATCCGTGCGGAAGCTGGAGACAACTGACAGGCGCCGCCAGAGACAGGGGAGGGCTGGCTCCCCTCACCAGGAGACAGATGCGGTCCCCAGGCACAAGGACGTTCATTTAGGCACGCGAGGCTCTTGGACATTAGGAGACTACTCTACATCTGATGGAAAGGACTCTAAGTGCTTGTCCTAGTGCAGCCGGCCTGTGCTGACGGACTGCATGAAGGGTATGACTTCTTTCTCGAGTCATCCTCTTCCACAGAAGGTAAGATAGAAGATCAATCATTCAAGCATTTCCTGATGCAGATCAGGACGAGCATTGCGGAAGCCATGGGTGTGAGCCCCTGAGCCCTGTCAACTCAGAGGTGCGCACACCTGCAATCCCGTCAGCTGGAAGACGAGGCAGAAGTATCAGAGGTCTGGGGTTATCCTTTCTTAGATATAACCTTTCGGGCCAGCTGGACCTGTGACAGACCACGTCTCAAAGTCACAGGAGCTGACATGGTCAGTGTGATGGCTGGACACTGCTGTCAGCATGGCAACGGAAGGCTTTGAAATTTGAGTACAGTTGTGAGAAATTAGTCGTTGAGTAAGCCCTGAGCAAGTCTGCA
Source organism: Typhlomys cinereus (assembly GCA_023101885.1). Taxonomy (NCBI): domain Eukaryota; kingdom Metazoa; phylum Chordata; class Mammalia; order Rodentia; family Platacanthomyidae; genus Typhlomys; species Typhlomys cinereus. Next base: position 1,138,365 of record JALPQD010000361.1, on the reverse strand, counting down.
GGGGAGGCGGAATAAGATGAAGCTAAGCCCTGAGCAACTCTGCAGGGGAGGCGAATAAGACGAAGGGAACTGGTTGAGGAATTGGCACCCCCCGGTATGGTTGTTAGCAAGGAGGACTATCCCTTTCAGCAGTCCTTGGACTTTGGTGTGGCCGGTTCCCTCAACCCTGATGTTGGCGAGGGCTCTCCTGTCCAGCTGGAGAAGGAGCTGTAACCGGACAATCATGAGAGAATAAAATCCCTCAAGCCCTTTGTTCACGAATTGACTGACAACAATGCAGAATAATTGCTATAGAATTTGGAACCAAGGAAGAGGAGCATTAAGAAGTGGAGCATCAAGAAGTGGAACATTAAGAAATGGAGTATTGTCATAAATCTAGCCAGGTAGGTTTTTGGATTTTGAGTAGGTTTTGGGGAGACATTTGGAAGTGCTTGAAGAATTTGAGATCGTGACTTACAAGAACAGCTGTGCAGAGTTTATTGGGCCGTTTGGAAAGCAGTAACTGAGAATCATGGATCATTTGGGCCCCGATGGTGTTGAAGGGCTTTATCGACGTTGAATCTGAAGATGGTGGGCTGGTGTCAGTCAGGAGGGGTGCATGGGTGGCCTTGAGGTTCTGGGTGGAGAAATGCAGGCACCAGGGCTGTTGGAGAGGTTGACATCATTGAAGAAAGGCCTGAGCTGTGCACTAGGATGGGTGGAAATTGGCCATCACACGAACCCGGTTTCCTTATGTCATTAGAAGCTGAAGCCGCCTCTTGCGCTTTGAAAGTTTCGGCTGCCTAGAAAAAGACTTTCCTGGTCAGCACCCAGAAGTTGGTGCAGCCGTGGTTTGAGCGGACCAAGCGACGTTTCAGTCTCACTGTAGAGCCTTGTAGAACTTTGCAGCAGTGCCGCAGAGGATCGATCGGGATGCACAATTGAGAGGCTCACGCAGAGTGACTGAGGCTTCTCACCAAGCAGCAGATCTGGAATTCCTGCAAAGGAAAGTGACACTTGTAGCTGGTAAACCCAGGATGCTGCTGGAGGGGCCAGATAATGGGATGTGTGTTGGGGACAGCTCTGAGTTCAGAGTCTACCTGGTCCAGAGAAATGCTGCTTGTGCAATTTTGAACTATGAACAAGGACTAAACAACAAGAGATGGATATTGAATTACAGATGTGGTACTTTTTCAGACTTTGGTCTTTAAGTTTTGAATTGATATTTTCTTATTGTGTAATAATACTTCCATTTTAATGTTTTATCTGTGCTGAAATATTAAACTTGATTTAATTTGACAGAACATTAAGTTAAGAGATTATTCTTTTTAAAAAGAAAACTTTGAACTTATAAAATGTTGGAGTTGAACTTTTAATGACTGACGTTTTAAAATTGGACTTTGAGAATTTTTTTTATGTGGGACCTAGGATCCAAACTCAGGACCTTCTGCTTGTGAAGTAAAGTCTTAACCCCTGAACCATTTCTTCAGCCCATACTTTGAGAATTTTTATTCTTGATTTTTGAGAGTTAATAAAATGAATGTATATTATATTATAAGAGAAATGTAACACCCAATGTGGTTGAAAGATTGCAGTTTTAAAATAACGTGCTTTTCGGTAGAATGTGATCGATACTGATGTCAACTTGGCAACTGACGACTGTTGGTCAACTTGTTGCTGAATCCCTGCGGGGCCAGCCAGGGGAAAGGAGGGGGAAAGTCGGCAGGGGCCTCCGGGCTCGAGGCGAGGGGGTGAGCGGCGCAGAGTCACTACACAGACCCTGGGAGTCAGGTGAGAAGTGGGCAGAGAAGAGCTGCTACAGACTCGTTTTATTTAAGGAAGTGTTTGAGCTTATATAGGGTCAGGGATCCAATCAGGTGTTGCCACCTCTCCGCTGGGGGGGGGACAGCCACCAATCATTTAGCTGTTTACTAGGTGTCCATCGCAGGGGCAGGTTAGATGGCCGCTTCCCATTGGTTGCTCATCCCTCCGCCTGCATGGTTCTCTGCTGGGACATGTCTGGGACTTGTCCATACTTGTTCAGGCTTGTCCATAGCCAGACCTCCCTCCGGGCTAGGGTCTCCCTGAATCAATAGTGTTACAAACAGAAGATTTGAAAATTCAGATTTCCATGTAGCTCTGTCCCATTTCATGAAACTTGATTACATTTGACTGGCCTTTTGAGTCTGATATTATTTTGCTACTCAGATATTTATTTTACTTTACTTATTATGAGAAAGAGAGAGAGAGAGAGAGAGAGAGAGAGAGAGAGAGAGAGAGAGAGAGAGAGAGAGAGACTGCATCTAGGTGCATGGCACAGGTGGGAAAAGTCAGAGGATAACTTTTAAAAGTGTGTACGTCGACCCTCCCCTTCCACCTTATGGCTCCAGAGACGGAACCAAGGTTTCCGGGCTGCTCACAGGCAAATTTTCGTGTTGAGCCACTTTGCTGGCTCCAGATTTTTCTTTATGTTCTAAGCTGAGTGAACTGATAGTTCTTAACTTCAGCGGTCAGCCAGTTTGTATTCCTGATTCTGTTGTTTGCTTTCCTTCTGGTGTTCGTAGTACTGTTTGTTCGCGTATCTTCTTTATTTCAGGAGAAGCTAGAAGTGCTTATCCCTCACCTCTTCTACAGGCCTTGTAGACGCATGTGCTTCTTGTCTCCCTTGTGCCAAAACAAAATGTGCTTCTCTTCCTAAGACTGGAATCAGCTCTCAGGTGAGCAGCCCAAGCAATTCAAAGCCCCAGAATACCTGCATGGCGCTTGCGCTGGGGCTGGGCCATTCCACCTTGGTTTGTGTACGTCCCTCCAAGAACAGATGCTCTGGATAACTGGCTCTTGTTTTCCTAGGTTGTACCTGGCAGAGAGTGTGCAGGCTGACTCCAGAATCACAGCTGTGCCCGAGTTCCTGGGCGCGTGACTGCACTCAGCCCCTTTGTGCTGAATTCCGCGCAAGCTTGTCTTCCTGGGGAGGTCTGCTGGAGCGTCCTCTTAAAGATGTGCGTTCACAAGCAATCCTACTTTGCTAGCTGCCACAAAACACTGTGTCTGCTCTGGAAGCATTCCTGAGGGGAGCGTGGATTAAACGTAGCTTAAGGCAAGAACTGCCAACTGGAGGGATGCGTGTGGCTGCGGTGGTGTAGGCTCTGCAGACATGAGAACTCGAGTTCAGAGCCCCAGAGCCCATGTGGACGTGCGTGGCACTATAATCCCAACACTGGAGAAGCCCTTGGCAAGCTGCGTGGAGACACTAGCTGAGGCAGAGCTCTGCATTCAATGGAGGGGCCCTGGCTTAATAACGAAAGTAGAGAGCGATTCAAGAAGACACTTGGCATTAGCCTCGGGCTTCCAAGGTTGCATACACATGTGTAGGTGTACTGCACGTGCACGTGCACACACACACATACACATACATACACCAGACACAAATACACACACACACACACACATACACCAGACACAAATACACACACACACGCACATACACCAGACACAAATACACACACACACACACACATACACCAGACACAAATACACACACACACATACACCAGACACAAATACACAAACACACACACACACACACATACACCAGATACAAATACACAAACACACACACACACACATACACCAGACACAAATACACACACACACACACACATACACCAGACACAAATACACACACACACATACACCAGACACAAGTACACAAAACAAATACACATACATACAGAGACATCACCCACACAAATACACACACTCACACACACACCAGACACAAATACACAAACACATACACACACACACCAGACACAAATACACAAACACACACACACACCAGACACAAATACACAAACACATACACACATACATACAGAGACATCACCCACACAAATACACACACACACACCAGACACAAATACACAAACACACACACACACACACCAGACACAAATACACAAACACATACACACATACATACAGAGACATCACCCACACAAATACACACACACACCAGACACAAATACACAAACACATACACACACACACCAGATACAAATACACAAACATACACACATACCAGACACAAATATACAAACACATACACACACACACCAGACACAAATACACAAATACATACACACACACACCAGACACAAATACACAAACACACACACACACATACACCAGATACAAATACGCAAAACAAACACACATACATACAGAGACATCACCCACACAAATACACAAACACATACACACGCACACCAGATACAAATACACAAACATACACACATACCAGACACAAATATACAAACACATACACACACACACCAGACACAAATACACAAACACATACACACACACACCAGACACAAATACACAAACACACACACACACATACACCAGATACAAATACGCAAAACAAACACACATACATACAGAGACATCACCCACACAAATACACAAACACATACACACACATACAGACACAAATATACAAACACATACACACACACACCAAACACAAATATACAAACACATACACACACACACCAGACACAAATACACAAACACATACACACACACACACACACACCAGACACAAATACACAAACACACACACACACATACACCAGACACAAATACGCAAAACAAACACACATACATACAGAGACATCACCCACACAAATACACACACTCACACACACACCAGACACAAATACACAAACACATACACACACACCAGACACAAATACACAAACACATACACACACATACCAGACACAAATATACAAACACATACACACACACACCAAACACAAATATACAAACACATACACACACACACCAGACACAAATACACAAACACACACACACACACCAGACACAAATACACAAACACATACACACACACACCAGACACAAATACACAAACATACACACACACACACACACCAGACACAAATATACAAACACATACACATACACACACCAGACACAAATACACAAACACATACACACACACACACCAGACACAAATATACAAACACATACACACACACACACCAGACACAAATATACAAACACATACACACACACCAAACACAAATATACAAACACATACACACACACACCAGACACAAATACACAAACACACACACACATACCAGACACAAATACACAAACACACACACACACATACACCAGACACAAATACGCAAAACAAACACACATACATACAGAGACATCACCACACAAATACACACACTCACACACACACCAGACACAAATACACAAACACATACACACACACACCAGACACAAATACACAAACACATACACACATACATACAGAGACATCACCCACACAAATACACACACTCACACACACACCAGACACAAATACACAAACACATACACACACACACCAGACACAAATACACAAACACATACACACACACATACCAGACACAAATACACAAACACATACACACACACATACCAGACACAAATATACAAACACATACACACACACACCAAACACAAATATACAAACACATACACACACACACACCAGACACAAATACACAAACACACACACACACCGGACACAAATACACAAACATACACACACACACACCAGACACAAATATACAAACACATACACACACACACACACCAGACACAAATATACAAACACACACACACACACCAAACACAAATATACAAACACATACACACACACACACACCAGACACAAATATACAAACACATACACACACACCAAACACAAATATACAAACACATACACACACACACCAGACACAAATACACAAACACATACACACACACCAGACACAAATACACAAGCATACACACACACACACACACACACACACCAGACACAAATATACAAACACATACACATACACACACCAACACAAATACACAAAAACATACACACACACACACACACACCAGACACAAATACACAAACACATACACACACACACACACACACCAGACACAAATATACAAACACATACACACACACACACACACACCAGACACAAATATACAAACACACACACACACACACACACACACACACACACACACATTTTAGCCACTGTGGATATTTACAGTGTAGTTTTATCTCTCAGATGAAGTCTTTCGATCATTAGAAGACAATCCTGAATGTTTAAACAAGCTTTCCTGCAATATCTGGACTGTATCCCCTTTCATTTTACTCAAAAGTTCAGCACATAGTCTCTGGTTTACAGCTCGGCTTTTCTGCTTAGTTTCTCATTACCAAGCCGGGAAGTACTTAGGAAAGGACAATTGAAGCTGACACAGGGATGAGTTCAAGCAACTGGCCCCTGTCTGGAAATAACAGCTGAGCATCTTTGTTGCTCTGCCCTCAAACACACTTTCTAACTTCTCCAGATTGAATTCTTGTTCTCCGTGAATGAGTTATGTGCTGCTTCCAGATCACTCAGCACACAGCTCCAAATGACTTTGGGTCCATCTTTTCCTACAAACACATTATTACCGCAGCTTAATGGTCTGTTGGTTCTGAAAGGCCCAGACACATTTCATTTTAATGACCATGCAGCTCTGGCATCAAATTTATATATCAATTAGCAAAGGTTGGGCGGTTTTTGTTAATAATATTTGATATGTTAACAAGAGATTAAAAACACATATAGCAAAAGTTAACTCTGATGAGACCTTGCAGGGCAAGCTGGATGCAGGCTTCTGTGACGTCATCCCTAGCAATACTGCAGGCAGGTCAGAACCGCAAGGCAGTGCAGCAGGCCTGCTCTCGAAAGCAGGTCCACAAGCCAGCTGAGGCCCACCAGCACCAGGGTGCTTGTCGAGAATGCACAGGGCTTGGATTTGATCCCAAGCCATCCCCAACTAACATGTAGCTAGAACCCCGCTCCAGAGGAGCTCTGGAAAGAGACTCTGGCACCGTGGCAGATCTCACAGCAGCGTTCTGAATCGCAGGAAAGAGGATGAGAGAAGGAAGTCACAGAGGGTGGTCTGAGAGCCGTGACAGGGGTGGTGGCCAGAAGAAGAGACTGAGGGAGATTGTGTAGGCGTGTGGAGGGCCCAGGGCCACGGCAGGCTTGAAAAGCCGCAAGGTGGGCGACCCCGATGCCCGCAGTGGATAATGAAAACGTCAGGTCAAGAGTAGCCAGAGATCTGATTAAAGTTGAGTCCAGAACAACGAGATCAAAGCACACGATTGAAGGATGTGGGCACTTCATGAGAGTTCTGTGCAGTGTGGTCTTGGTGGGTTGTTTCCTGTTTGCTGCTCGTGTGCTCTGTGGTCGGATCCCACGGTGCTGCCATTCCTCGGTGCTGGAATTCTTGGCTCCTGCCACCATGAGAGGGTCGGGTCTTCGTGTCGCTGGCGTGTGGGAGGAGGGGTGGGCACAGGCAACACTTGGGGGGCACATGGGGAAAATATGACAGTGCAGCGCCCCTCTGGGGTTTGTCGAGGTTGTGGGGTGGGGTCAACGGTTTGACCCTTGTACTACCCACCAGCCAGGCTTGGTTGCTTGCCCCTTTTAAGCTCAGACAGAGGCGAAGCAAAAGCAAAGTGAGGAAACAAGTTCTTGAAAGCCACCAGTAACTGGGAAGGAGCAGTCAGACTTCAGGGGAGCCCGTTTCCCCGAGGCCAAGCATCTCTGCCGTCAGAGAGTATGTCGCTGGCTGAACCACGATTGTTACACATCCACCAGGGACTCTCCGCGCGAAGTACACACGTCCCCAGAGCTGCCGTCCCCACACAGCCAGGAGAAGAAACCCTGACCGTGTCTGCAGCATCGTGATGAGGCGCTGTACCCACCCTGGACAACCCAGGCATAGAGCATTCTCTCTCTCTGCACACAAGGGTTGTAAAAGCAAAGTTTTCATAGGTTATTGTTCTTTGTTTGGTTGTTTTGACAGATCTAGGCCAAGGTTTTATACAAAAGTCATTGTTTTTCTCCAGTAAGAATTAGAGTCCATCTGTTGAAAGACAAAACCACTGAGTGCACGGACCATGTCCAAATGTTAAGTATTCCATTTCATCTTTTGTTTGAAATCATTGGCGGGACTCATGAAAGATTAATTATCCTGTCCAAGGCTTTCAAAACAATGATGTTTTCATAAAATCTAGGTCGCTTTTAGAACAATTTTGAATCACTTCCACTAGGTACTGAAAGAGGCCTGCCTACCATTCAGGTTCATTTGGCTGTTCATTGGAATAGACAGCAAATGTTTAGAAAACTAATCCTTTCTTGCCAAGTTAGCATTCTTTGCTTTAAAATTATGCATGATTTTAAGCTAAGCCATTTCAACCTTTCTGTTTCCACCCGGCTTAATAATCTGGTGACCATGAAGATTCTGTTCAGTTAAGTTAACCCTTTGAGTTCCATCTGAACGGAGCTATGCTCGTATCTTAGCTTTCTTTTCACAAAATGATAAGGGTAGTTTTGGTATTTCATGCTCTTACAAATAAAGAATGCCTGGATGTTGAGATAGCTCAAAGAGTAAGGTGCCTCCCCCAAACACGGCAAGTTGAATGCTGTCCACAGAAGCCCCCACGGCAGAAGGACACGTCTCCTGACGTCACGCTTGTGCTATGGTGTGTGTGAACTCTCATTCTCTTTCTCTCTTTTCTTTCCTCTCTCTCCCCTTCTCTTTTTCTGTCTCTCTGTCTCTCTGTCTCTGTCTCTCTCTCTCTCTGTTGGTGTAGAATTTGCCTAGAATGCTCTCTGTCTCTTGTTCTTTCTGTTTGTGTAGCATCTCACGGAGAGGGGCAGCAATAGACACATTGAAATGTGGTGTCTGGCTGAGGAGGTAGCACAGGGGTCAAAGCCTTTGCCTTCCAAGCAAAAGAATCATGTTCAGCTCCCTAAACCCAACATAAAAAAGCTGTGAGGAAAAAAGCAGTGGCCGGGAATTCTGGTCCTGAAAGGTGGAGCCTAGGAAACCTCAGAGCGAGCACCAAGGAGCTAGAACAATCCAGGATGGTTCCAGATGTCACCCTCAGGCCTCCACGACACACTCGTGTGCCCTCTGTCCGCGCCCCTGCACTCACCCGCGTGCAATGGACACATGCACACAAAAGAAATGTGTTGTTGCTCTTGACAGTGTGGATTTCAGCATATTCTGCTGTGATATTTAGAATTCCATCAACTTGATTATACATTATTTGAACTGCTATGCAAAAAAATAAATCAGGACTTACGCTCAAATCCCTGTAACTTCTGTAGAATAGAGGCATAGCGGATTCGAGGCCAGAATAAGTGCTGGGTACTTATCCTGGGACGCCGTTAGCCTGGAAACAGAGGTGGCGAAGGTGCTTGGCCACATGCGCAGTTAGCTCGCAGGTGTGAAGCGAGAAACGGTAGCGGGTTTCCCTGAAAGGCGGGCAGAGGAGGGGCCCTCGGGACACTCTTGCTCGGTTCGGCATTGCTTCAAGTTGAATCTCTCTGTCCTGTGACTCAGCCCCCCACCCCCAGGCCAGCGAAGTGAACCTCTGCCACTTCTTAGCTTTTTCTATGCCTTGACATGTTCATACACAAATGCAACGGATTTCTGTGTTTTTATTGGTCATTGCCTATCGCAGTTACTCTTTGCTGCTGAGACAACACACATGCAATCAGTTAAGGGAGAAGGAGGTTTCTTTAGCTACTTTCACATCTTTTGTGCATTAGACCCACTGGGGTTCATCTGGGGTGCTTGTACTATCAAGTGCCTAAGTACTTGCTGCGTCAGGGACTACTTATCAGTGGGTAAATAGTTGAGTAAGGAAGCCCCCCTGCCCTGACTGGCATTAACCATCAGAGAAGTATTGAAAATTACTCACTGTAAAGCAGATACAGAAAAACTGACTATGATGTCCAGTATGGCATGAATATAAGTTATCATTTGTTTTACGTACTTGTATCAATGAGCACATACTAAATGTGCAAAGTACAGGGTTTTAGTGTAACGTTTTCATGTCTCACGCATCATGAAAATTGCTTGAATATATGACATTCGTGAGTCACTAGGAAAAATGTGTCAAAATATGAAGAACTCACTGTATGATGCCGCTGTACTTCCTTAAAAGAAACGAACAGTCCATCTCTCCCGAGGCAGGGCATGTCCTGCCCTCCACGGATGCTTGCAGGAGTTTGCACTGCACCGAGCCTGTGACATGCTGTGTGGCGTATAGCAAACCTGAGCACAGGAGTGGAACTCAGCGAAACTACTTCCGGGGGAATGCCCTAGAAGCATGCACGCATGTCAGCAAGACACACACCTTTCCAAACGCGAGTCTGTGCAATGGCCCAAAGGTTGAACAAGAAAACTGCTCATCATGAAGCGATAGTTAAATTGTGGCATGTCGACATAGTCAGAACACGAATCAGTGGGGATGAGTGACGGGCTGACCCGCAGGGGCTCCTGTGAGCCTCGAGAACATGAGGTTGGAAGAAGGAAGTTGCCCGCGGGGAGCTGGATGTACACGACGACCTGAGTTCAGATTCTCGGCGCCCACGTGAAAGTGGGCACGAGGTACATAGTGTATCCTGGGAATGCCAGTGCTCCAGTGGATGAGATGAGACAGGAGACACGTGAACCGCACAGGTCAGCTGACCTGGTTCACATAGGGCTCACTAGTGACGCCGTGGAACTCACAACCCAGCTGACCCTCTGCACACAAGGTGCATTAGCGACCCCAGGAGCCTCAGAGGCCAAGTGCACACAGGTTACACTAATGACCCCATGAACCTCTCAGGTCAGCTGGCCTGGTGCACACAGGTTACACTAAGGACAACGTGACCCTCTCAGGTCAGCTGGTCTGGTGCACACAGGTTACACTAATGACCCCGTGAACCTCTCAGGTCAGCTGGCCTGGTGCACACAGGTTACACTAATGACCCCATGAACCTCTCAGGTCAGCTGGTCTGGTGCACACAGGTTACACTAATGACCCCATGAACCTCTCAGGTCAGCTGGTCTGGTGCACACAGGTTACACTAAGGACACTGCAAACCTCTCAGGTCAGCTGGTCTGGTGCACACAGGTTACACTAATGACTCTGCGAACCTCTCAGGTCAGCTGGCCTGGTGCACACAGGTTACACTAAGGAAACTGCAAACCTCTCAGGTCAGCTGGTCTGGTGCTCACAGGTTACACTAATGACCCCGCGAACCTCTCAGGTCAGCTGGCCTGGTGCACACAGGTTACACTAATGATCCCATGAACCTCTCAGGTCAGCTGGTCTGGTGCACACAGGTTACACTAATGACCCCATGAACCTCTCAGGTCAGCTGGCCTGGTGCACACAGGTTACACTAATGACCCCATGAACCTCTCAGGTCAGCTGGCCTGGTGCACACAGGTTACACTAATGATCCCATGAACCTCTCAGGTCAGCTGGTCTGGTGCACACAGGTTACACTAATGACCCCATGAACCTCTCAGGTCAGCTGGTCTGGTGCACACAGGTTACACTAATGACCCCATGAACCTCTCAGGTCAGCTGGCCTGGTGCACACAGGTTACACTAATGACCCCGTGAACCTCTCAGGTCAGCTGGTCTGGTGCTCACAGGTTACACTAATGACCCCGTGAACCTCTCAGGTCAGCTGGTCTGGTGCACACAGGTTACACTAATGACCCCATGAACCTCTCAGGTCAGCTGGTCTGGTGCACACAGGTTACACTAATGACCCCGCGAACCTCTCAGGTCAGCTGGTCTGGTGCACACAGGTTACACTAAGGACAACGTGAACCTCTCAGGTCAGCTGGCCTGGTGCACACAGGTTACACTAATGACTCTGTGAACCTCTCAGGTCAGCTGGCCTGGTGCACACAGGTTACACTAATGACCCTGTGAACCTCTCAGGTCAGCTGGTCTGGTGCACACAGGTTACACTAATGACTCTGTGAACCTCTCAGGTCAGCTGGTCTGGTGCACACAGGTTACACTAATGACCCCGTGAACCTCTCAGGTCAGCTGGCCTGGTGCACACAGGTTACACTAATGACCCCATGAACCTCTCAGGTCAGCTGGTCTGGTGCACACAGGTTACACTAATGACCCCATGAACCTCTCAGGTCAGCTGGTCTGGTGCACACAGGTTACACTAAGGACACTGCAAACCTCTCAGGTCAGCTGGTCTGGTGCACACAGATTACACTAATGACCCCATGAACCTCTCAGGTCAGCTGGTCTGGTGCACACAGGTTACACTAAGGACACTGCAAACCTCTCAGGTCAGCTGGTCTGGTGCACACAGGTTACACTAATGACCCCGTGAACCTCTCAGGTCAGCTGGTCTGGTGCACACAGGTTACACTAATGACCCCGTGAACCTCTCAGGTCAGCTGGCCTGGTGCACACAAGTTACACTAAGGACAACGTGAACCTCTCAGGTCAGCTGGTCTGGTGCACACAGGTTACACTAATGACCCCGTGAACCTCTCAGGTCAGCTGGCCTGGTGCACACAGGTTACACTAATGACCCCGTGAACCTCTCAGGTCAGCTGGTCTGGTGCACACAGGTTACACTAAGGACAACGTGAACCTCTCAGGTCAGCTGGTCTGGTGCACACAGGTCACACTAATGACCCCGTGAACCTCTCAGGTCAGCTGGTCTGGTGCACACAGGTTACACTAATGACCCCATGAACCTCTCAGGTCAGCTGGTCTGGTGCACACAGGTTACACTAATGACCCCATGAACCTCTCAGGTCAGCTGGTCTGGTGCACATAGGTTACACTAATGACCCTGTGAACCTCTCAGGTCAGCTGGTTGGTCTGGTGCACACAACGCACACTAATGACTCCATGAATGTCACAGGTCAGCTGGCTGGTGCACAGTGCACATTAGAGACCCTGGGAAACTCACAGGCCAGCTGACCTCACGCACACAGAATGAACTTCAGAGTTTGTCTAAAACAGGTGGATTGTAAGGACCAACACCTGAAGTTGTCCTCTGAGCTCCACACATAGACTGACCCTCACACAGATGAGTACATGCACCCACGTGCGCACATATGCATATACAGCACATGCACATGCATTCATGACACATGCACACACATGTGCACATGTGTACACGCCCATTTCCCATGAAGCTGAAGTTCTATGATCCCAATGAAACGACTATCTAAAGATAGAAAGACAAATCTGTGCTGTCACGTGTAGACCAGAAGGGAGCTGTAGTTTCAGGTGGGAATGCCTGCTTTGAATGCTTGGTCCTGGAAGTGGGATTTAGAACTGTGGAGCCTTAAGAGGCGGGTCTGGCTGTGGAAGTCTTCAGTGCTGTGCCTGCAGCCTGTTCCTGCTGCCTGGGGCTCCGTCTTCCAGCCATGAGCTCACACTCCTGCCACTGGGAGCCCACCATGATGGGGTGAAATGCACCACTCTGCGCTTGAGCCACTTCTGTGGAGTGTAGGAGCAGAGCCCTAGCAGTCGTCCCCATAGCCACCCTGAAGAATGAGCCCAGGACACTCGGGTGCTGGACCTCGCTCGTCTTGACATGTTTTGTGACTGCACCATGCAGAAAGCCTCTCTGCTGTAAGCTCAGTGCATGCCATCTTCTGTGGGGTCTTCACCTAAAAATTTCATTAGCGAGTTGAATGAGTTTGAGTCCATACATTGAAATGTTTACAATGATTTCACTAGCAGGGAAAGATGGGGTAAAACCTAATTTAGAAAAAAAAAAGACCTGAGCATTGAAACAGCAGAAACACAGGATGAGAGCAGAGATCAGCCGGCATGGTCTCCACGGGGATGCTCCAGTCAGAACGAGCTCCAGTCAGAACGAGCTCCAGTCAGAACGAGCTCCAGTCAGAACGAGCTCCAGTCAGAACGAGCTCCAGTCAGAACGAGCTCCAGTCAGAACGAGCTCCAGTCAGAACGAGCTCCAGTCAGAACGAGCTCCGGAGGAGGTGGATAGCACTGGTTTGTCAGGAAATTGACTGTACTCAACAGACTACAAGGAGAAATTCACCTGGTTATAGAACAGACTTTACCTCATGTGTTTTTTTCATAAAAGATAGACCGATTGGTGTGTTTCTCCGCTTCGGTACTGAATGGTTGCTTCATTCTGAATAATGCTGTTTTTAAGTGAGTGGGATATGTCTTCATTTGCATGTGATGTTTTGGCTTCACATTGCTCAGCATGTACTGCCCAGGGCCTGTTTTATGGTTGACACACAAATCTTGAAGTATGAATCATCTAGAAATGGACAATGTGTTCCTTTCCTTAGCGAACACTTCAAAAGTCTATTAAAAGTATATAATGATCTGGGAAAAAATCAGGACTTGAACAGACAATGGAAGGGCACACAGGCAGTCAAGGAAAAGAATGAAATGAAAATGCTTTTTCCTCTCTCTCTATCTCTCTCTTTCTGTCCATGGTGATTTGCATTTTTTCCATACATGCCTTACAGTAAGGAGATAGTGACAGTGTCTGCCTCACTGTGAGCACTGAGTAAATTAAAGATGCATCAAGGTCTTCTGCAAAGGATGTGGAATCATCGACTGCTAAAGTTGACGTAGCAGATTCATTTTATTAGGACTATTCATTCGATGTGGAGGCGCTCAGCCCGGGAGAGAGTTGGCATGTGAGTATGGTCAGAGCACAGGGTGATGAGGACGGTGAGTGACCGGGGAGCCAGTGGAAAGTGCAAAGCGAAAGACAAGCCGCGTAATTGAAAGTAGAGGCTTAATCAGATTTCTCAATAAAATATTTATAAAATTAGCATGGATTTTATAAGAATCTAAACCTCAAAGTTACATGCAATTCTTTTAATCAGGAATAAACCCGACATTTCACTGAGAATGATGGAGCTGACTGTTCCCATAGATAGCTACACAGTCAAGGAGGACGCCACAGGACTTTCTCCTCAGCATGTCAGAGATACCACAATACAATTCTTACAAATGTGCTCTGACTCCAGATGGCTCCACGTAAGACCGCACATGCTTGCAGTGTGAGAATATACTCTTTTGACTGAGGCTGCTGCACTTTAAAATTTAAGAAACTTGGAGAAAATATTCTATTTGCTGGTCTTTATAAGGCTCAAGAATTTGTTGCACGCTTTCCTATGGTTGCATGCTTCCAAGTCACATTGTTAATATTTTCATTTATTTTAAAAGTAAAGCGTTAAACAGTCAGAGCACAAGGTCTGCCCAACAGCAAATGCATTATACAAAGTTCCTTTTTGTTTCCTGCTTTAACTCACTGGGTAAGAACTATCAATCTGTCAATAGTTACTGTTACACATTTAAATAGAGAATTCCTGTCTCCCACATACAAATTCTCTTAATGTATTTCCTAGCCTGCAATTACTTGAAATTGTCCGGGGAAGCACACCCAAGAGTTTGCTGTGGAAACAGTACAACTCATTGCCAGAGAGTCTGGCTTTGATCTTGAATTGGAAATATTGATCCTTTCAGTAACTGTGATGGACTGACCCAAGCTGCAGCATAGGGTCGTGACCTCCTCCCGAGAGAGGGGTCCCCCTTTAATCAGGGGTTGGACTCTGAATGCACAGGCACACGGAAATTCATCCGCAGACACACAGACACACGGGAACTCACACACACAGACACACAGGCACATGGGAACTCACACACGCAGACACACAGGCACACGGGAACTCACGCACGCAGACACACGGGAACTCACACACACAGGCACACAGGCACACGGGAACTCACACACACAGACACACAGGCACACGGGAACTCACGCACGCAGACACACGGGAACTCACGCACACAGACACACAGGCACACGGGAACTCACACACACAGACACACAGGCACACGGGAACTCACGCACGCAGACACACGGGAACTCACACACACAGGCACACGGGAACTCACGCATGCAGACACATAGGAACTCACACACGCAGACACACAGGCACACGGGAACTCACGCATGCAGACACATAGGCACACGGGAACTCACACACACAGGCACATGGGAACTCACACACACAGGCACACGGGAACTCACACACGCAGACACAGACATACGTGAACTCACGCACACAGACACACAGGCACACGGGAACTCACACACGCAGACACAGACATACGTGAACTCACGCACACAGACACACAGGCACACGGGAACTCACACACGCAGACACAGACATACGTGAACTCACGCACACAGACACACAGGCACACGGGAACTCACACACGCAGACACAGACATACGTGAACTCACGCACACAGACACACAGGCACACGGGAACTCACACACGCAGACACAGACATATGTGAACTCACGCACACAGACACACAG
The DNA here is from genome assembly GCA_023101885.1 of Typhlomys cinereus. Taxonomy (NCBI): domain Eukaryota; kingdom Metazoa; phylum Chordata; class Mammalia; order Rodentia; family Platacanthomyidae; genus Typhlomys; species Typhlomys cinereus. Next base: position 1,122,064 of record JALPQD010000361.1, on the reverse strand, counting down.
GCACACGGGAACTCACACACGCAGACACACAGGAACTCACACACACAGACACACAGTCATACGGGAACTCACACATGCAGACACACAGGCACACAGGAACTCACACACAGACATACGGGAACTCACGCACGCAGACACACAGTCATACGGGAACTCATGCATGCAGACACACAGGCACACGGGAACTCATGCATGCAGACACACAGGCACACGGGAACTCACGCGCACACACAGGCACACGGGAACTCATGCACACACAGGCACACGGGAACTCATGCACACACAGGCACACGGGAACTCACGCGCACACAGGCACACGGGAACTCATGCACACACAGACACACAGGCACATGGGAACTCACGCACACACAGACACACAGGAGCTCATGCACACACAGGCACATGGGAACTCACGCACACACAGACACACGGGAACTCACGCGCACACAGGCACACGGGAACTCATGCACACACAGACACCCAGGAACTCATGCACACACAGGCACATGGGAACTCACGCACACACAGACACACGGGAACTCACGCGCACACAGGCACACGGGAACTCACGCACACACAGGCACACGGGAACTCACACACACAGACACACAGGCACACGGGAACTCACACACACAGGCACACGGGAACTCACGCGCACATCACGAGAGCACCCAGCAATGCCCACCAGGCCCCTGATGTCCCCTGAGGTGTCTCTGGTCACATTGATGTGGGATACATGGCCAGACTGCATTGTGGGACTTTCCTTACTTGGCGGGCTTTCAGTGTGTCACAATGTCGTGGCCTGTGGAGATGGCTCTAGCATCTCTGCAGGTGCTTCTGAGGGTGTTTCGCCTCACAGTTCCTGCTGACAGGACTTAAAAGGTTTAGACTGTGAATCTTGCCACTGGGCCTGGCATCTTAGGTGGCCCTGCACTTTGTCCCAGGACGTGAGGATGACGTGTGATCTTAGTCATTTCAGCAACCGTTTTCTCATCTGGAACAGAATAGATGATGGACGTCCTGACTGGGAGACAGCGCAGGCTGTGCTGTGTGAGGAGGCTGAGCCAGGACCTGCAATACAGAAGCCCACTCAGCATGGGGTCCGCAGAACGCCTGTGAGAGATGCAGAGAAGGAAGACAGGTGCAGAGACTGAGGCAGACACTGCCCCCAGCACCCCCAGGGGATGAGATTACAGGGCAATGTCAGGACTTAGAGGAGATATTTTATTACAATATGAGTTCAATTCCAGACAAAATTCTCAAGTCCTTTTTCTTCTGCTCTCTCATTCTCTTGCCTCTCTCTCTCTCTCTCTCTCTCTTCCTCCCTCTCGCTCCTTCTCCCCTCCCTTTTCTTTCATCTCTATATTTATTTCTGTGTCTATCTCTCCCGCACTATGACAGAGCTAGGTGAACCCCCATAGTCCATCTTGTCTCGGGGCTAATTGGCCCCAGGGCTGGAAAACTGTGTCCCAAGCCTGCAGCCTGGCTGGACTCAAATACAGCAGCCAAGATTTGTGATCACTGTGGTAGAGTTGTGATCACTGTGGTAGAGTTGTGATCACCGTGGTAGAGTGGTGATCACCGTGGTAGACTTGTGATCACCGTGGTAGAGTGGTGATCACCGTGGTAGACTTGTGATCACCGTGGTAGAGTGGTGATCACCGTGGTAGACTTGTGATCACCGTGGTAGAGTGGTGATCACCGTGGTAGACTTGTGATCACCGTGGTAGAGTGGTGATCACTGTGGTAGACTTGTGATCACCGTGGTAGACTTGTGATCACCGTGGTAATGTGGTGATCACTGTGGTAGAGTGGTGATCGCCATGGTAGAGTGGTGCTCACTGTGGTAGAGTTGATTTATGTTTCTCAGGAATCTGCCAATAATTTCTGCTACATCCTCATCATCTGATTTTCACTCAGGGTTCGTGACCTCTGCTGAAGTGGATGAGGAGATGCAAGTAGAGACTGTGCTTGCTGAATCATGAAACCTGGACGGGAAGAGAAGAAAATACAAGTTGTAAACATTTCGTGAATGATGCACTTGAGAAAATGGTCACATGGGGAGAGAAAGCCCAAGACAAAAACTGGTTCTGAGGAGCTGGAAGAGGCCGTGCTGTGAATCCTCAGAGAGGAAGCATAGGGAGACTCCAAGACAGACTCGGGTCAGACTGAGAGTGACTGACCGAGGGGCCCACTGGCCCAGAAGTTACTTGTTCCTGTTAATTTCCAGCATAATTATTAACACCGCTCCTTCTAGTTTAAAGTTTCCTAATGTGGAGAAAAACTGGTGTCTATTGTTAAAGTGGTAAGCTTCATTGGTGAACCAAAGCCTGTGCTTCATTGGGGAGTAAAAGAGATCCTTCCCTGAGGGCAAATTCTTCAGCGCAGGCCGGCCCATAAGAACACAGATTCCTTTGGAAGGTTAAGCTGAAGGGCAGAGTTTCAAAGGAAAGATCTGGTCCTCCTCCAAAGCAACTGCCCAAGACAGATCCTTCCCGACATCAGCACAGAGAAGTGAAGTTAGCTGTGATTTGAGGGGGCCATCTCCACCTGGAGGCTCCATCAGACGGACAGCATTGTCCACATGGCCCTGTTCTGGAGGCATCAAGGACGAGAAGGGTGACGCTGTGGACCCTATTCCGAGGTTTCAGAGAATGGCTGAAGAAAGGCAGAGTGTGGCAGGATTGGAAATCCTTTAAACAAAGGCCCAGGAAGGGAATTTCATGCTGTGGAGTCCAGGCATGGCTTTCTGTTGAGAAGTGAAGATGTTAGATGCAGAGCAGGTCCACGCGCTTGCATCTTTAGTTGATTGGCAAGGTCACAACACCTTTGGGAGGTGGAGCCTTGCTGGAGGAGGCAGGCTCAGGGGTGGGCCTGGAGGTCATTGCCTCACTCAGCTTCAGCTAGCGAGTCTGCTCTTGAGTGTGCAGATCGTGGCTCTGATCTCCTTGATGGATGTGACCCAAGTCTCTTCTAGCTTCTGCCAGCCAGCCAGCCTCTTCTTCCATAATGGATTACATCTCCCTTCTGGAACCAAAAGCTGAATAAATCTCCCTCTGTCCATTAAGTTGCTTGACATTGAGCGCTGATTCAGAGCAACAGAGAGAGTAACGGGTACAGGAAGGTGTTGTGTGTATTTTCTAGCAGAGGTGGAGGAACACATTTTAATTAAGCCATCCATTTTCATGTGAGCTTTTCCCTCTCTCCCAGGCATCAGAGGATATTTACTTCCCTTCTCCAATAATTTAATATTTGCATGCTTGATGAAGCAGGCCTTGTCTCCTGTGGTGTATGTCTTGAAGGTGCCGTTTCCCAGGATGCTTGCTTTCTCGTCCCAGGGGAAGGCCCACTTTGCTGTCAGGACCGGCAATCCCAGAGGACGTCTATCTCAGGTCAATCTCTCTTCTTGTGTGGCCTCCAGGCCTATGTCATGCTGCTTGTTCAAACTTCCTACGCAGAAGAAATAGCTTAGGAGCTGAAACTTGTGATGCGTGAATCGGAGAAGCATCCTTTGTAAACAAAGGTAGGTAGCAGGGAAGAATTCAGAAGACATTTGTTTTTCATGTCAGAAACATTTAAATTTGAGAGGAAAAGTAAAAAAGAAAACTGTCATTCCATTCATTAACACTTATTAGACCAATATTATATTAACACTATTCTATTACCGACTTATCTATTCCAAAGTTGAAATGAAGTATTTTTTGTTTGTTTTTAATGAAGAAATTCAGAGGTAAGAAAGGCAGTGTGGAAACTAGACTGGCTGGCAAAGCAAGCACACCAGTTTCCTGGATTTAATTTTCTTATTTCCATGACAGGCTATCACCAGGGTAGAGCATAAACAATGCAAATGACCGTGTTCCCACTGTGTCAGCCAGGAGCCAAAGCAGCTGACAGACCAAAACAGGCCTGGGAGTAGCCATCGCTGCTACCCAGCAGCCGTCGCTGCCACCAGCTTTTTCCTGGCTTCTTGAGTCCAGTTTCCTCCATCTTAACCTAGTCACACCTTGTCACTCCATGTACATCTGTCTCTTCTGGCTCTGCCCGTCTCTCATCCTCTCCTTAGCAGAACTGGGGATTGCTGTGGGTGTCCCAAAACATTCTCTGTTTCTCTCTCTCCCTCCCTCCCTCTTCCCTTCTTCTCTCTCTCTCTCCTTTCCTCTTTACCTCTCTCTCTCTCTCTCTCTCCCTCTCTCTCTCTCTCCTTTCAAATTATTAAATTAACAGCCTACACTATGACATAATGAGTCACTAGTCTGTGGACAAGGTTGTAATTATCTTTGAAAAGCCATCACTCTGCGCACTTTTTAAGAAAAGGCAAATGAAAACTTCAACTTTTAAAGGATCAATTATACCTTAAGCCCAGACTAAGAAAACTAGCATTTTCCCAGAATCAAAACTGTCTGTTTCCTTCCTTCAGAGCCTGGCCGAATCCTGCAGAGGCTTTATGAGGATTCTGATCCATGAAGCTCCTCACAGTTTGTACACTGTAATGTTACAGCCAGTTGTTTCTAAGTTTGCAGAAGAGAGCACATGAAGTCTTTCCTGGGGATATTACTCAGAGCTAGAACACTTGAAACATGCACACACACACACACACACACACACACACACACACGAACTCTCATGCACTCGTACTCACTGACACTCACACACATGTACACATACATACAAACATGCACACTCACATAATCATACTCCAATCACATTCTGACCGTCATGTAAACATACTCTCACAGATTCACATTTATACACACTCACACATTCTCAAACAGACTTAGATATTCACACACAGACTCACATCCTCACATATACACATACTTTCATAGAAGGAACTCACACATGAACACACGCATAAACTCATGCATATATGTTATCCTACACACACTCAGACACATGGTGTTCTGGGGTCTGGGAACACTTGCTTGTCTTCTACAGCTCACTTCAGTATTGTCCTTGCCAGCTTTCAGTGAATACAGGGGGTGGAGAAGGATGTCCCCACCCTAGAAGTTAGCATCTCACTCGCAGTGCTTCATGGTAACACTAAGAACATGAACTGAAACCTCTGATCAGCTCAAGCACATGTGTGGCTTGCACTTCTACCTTGTGGAGTGGAACGTCACTGTCTTCCCTTTAACCACTGCACACTGAGTCTTTGTCCTCTTTGAACTCAGTCATGAGGAAGTGTTTGAGAATAGCAGGGTCCTGGCTGGCTGCTCCTTGTGGGCGCAGCTGGTCCTGGCTGACTGCTCCTCTGTGGGCACAGCTGGTCCTGGCTGACTGCTCCTTGTGGGCACAGCTGGTCCTGGCTGACTGCTCCTCTGTGGGCACAGCTGGTCCTGGCTGACTGCTTCTCTGTGGGCATAGCTGGTCCTGGCTGACTGCTCCTTGTGGGCACAGCTGGTCCTGGCTGGCTGCTCCTTGTGGGCACAGCTGGTCCTGGCTGACTGCTCCTTGTGGGCACAGCTGGTCCTGGCTGACTGCTCCTTGTGGGCACAGCTGGTCCTGGCTGACTGCTCCTTGTGGGCACAGCTGGTCCTGGCTGACTGCTTCTCTGTGGGCACAGCTGGTCCTGGATGACTGCTCCTTGTGGGCACAGCTGGTCCTGGATGGCTGCTCCTTGTGGGCACAGCTGGTCCTGGCTGACTGCTCCTTGTAGGCATAGCTGGTCCTGGCTGACTGCTCCTTGTGGGCATAGCTGGTCCTGGCTGGCTGCTCCTCTGTGGGCACAGCTGGTCCTGGCTGGCTGCTCCTTGTGGGCACAGCTGGTCCTGGCTGACTGCTCCTTGTGGGCACAGCTGGTCCTGGCTGACTGCTCCTCTGTGGGCACAGCTGGTCCTAGCTGACTGCTCCTTGTGGGCATAGCTGGTCCTGGCTGGCTGCTGTTCCCTGGGAACCTCTGGGCTTTGAGGCTCAGGATCAAAGGCAGTTGGGCTTTCACCCCAGGTTGCTGTCACTTAGACTCCTCTGCATCTTGGGGTGACTTCTATAGCCACATTTAATGGTCTTTTAGAACTTCAGCTGCTGTTCAGGTGTTTTTTGATGTCTGGTGATGCTGACCGTCACATGCCTGAGTCTGTTAGAATCTGAAGACCACTGCAGAGAAGCTAACGGAAACGCTCTTCTCAGCTCTCTTGTGTGAATTGTTTAAATAATTCCCAGCTCCTACATAGCTAATACTCACTCAACAATGTTAAAATAGATGCCACAGAAGCTCAACAACCTTGAATATGCTGAGATATCCCTATTGTGGCTCCTCCCACGAAGGAGAACGGTGAAGGCTAGAAAAGCCATCAAACCTCAAGATCAGTAGATAGAAACACAGGTTCCAAAACTCACTTCCCAGAGACCTTGATGCACTCATAGCAAGGGTGGTGTATTTTAAACACTGCCACTCTGAAATTCCTCATACTCCTTCCTACTTGAAGAGTTTATCCAGGCCTATTCCTTCAGCAAGAGATTTGGCAGAAAAAAAAACAGTAATAACCTGAATTTCAGCTTAAAATTCTTAGGTCTCAGGAAGGGGGAGCAGTAGTTAAGGTAAAGGTTAATGAGAAATTTGGAAGGCGGAAGGCATCCCTGGCAGGACTGCCTTCTCCGAGATGAGAGATTGCTCAGGGCTCCAGAGGAGACAAGCAGACGAGGCAAGTGGTGGCGACCCTTAGACCCTACAGCTCAGCTCAGAAGCACAGCCTCAGCCCTTGGCCCTGGCAGCTCCATCCCCACGCCCAGCTCCGTAATCCCTGCCCTGGCACTGACCAGTGTCACCCGACAAAAGCCTTCCGGCCCCAGTGGAAAGGCCATACAGACCACCTTTGCCTTTGTCCTTGGGCTTTTCAGTAGAGGCCTTCTGGTCATGCTGCTGCTTGTGGGTAAGACAGCCAACTCCTCCTCCTTCATATGGTCACAACGTCTGAAGACCCTTCCATCTGCTTAAGGCTCACCCTCCTGTCTGAGGATCTCCTCCAGCCTGAGGATCTCCTCCCGCCTGAGGATCTCCTCCCGTCTGAGGATCTCCTCCTGCCTGAGGATCTTCTCCTGTCTGAGGATCTCCTCCTGCCTGAGGATCTCCTCCCGCCTGAGGATCTCCTCCTGAGGATCTCCTCCTGTCTGAGGATCTCCTCCCGCCTGAGGATCTCCTCCTGTCTGAGGATCTCCTCCCGCCTGAGGATCTCCTCCTGTCTGAGGTCTGTCCTTCCTGTCTGAGGTCTGTCCTTCCTGTCTGAGGATCTCCTCCCACCTGAGGATCTCCTCCCACCTGAGGATCTCCTCCTGAGGATCTCCTCCTGCCTGAGGATCTCCTTCTGTCTGAGGTCTGTCCTTCCTGTCTGAGGTCTGTCCTTCCTGTCTGAGGATCTCCTCCTGTCTGAGGATCTCCTCCCGCCTGAGGATCTCCTCCCGCCTGAGGATCTCCTCCTTTCTGAGGATCTCCTCCTGTCTGAGGATCTCCTCCCGTCTGAGGTCTGTCCTTCCTGTCTGAGGATCTCCTCCTGTCTGAGGATCTCCTCCTGTCTGAGGTCTGTCCCTCCCGTCTGAGGTCCGTCTTTCCCGTCTGAGGTTTGTCCTTCCCGTCTGAGGTCCGTCCTTCCTGTCTGAAGACTCTTACATCTTTGGGTCAAACCATGGCTCCCACAGTTCTATCTAATAAATACCCCCATCTTCATCAACTGCCACCTTTAGAACCATTTTTCAGTCTGGGTTTGTGGTGTTTGTGGTGGTGACATCAATAATCCCAGCTAGATGAGCTTTAGACCATCCCACTGCGTGGATCTCTGGGGACAGCAAATTAGACGGCAGCTACTACCTTAGCAATACAAGCAGCCATCCTGATTATGAGAATTCTTTCCTGCCATTTCCTGTGTTTTCCATGAAATGATGTGTTAACCTTGGCCAGATGGAGAGTCGCTGACAAATAATGAAGATTGTTTGGTATTTTGCATCGATTAGTCAAGGCAGTTGTATATTGGACAGTGGCTTTATATGGATTTATAAAATATATGAGAGCCAAGACTGATTGAAATAATGTTTCAGGACTTAAAAGGTACTTCAAAATGAAGTTTTCAAGTTTGTGGCCTATGGAGACCTCAATTTTATTAACTGCCTGAGAAATAATAGTTAAAGACCACGCTAATCTCACTGTACCAAAGTGACACGTATAAAAAGTTTCCCTAGGTCAGAGGCCACTGAGCATGCCCAGACTGACATGTGTCAGGAAATCTGATGGATGCACCGATGGTGGCAGGGAAGAACATAGAGTCAGGTGGCGAAGGGCGTTTGAGTGGTGGTGGGTTGAAGAGGAGGGAGGAGTGGACGGCAGGAAAATTTTCATGATTGGGGTACTGATGGATGAGTTTGGGAAACTGTCCACACCCTCTTCTGTGACAGAACCAAGAAGAACATGCTAGAACCTGCTTAGTGTCTGTGAGCAAGGTGAGGGATGAATGGGGGGAAAGACCAGGGTGTCTTCAGTGTGGCAAACTCTCTGGCTCTAGCTGGTCTGATGCTGATCCTACCTGTGACTGACAGGAAGCGAATGTGGCTTATTCCCATTCATACAAATTACTGTGCAATTCTGGAGATTCAGTGTCAGTGAACGACACTATGGATGGGAAATCCAGTAAATAACTTACCCTTTTCTTTGGCTTTCATGAGCTTTAGGAGGTGGAGCAGAAGAAGAAACGCTAGAAAGCAACTTGGCATTTCAGTCCCTTGTTCTGACGTGTGTGTGACTAAACGACAGAATGGAAACTGAGTTCAAATTCTCTCTCTTTTTTTTTTTAATTTTTTTATTATTATTTATTCAACTGTGTGCATGCGCGCGCGTCTGTGTGTGTGTGTGTCTGTGTATGTGTAGAACCATGGACGAATTCGTGAACCACCATGGACATCTCCACCTCCTTATGCCCCGGGATTCACAGGCTCCGCCCTACCAGGACCAGAAGCGCAGGCCACCCCCGCTTCCGCCTGGCGTCTATACGTGGGATCTGGGATCCGAACTCAGGACCTTCCGCCTGCAAGGCGGAGGCTTAACCCCTGAGCCACCTCTCCAGCCCAAGTTCAAATTCTCTCTACATGGCCAAGTGAGCATCCAGTGTGCACTGAGTAGGCCTGGTAAATTCAACAATAGCTCAGAAGTATCATAATATATGACAATACACACATTTATTTTAAACTTTGAATCATATTGGCAACTATTGCCTTAGATAATTAATTCTACTTCTAGTGTCTCTTGTTGGGAAATATACATGACATGTTAAAAGTGGTCACAAAAACAACTACTAAGTGCTCAAAAAGGTTAAAATCCTTCACATCTGCTTTGTGAACACACAGCACTATGGACACACACACACACACACACACACACACACAAACGTGCAAAGTTATAAAATGCACATTTTTGTGACTAGGCAATCTCCATTTTGGCTTTTCCTAAGCAGCATCTTATTTTTATGTTTTGTTTTGTGTGTGTTGTGGTGTGTGCGATGTGCATTTGTGTGTGCTCATGTTCTGTGTGTGAGTACAGGTATGTGCACGATGTACGTATGTATCTGTGTATGTGCATTTGTGTGTGTGTGGTGTGTGTGCATGCTGAGTGTGTGGAGGTCAGAGGAGAGTTTCAGTCTTGGTCCTTGCCTTCCGTCTTTTTGAGCAGGATTTCTTGCTTGCCAGGGCATGCTCCAGGCTGAGTGAGTGTTGGGTGAGCTTTGGAGAATTCTCCGGTCGCTGCTCACATCTGTCCTTGGGAGGGCGCAGAGTGCAGACACACACTGACTGCAGTTTTACGCGGACTCTAGGGACTTCAACTTGGTGGGTCACAGCCACGCGGTTGAAGGTACCGCAGGTGCTCTGCCCACGGGTCCATCTCCAGCTCCTCTAAGGGCTCTTCTGAAGCCTCTCCGCGCGCACCTTAAGCGTTCGTCTGTGATTTTCCTCCCTTTGATGAACACACACGTATCCACACGACAAAATAAGCTTCTAAAGGAACAAAGGTGCCATGGCGTATCCGGCCCTTCCTAGTCGGTTGCAAAGCAGAGCATATGTGGTCGTGCTGCTGCCACACATTCACATCTTACTCTGCGGCTCGCTGCTCTGGCAAGCTCGGGGGTCACCGACCTCCGTTCTGGTGCCTCCTCTGCCTTTGCGGCGACCCATCAACAGTCTCGGGAGGAAAGCGACCCTACGGGTGTGTCCATTGCATGGTCTGGGTGCGTCCCTAGCACTGTCGTTCTTAAGGGGCACAAGGCAGGAGGTGCGGGTGGCAGTTAGATTCTGTCTCTGGCAATGCTGGAGAGAAGCGGATAAAAGAAGAAAGCAGTTACCGCGTGCTGGGGCTTCTCGTTGACATTCATGGTGAGCCGATGTCATGCCTTTGGATCTGAAGTGAGGCTGATTGTCCCGGGAGGGGCAGGAGCCTGTGGAAGAGACTGCTCACCCTAGTTAGCTGACAAGGAGGTGGGAGAGAGGGAGAAGGAGAGAGACAGAGACAGAGAGAGATGGAGGGCGACAGAGGGAGACCGAGACACAAAGGGAGATGGAGAGAGGCAGAGAGAGGCAGAGAGAGGCACACGGGTGGAGGAGTTGAACACATGCCTTTTCCAGAAGCCCCCAGGCTGAGGCACTCGGCCCCTCAAAAGTGATGGCACTTAATCAGCTGAGGAGGCAGAGCCCCGTGACACACGGGGGCTACAGAGTCCCAGGACTTGGAGGGGCGAGATCCAAGTGCACGAGTGTTGGGCCTCCTTCAAACAGGGCTGCTTGTTCTAGACGCGGCGCCCACGGCAGTGCTGGCGGCAGCGAGGAAAGGCTGCGAGCGAACCATCCACAGGCGCCTCGGCTCCGGCGAGGGGGCCGCGGCGGCGCGTCCTGAGCGACACACGAGGAGCAGCTGCTTCAGAAGAGGGCAGAGCCCGGCGCGTCTCTGTGGGGGTCACTTGAGCGTGAGTGCAGCTGCAAAGATGGCGTCGGGCACGGGTGGCAGGAGTGTGAAGGACAAGCCGACAAATAGAGAGAAGGACAAAGTCAGAGAGAGAAGATGAGAAAATAATTATGGATAATTGCAGAGCAATAAGGGACAATGTTAGAAATGTGGCATTATTATGTCGTCTATTGACAATTTATCATTTATCTACTTATCTACCTATCATTTATAATTTACTTGTTTGTCTGCTATCTACCCATCATCTCTCTACTATCTATATACCATTGATCCATCTATTAACCTATTGTCTGTCATCCATCTATCATTTATTTATATATCATCCACCTATCTATCACATCCATCTATTCATTCATCTATGTATTTGCCATCTATCTACCTTCTATCATCTATCTATTCATACATCTATTTGTCATGTCTATCTCTCTGATTATTAACCATCTATCTATCTATGTCTGTCTATCTATCATCTGTCTTCCTGTTCATCTATCTATCTATCATCTATCTTCCTGTTCATCTATCTATCTATCATCTATCTTCCTGTTTATCTATCTATCTATCTATCTATCTATCTATCTATCTATCTATCTATCATCTATCTTCCTGTTTATCTATCTATCTATCTATCTATCTATCTATCTATCTATCTATCTATCTATCATCTATCTATCTATCTATCTGTGCACCTCTGTCAACACTCTCCCCTCACGTAAGAAGGTGGGAGTGAGGTTGGGGGACTTGAAATTTTGGATGTCTAAATAATGTACGAACAGAGGCAGAGGAAGACCTTCCTTCTCTTCGATGCCTCCCCCCGCCCCCGTCTGTGTTCTCGCTTCCTGGAGACAAAAGACATATATGTGTTTTTCTGACACCCTACAATGTGTTGTTCCATCTCAGCTTCACTTTGATTTTTTGTCTGTCATTCAAATATTCAGGTTCGGGGCACTTTGTTGTCATTCATCCGGCTCTATCTGTGAAGCGACCATGTTAGACATTGTCTCACTAGACTTGGCCAGAAACACACTGTTGCCGCTCATATCGACAGCATTTTTAAAGACACGCTTCCTACTTCCAGATGCAGGATGTCACTCAAACCCTCGAAATGTCAGGTTCATCTCAGTGCTTCTTTCACGAGCAGCCCTCGGCACATAAACGGGGTGAGCTAGGAGTCTGATATCTTTCTGTTTCATTTTGAAGAATACAGTTAGAGAAGAGGAATTCTATCTTGACTCTAACATTGCTCATACGAAACACTCTAAGTTTTACTCCTCTTGTGTATATTACTGACCTTTTTAAAGATAGGTCATAGGTAGACCATGCTGGCCTTGAAACCACTGTGCAGCCAAGGGTGACATGAGCTCCCCATCCTCCTGCGCCCCCTCTGGGGTGAGGGGGCCACACACCTGTGTCACTGTGCCCAGTCTGCTGGGTACTCTGCATGCTTGGCAAGCAATCTGCTGGCTGAGCTACAGCCAAGGGCTCCATCCCAGCCCTTTGCTGCATGTTTCTCTGGCCCCGGGCTACAAATGGTCTAATGAGAGAAACGAATGTGGAGCCTGCAGGTGAGCTCGCATTTTTGGCAGCTTTAGTACAGAAATGGAGATACGCCCTGCTCAGGGGCGCCCTGCTCTGTTGTCGCTCTGACTGCTGACTGAACTAAGAGCAGCCGTAACGGGTAATTTCGCAAGTATCTGACATCGTAACAGATCTTTTCATTTGTCATGAATGTATATTGATTGTACATTGGTGGTCATAGTCTGATAAGTGACCATCTCACTCCCCACCCGCATGTCTCCCACACCTGAGAACCAATGTGAAGCATGCAGTGCCGAATCCGCGGAGCCTTTGCCGAGTGGTGATTTAGGTTGAGAGACCTCACCTTGTTTTATGAGGGGATTACATTAAGTGGCAAATAAAACAGCTTGTGGGAAGAAATATGGCAGCATATCTTGTAGTGACTAATGACGGCATTGCTTTTGCGCACTGAAAGCTGAGCAGGATGCAGCTATTTTCAGGAAAGAGCATCCGGCTGGAAGAGGAAAGCGCGTCACAAAAGCAACTGCTCATCCTGAGGGCATCCGGCCTCCCTGGTCTGCTCCGCAGGCTTAAAGCTTAGGATAAAAGGTCAGCGATTTCCAGCACCAAGTTCAAGGGAGAAGAACTGTATAAGGTTTGTGATGCTCAGCACCCTGGGAAATGGGCAAAAGCAGGCAGGACGTCCACTGTTAGCACCCGTGTGACGACACACACCCTTGTGCGTCACGTCCGCTGTTAACACCCCTGTGATGACACACACCCCTGTGCCTTGTGTCCACTGTTAACACCCCATGTTGACGACACGCATCCCTGTGCGTCACGTCCGCTGTTAGCACCCATGTGACGACACGCATCCCTGTGCGTCACTCCACTGTTAACACCCGTGTGACGACACACACCCCTGTGCATCCCACTGTTAGCACCCATGCTGACTACACACACCCCTGTGCATCCCACTGTTAGCACCCGTGTGACGACACACACCCCTGTGCATCCCACTGTTAACACCCCTGTGACGACACACACCCCTGTGCGTCGCACCCCCTGTTAACACTGAGGCTTACAGTCATGCAGTCATGGTTACAGTCAGACGAACCTGCGATTGCTGGTCAGCAGAGAAGCAGGCTAGTGGCCTGGACATCCCTGTGGGCTGCTCAGCCTTGGGAGCTGAGCCGACTCTTCCATTTTGCTGCCTATGCAGTTCATCTGAAATGCTGTCGTTCAGAAATGGTTAGGACATGTCCCTAAAGTAGGCCAATTTCACCAAGCTATAGAGTCTGAATTCTTAAAAATTTCACCTTATTTCTAACCTACATAAAGACCATCGGTTTCGGCAGATTTTGATAAAGCTTCAGAAACTTCTCGCACAGAACAGATCATTTCAGGTAGTGTCCCATGTTGGTGCTTCAGCTAACGGCTGTTATTTCTTGTTTTCTGTGTGTGTCTCAGAGGCCACGATCTCCAGAGAATGCTTGGTGGGAGTGCGGCTGTGTGCTGCCTTACCTGAACTAAGCGCTGCTCTTTCTTCTTCCTCTTAGCTCTTAGAGACTTTTGTATAGCAACAGAATGAACTTAGGTTCTGCCCCCAGCCCCTCCCTCTCTCCCGCCCACCTCTCCCTGAAGCTCTCGTGTCCTTCTGTCCAGGACGCTATTCAGGACCCCGAGCCAGCAGGAGCCTGACACCCTCTGTTGTAGACCCACCACCGCACAGGTCTGGGAGAGGTGACCCATCCGTGGGGAGCTCCGGGTACAGCAGCCTGACCTGACTGGACGACCACAGCAGGCTGTGTACCCCACCTGCAAACTCTTCCTGTCTTACCTCCCCCTCTTCCGCAAGGTTCCCTGAGCCTTGGGAGGGGGTTGTCTTGATGACGCGATTAGGACTGGACACTGCTGAGTCTTAGGTTGGCCAGTCGTGGTTCTCCGCATCACATGCCTTCCATTGTGACAGGAGCATTTGGTTGAGTTGTGCAACTTTTCTCATCTAAGGGCACAGCGAGCAGTGTTTAGATGACAGTTTACTATCATGTATTTATAGTAACACTTAGACATCTGTTTCTGGCATTCTCCGGTGTTCCCTTCCACCGGTATTTGGGTGGGTTTGCAGCACAAGGCATGTGTTCCATGCTAAAAATTGGACTTCGGAACCACTAGGAGAGCAATGGTTACCCAGTGTATTACACTCCTCGGTTGCGCCACCGAACTTTTCTTGCCAGAAATGTCGTTATAGCAGCGTGTGGCATTCACAGGGAGTGAGGTCATCGCTTCTCTATCTGATCCTTTTGTGTTTTTGTCATCCCACCCACTCTGCGTCCTGTCCCTCACTCCCCTCCCTTTCCTTTCATAACTTTTTCACCTTCTTACCTGTGTTCTTTTTTTTTGCACGTGAATAGGTACAGGTGTGCACATACTTGTAGCTGCTTGTGGGTGTAGAACAGGGCACTGTGTATTCTTGAGGAGACCAAAGGTGACTTATGGAGTCGCTTCAGATTGCCCTACCTCCTTATTGCTTGGCTCTGGGTTTCCCAGGATCCACCTTCTGAGGCCAGATATATAGGTCACCGCCATTTCTGCCTGATGTTTTCACATCAGATCCAGGATCTGAACTCAGGTCCTTCTGCTTGCGCCATCTCTGAGCTATCTCTCCAGTCCCTCACCTGTGCACTTAGCTGTGCAACATTTTGCCTCCATTCGTTTAGGATCTTCCCCACTCTTGGTTTATGGTCCTTTGTGGGTTGTGGCTGTTAGAACTTCCATTTGAACACAACACTCTGAAAGCTCGATGCAGCATTGGTCTTTCTGTATCTGGACACCACAGCGTAATTTCTTCTAATTTCATCCATTTATTGGCAAATTACATTAACTCATTTTTTCATGAGAGCTGAAAGTGATTCATTGTGTATATGCAGCGCATTTTCGTTACCTATTATTCTACTCTCGGACATCTAGACTGATTTCGTTTCTTGCTATTGTGAACGGAGCTGCAACAAACATGGATATACAAAGATTTCTATAATAAGATGCTGCATACTTTGGAAAGATTCACAAGAGAGGAATAGCTGGGTCATATACTAGTTCCATTTATAAGACGCCATGAAGAATTCACACCTATGGATTCATCTAACCTCAGAACGAGAAACTGAAGAAAGAAGCTCAGAACACATTTTCCATAGCATCGTAGATGAAAACTTCCACACCTGAGGAAAGAGGGTGTCATCCCCGTGCAGACATAGAGAGCACCAAAGAGATGAGGCCAGAACAGAGACGCCCACAGCACACAACGGTCCGAACGCCACAGGTGCCGATGGAAGAGAAAATCCCGAGTCGTCAGCGGGAAAAGCCAAGCTGCATATAGAGACCGTCAGAATAGCCGTATTCTCAGGCCGCCCTTGGGAAGAGTTTGCAGGGCCGCCCTGGTGCCAGGCCCGGCCTTGCGTCTCACTCAACTCCAGCTGGCGTGCGCTTTCCTCCTTTTCACCATCCCCGTCCTACAACTCTCATTCCTTTCCTAGAATGGAATATGCTAATTAAATGGCAAGAAGTAGGCGCATAGTAGGTGCTCAGCCACTTAGTCTCTTCCCTGCTCGTGTAGGCTAATGGGATAATGGCTGCTTCGCGTGCAAACGTGAGGTCCTGAGTTCTCCATCAGTCCCCTTTGCATTTCAATAACATTTCAACCTTGCTCTGGACAGTGAGAGGTGCGTCATCCAGGAATATGTCCTGGTTTGGATCCTGACAGTTGTCTGTGTCTGCAGGACACTTGCAAGCCAATGAAGTTGATGGTCAGCTGCTGCAGTTCCCCGCATGGTTGCTGATAAATGACCTTCGAATGGCTTAAGGGGACAAGGGATTTACTTTCTCACAATTACCAGTTACAGTTTATAGTCCAGCTTGCATGTTGCAGCTCACACCAACTCAGGGCCGAGGGAACGGGCCACACCATCTCTACATGATGGCTGAGAGAGGGACGATCCTTACTTGCCCGACCAGCACATCTGGCCAAGTGTACACGAGGATGCCAACTTCTTCAACCAACTCTTGGTATTTTATCCCAGGGCCTAATCCCACCCGCCATGGGCTGGGCCTTCCTCATCCTCCTGAAGGTTTGCTCTAGGTTTAACCCAACTAATTCTCCATAAATGTGCCCAGAGCTCAAACCCCCAACTTTCAAGTTGACACCTGTGCCTAACCATGACATCAGCCAAAAGGACCAGTAATTCTAACAAGAGTGTATATGTGTGTCAAAGAGTCACAAAGATGAGACGTAGAATTTTAAGATGTTATAAAGATATCTTGGTGTGTAGGCAGATTTCCATGTGAACTGTTTTAGTTGTTCTACTCATGGCAATTCTTCCATGTCTGTGATAGATGATAACTGAGCATGAAGAACTAATTAGGAACACGTCTTTTTTACATGTGTGTGTGTGTGTGCGTGCGCCCTGGCGGCATCAGGAACCATCTAGATTTCTCCTCAATCTTATGCTTTTCTGGGAGATTTTCCAGACTCTGCCTTTCAGGATCACAATGATAGGCTGCCATCCATAACTGCCTGTGATCTGGGATCTGCACTCAGGCTTTTGGCTTGCAAGTCGAAGACCTTAACACTTGATCCACCTCTTCAGCCCCAGAGTCAGATCTTAAGAGTGTATATTTAAATACTAATTTTTATGTATCGATGTATGTGTGTATGCATGTATGTGTGCACGCATAGGTATGTGTGTGTTTGTGTGTGTCTATGTGTTTGTGTGTATATGTGTGCCTGTGTGTCTATGTGTCTATGTGTCTGTGTGTGTATGTGTGTGTGTGTCTGTATGTGTGTATTTGTGTATATGTGTATGTGTGTATATGTGTATATGTGTCTCTGTGTTTATGTATATATATGTGTGTATATGTGTATGTACATGTGTGTGTATATGTGTATATGTGTGTGTATGTGTGTATATGTGTCTCTGTGTCTATGTATATATATGTGTGTGTATATATGTGTCTGTGTGTGTATGTGTGTGTGCTTGTATGTGTGTGTGTCTGTATGTGTGTGTCTGTATGTGTCTATGTGTATATATGTGTGTGTATATGGGTGTATGTGTGTGTGTCTGTATGTGTGTATGTGTATGTATATGTGTGTGTATCTCTGTGTCTATGTGTATATATGTGTGTGTGTATATGTGTGTGTCTGTATGTGTATGTGTGTGTGTATATGTGTGTGTATGTGTGTGTGCCTGTATGTGTGTATGTGTGTGTGTGTGTGCCTGTATGTGTGTGTGTGTGTATGTGTGTGTGTCTCTGTGTCTGTGTGTATATATGTGTGTGTATATGTGTGCCTGTATGTGTGTATGTGTATGTGTATGTGTATGTGTGTGTATGTGTGTCTCTGTGTCTGTGTATATATGTGTGTGTATGTGTGTCTGTATGTGTGTGTGCCTGTATGTGTATGTGTATGTGTGTGTGTATGTGTGTGTGTCTCTGTGTCTGTGTGTATATATATGTGTGTGTATATGTGTACCTGTATGTGTGTATGTGTGTATGTGTGTGTGTATGTGTGTGTGTGTGTATCTGGACCGACCAAGCTCAGGCTTCTGGGACACCTGACTAGTTATTTCAGTTCTTGGATCCACCTCTGTCCTCATGACTACAAGCTGGGTGTGGTGAGCAGAGGCTAAATGTGGAGCCAGACATCACACAAGAATGCGAGGGCCAGACTGTGAACAACACTGCTGTGATTGTGAGCGTGCAGGGAAAGCACAGCATAGGGACAGAGAAGCTGAAGTAAACAAGTAAACTTGTGTGTGCCGAGAAACTTGCTAGAGACTTGCGTGCTGTGAAGCTTGCGGCGATAAACACATTGGTGCGTGAAGTGCTTTTGCGTCTGATTGTAACCATGGCGACATGACCCCAGAGCTTGTAACCTCATCAGTGTGAACATATGATGTGTGGTGTGAATTGTAACCGTGAACATATCTGAGTGAGGTGATTGGTTGAATTTTGAATAAAGTGACACACGCCTAAGTCAAAGGAGGAATAAGAATGGGGAGCTGAGAGAGCTCATCAGATCCGACTTCCTACCACTAGCTGGGCCGTGTCTGTGCGTCAGACCTGCAGTGTTTCGTGTTCCCGACGTCAGGCCTGCCCGTGAACAGTGACGGACTGAGGATCGGAGCAGTAGCGTGACCGCAGCTCAGCCTGCCTTGCGCTCTCAGCCTGCCAGGGCTCCCCTGGGACTGACAAGCGCTGCCTTGAATCTCCAGTCGGCCCACCTACTTGTTTCCAGAGGTGTAGGTGCGCATGCATGAGTGCTCAGGATACTGTGGACCACCAAGTCACCTCAACAACCCCTTGGAGAATTTTCATAAATGTCCCAAAGAGGTTTGTTGAGTGAAGTTAATACAGCTTTTCTCAGCTGTTCAAGATTCCTCAATATTGCTCTGAACCCACAGAATCTTCTTCCTACAAAGAACCTACTATTGTATTTACACTATTGTGCAAAGAACCTACTATAAGCTTTGGAAGAATGGATTGTGGAAAAGGAAAACAATTTCCGTTTTCTCTTCTAGATATATGTCCTCCAACAGACATGAAGTAAGGAGATACTTCTCTGACGTTATGACAGTGTTTTCTTTTCTTGACATGGATGCTTAAACACCAGAATTTCAAAGTTCTAATTATCCCAGTTTGTCATAATTTCAAAGGTTAGTTACAACATACATCAGCGAGTTTCTAGTTGGTGTTATAAAAGCCCCAAGTAAAGCACCTGAACAGCTGTCTCTGCTGCCTTGGGGCAAAGAGGAAGTGCAGCCCTGGAGGCAGGGGAGGGGGAGTACTGGTCTCACAGGGACTGGAAGTGCACAGAGCAGGGCGGGGCGGGGACAAGACACACCCTTAGAGACCCCAACGACTCCTGCATCCGGCCTGCTTGCCGCTTCTCACCACCTTCCAGCAGCTCCACTGATTTGTGACTCCTCAAAAGGGTGTCTCCATTGGTGAGGTCAGCCCTTAGGGCCCAGTCTGCCTTCCGATTAGCCATTGAAGTCTTGAACTTTCCCTTGGGGTGTGTGTGTGTGTGTGTGTGTATGTGTGTGTGTGTGTGTGTGCAAGGAAGGGCAGGGGCACAACTGAGCACCATCCTGGGGCGTCATGGTCACCGTAAACACCTGCTCTTAGGCTGTGATTCCAAGTACAGCACAGAAACCTGCTCCTTAAATTTTAATTTAAGAGAATGAGATTGGAATATTGTGGTTGCACACAAAGAAGTTCACATTTTGCTTTGCTGATACATGCTTATTTGTCAAAGGAAACTGAATTTATCCTGTATGAAGACATACATGGGCATTGAAGACCATGTCCTGCCAAGGTAACTTTTGTTCTGTTGTGACCCATGTTCTCGTGTCTTTGCTACTTGTGAGACTCAAGAACAGAGAACATGTCTTGTCTGTGTCTTGAGCTCCATGAACACTCACTGAGATAATCAGTACTCGCCGTGACATCAGTACTCGCTGTGACATCAGTACTCACTGTGACATCAGTACTCGCTGTGAACATCAGTACTCACTGTGACATCAGTACTCGCTGTGACATCAGTACTCGCTGTGACATCAGTACTCACTGTGACATCAGTACTCACTGTGACATCAGTACTCGCCGTGAATATCAGTACTCGCCGTGAACATCAGTACTCACTGTGACATCAGTACTCACTGTGACATCAGTACTCACTGTGACATCAGTACTCGCTGTGAACATCAGTACTCACTGTGACATCAGTACTCACTGTGACATCAGTACTCACTGTGACATCAGTACTCACTGTGGACATCAGTACTCACTGTGACATCAGTACTCACTGTGACATCAGTACTCGCTGTGAACATCAGTACTCACTGTGACATCAGTACTCACTGTGACATCAGTACTCACTGTGACATCAGTACTCACTGTGGACATCAGTACTCACTGTGACATCAGTACTCGCTGTGACATCAGTACTCGCTGTGACATCAGTACTCACCGTGAACATCAGTACTCACCGTGAACATCAGTACTCACTGTGACATCAGTACTCACTGTGACATCAGTACTCGCTGTGACATCAGTACTCACTGTGACATCAGTACTCGCTGTGGACATCAGTACTCACTGTGACATCAGTACTCACTGTGACATCAGTACTCACTGTGACATCAGTACTCGCCGTGGACATCAGTACTCACTGTGGACATCAGTACTCACTGTGAACATCAGTACTCGCCGTGACATCAGTACTCACTGTGACGAGCAGTACTCACTGTGACATCAGTACTCACTGTGACATCAGTACTCGCTGTGACATCAGTACTCACTGTGGACATCAGTACTCACTGTGACATCAGTACTCACTGTGACATCAGTACTCACTGTGACGAGCAGTACTCACTGTGACATCAGTACTCACTGTGACATCAGTACTCGCCGTGAACATCAGTACTCGCTGTGAACATCAGTACTCACTGTGACATCAGTACTCACTGTGACATCAGTACTCACTGTGACATCAGTACTCGCTGTGAACATCAGTACTCACTGTGACATCAGTACTCACTGTGACATCAGTACTCGCTGTGACATCAGTACTCGCTGTGAACATCAGTACTCGCTGTGGACATCAGTACTCGCTGTGACATCAGTACTCACTGTGACGAGCAGTACTCACTGTGACATCAGTACTCACTGTGGACATCAGTACTCACTGTGACATCAGTACTCGCTGTGGACATCAGTACTCGCCGTGAACATCAGTACTCACTGTGACATCAGTACTCACTGTGACATCAGTACTCGCTGTGACATCAGTACTCGCTGTGAACATCAGTACTCGCTGTGACATCAGTACTCACTGTGACATCAGTACTCACTGTGACATCAGTACTCGCCGTGACATCAGTACTCGCTGTGGACATCAGTACTCGCTGTGAACATCAGTACTCACTGTGACATCAGTACTCACTGTGACATCAGTACTCGCTGTGGACATCAGTACTCGCTGTGAACATCAGTACTCACTGTGACATCAGTACTCACTGTGACATCAGTACTCGCTGTGAACATCAGTACTCGCTGTGACATCAGTACTCGCTGTGAACATCAGTACTCGCTGTGGACATCAGTACTCACCGTGAACATCAGTACTCACTGTGACATCAGTACTCGCTGTGACATCAGTACTCGCTGTGACATCAGTACTCGCTGTGACATCAGTACTCGCCGTGGACATCAGTACTCACCGTGAACATCAGTACTCACTGTGACATCAGTACTCACTGTGACATCAGTACTCGCTGTGACATCAGTACTCACCGTGAACATCAGTACTCACTGTGACATCAGTACTCACTGTGACATCAGTACTCGCTGTGACATCAGTACTCACCGTGAACATCAGTACTCACTGTGACGAGCAGTACTCACTGTGACATCAGTACTCACCGTGAAGAGCGGTACTCACCGTGAAGTGCGGTACTCACTGTGAACATCAGTACTCACCGTGAAGTGCAGTACTCACCATGAACATCAGTACTCACTGTGACATCAGTACTCACCGTGAAGAGCGGTACTCTCCGTGACGAGCGGTACTCTCCGTGACGAGCGGTACTCACCGTGAACAGTAGTACTCACCGTGAAGTGCGGTACTCACCGTGAAGTGCAGTACTCACCGTGAAGTGCGGTACTCACCGTGAAGTGCGGTACTCACCGTGAAGTGCGGTACTCACCGTGAAGAGCGGTACTCACCGTGAAGAGCGGTACTCACCGTGACGAGCGGTACTCACCGTGAAGTGCAGTACTCACCGTGACGAGCAGTACTCACCGTGAAGTGCAGTACTCACCGTGAAGAGCAGTACTCACCGTGAAGTGCAGTACTCACCGTGAAGAGCAGTACTCACCGTGAAGTGCAGTACTCACCATGAAGTGCAGTACT
The DNA here is from genome assembly GCA_023101885.1 of Typhlomys cinereus. NCBI lineage: Eukaryota > Metazoa > Chordata > Mammalia > Rodentia > Platacanthomyidae > Typhlomys > Typhlomys cinereus. Next base: position 1,099,649 of record JALPQD010000361.1, on the reverse strand, counting down.
CACCATGAACAGCAGTACTCACCATGAAGTGCGGTACTCACCGTGAAGAGCGGTACTCACCGTGAACATCAGTACTCACCGTGAAGAGCGGTACTCACCGTGAACATCAGTACTCACCGTGACGAGCAGTACTCACCGTGAACATCAGTACTCACCGTGAAGAGCAGTACTCACCGTGAAGAGCGGTACTCACCGTGAAGAGCGGTACTCACCGTGAAGAGCGGTACTCACCGTGAAGAGCAGTACTCACCGTGATGAGCAGTACTCACCATGAACATCAGTACTCACCGTGAAGTGCAGTACTCACCGTGAAGTGCAGTACTCACCATGAAGTGCAGTACTCACCATGAACATCAGTACTCACCGTGAAGTGCAGTACTCACCGTGACGAGCAGTACTCACCGTGAAGTGCAGTACTCACCATGAACATCAGTACTCACCGTGAAGAGCAGTACTCACCGTGAAGTGCGGTACTCACCGTGAAGTGCAGCAATCTATACTTGCAAAATCAATCGGGTATTTCTTTTGGTTTGTTTTTGAGACAGGGTCTTATCTGTGGCTACATTTTTATCCTTCTCCAATTTTTATTTTGTAATGTTGCATACATGAATATGGTATATTAATAATATTTTCAGTTTTCACTCCTTAGTCCAAAGTCCCATCCTTCCTCCTATCCCCTTATAGTCCTCATCTCCCACGTCACACTCCCTGCTATTATCGTCTTTTTATCTGTGCAGCCCACTTTGTTTCATCTAGTCTGTCTTTGGTGATGTGTGCCTGAGATGCTCCGTGCTCCAGCACACGTCACAGGTCAGTGGGAACCCACTGAGGAAAGCGTCTCCTTTTCACAGCCATCAGCGTTAGTCCTCATCCATCTCTCAGAGGCGCGGATCTTGATATCATTCTACTTTCGTGTTAGATGTTCACACAGATCCCAAGCAATTGCTGCAGAAGCGTCTGCCAGGAACTCTTGCGCGCCACAACTCTGCCGTGTCCAGGAGATAACGTCTGCCCACCGCTGTCCCACCTCAGGTTCTTGCAGGCCCATTGCCCCCTTTTCCATGATGTTCCCTGAGCTTTGGGTGGGAGTAGGAGAAGCGCATGTGTTCGGTTTAGGGATGAAAAGTCTGCATCTTTGTGAGTTGTGCTTTTCAGAAATGAGCTAGTCTTGCAGGAGGAGGTCTCTAGGTTGAGTGGTGAGTCTTTCCAGCCTACGAGTGTCATGACAGATGATCACAAGCAGTGTGGTGGACTTTCTTCTTACTACAGAGTCATGGTCTGCTCATGCCCTAGGACTTAATTAAGTATTTCCCTTTCATAGGTTCTTGTTCTAGTTACAGTAACAAGAACGTGTTCTATACTGATAAATGGACCTTAAATCTGATTAGAAAACTGATGGTTGCCTCCTTTATATTCATACCACTATTATACTGATGGATTATACTGATGGATTTCACTGATTGATGAGACCTTGGATTGTTTTATTCCCCTGACAGCTTCCTTTGATGATACCTTAAAACTATAAGATTATATACTCTCTGGTACTGTGTACAATATCCAGGAAAGAGGAAGTTTCCTAACCATGACAGCTGGCATTTTCCCCCTGTGATCCATGTATACTTTATCTTCAGAAATAGGGTCTTACTGTCCGTTTCTGAAGAGCAACCCTCTGAGTGCTGAGACTACAGACGTGAGTCACCATCCCGCCTAACAACCAAATTCCCTTTCCATTAACTAGATGCTGAACTTCATAGTTGTGAAATACAACTTTTTCTCCCATCTTTGCCTATAATCTTGTGCTTTCAAGATATCACTGAAGTACTGAAATGAAATACGGGTTGCCAGAAGTAGATCTCGTACGGTGATAACTCCATTAGAAATTTTATTACTCAGGATTTTTCTTTTTTGCTATCCTGAGTCTTCTGACCTTCCACATGAATTTTGAGAGTGTTTTGTAAATTTCTGTGATGAATTGCCTTAGATTTTTGATTGACATTGCATTGAATCTGCATATTACCCTTATTAGGATTGTTTTTTACAATGATAATTCTGCCAATCCAGGAGCATGGGAGGTCTTTCTACCTTCTAGTGTCTTCTGAAATTTCTTTCTTTAGGGTTTTAAAGTGTTCATTGTACATTCTTGATTGGATTTATACCAAAATATTTTCATGGGGAGGACTATGGTAAATGGAATTTTTTTTAGAGCTTTCTTACTTTTCATTCTTGGTGTATAAGAAAGCCACTGATTTTTGAACATTAATCGTACAACATGTCTCCCTTTTGAACTTATTTATTAGTTCCAGGAGTTTCCTGGTGGAATGTTTGGGGTCTCTCAGGTATAAAAGCATGCCAAATGCAGATAGGGATATCTTGACTTCTTCCTTTCCTACTTGTATCCCTTTTATTTCCCTGTCCTATGTTATGGTTCAAGCTAAGACTTAAAGTACAACATTGAACAAAAGTGGTGAGAGTGGACAGCCTTGTCTAGTTTTTGATCAAAGTGGGAATGCTTCACGTTTTTCACCATGTAGAAAGATTCTTGCTAGATATTTTTTGCATATGGCTTTTAATATGTTGATATAAATTCCTTCCATTCCAGTCGTCTCCAGGGTTTTGATCATAAAGGGATGTTAGATCTTATAAAAGCTTTTTCTTCCTCTATAGAGAGAATCATGTGGTTTTGGTCTTTGCATCTGTTTATATGATGAGTTACACTTATTGATGTGTGCATGTTGAACCAACTTTGTGTGTTTGGAATAAATCCTATCATGTCATAGCGAATCTTTTTGATATGTCTTTTAATCAGATTTGCTAAAATTTTGTTGAGAATCTTTTATCTGTGTTCATCAATGATATTGGTCTATAGTTTTCTTTTTTAGTGTTTTTATTTGGTTTTGGGATCAGTGTAATATTAGCTTTGTAGAAAGAGTTTGGAAGTGCTCCTTCCTTTGTATTTTGTGGAATAGTTTAAGGATTAATGGTGCTATCCGTTGTTTAAATAGATACAGTTCTGCACAGAATCCATCTGGTCCTGGGATTTTTTTGTAAGAATATTTGTAATTATTCTTTTAACTTTGTATAGGACTTTTTAAATAATTTAATTCATCCTTATTCAATTTTGGCAAGTTGTATGTACAAATGCATAGTAATAAAGATAGTATGGTACTGGCTCCAAAAAAAGACACATAAATCAATGGATAAGAATTGAAGACCCAGACATAAATTCATGCATCTTCAGTCAAGTGATTTTTGGCATAGAGATATCTAGATACAGAAGACTGAAACTAGACTCTTATCCATCACTTTAGATGGATCAAGATCCTTAATATTTAGACCACAGACTATAAAAACACTAAAAGAAAGTATAGGGAATTCCCTTGAACTGATTGGCCTAGATTAACATTTTTTAAACAGGACTTCTAATTGCACAGGAAATAGGATCAACACTCAATGAATGGGATTTCATGAATTAGAGAGCTTCTGCTAGCAAAAGATATTGCTAACTTAGCAAAAAGACAAACCATGGAATGGAAGAAAATCTTCATTAACCACACCTCTGATAAAGGACTGATATCCAGACATGAAGAATTAAAAAAATTAAATACCAAGAGAGTAAACAACCCAATTAAAAAATGGGCCTTGGAACTTAAAAATTCTTTCCCCAGGATGAAATTAAAATGTCTAACAAATGTCTTAAAAAATGTTCCATCTTTCTAGCCATTAGGGAAATGCAAATCAAAATTAGCAAATCCCTGGTCATAATGGCTAAAATCCAAGAGACATAAACAACTGCTGGATGTAGGGAGAAGGGACCCTCATAGATTGCTACTTGTATAACCTCTCTACAGATCAGTATGGCAGTTCTTAAAACATGTAAAAATTGAAATGCCTTATGAACCAGCTATACAACTCCTCGGAATATTGTCAAAGAATGCTTCATCTTACTATAGAGACACATATACATCCATGTTCATTGCAGCTCTATTCACAATAGCAAAGTCATGGAATCAGCCTAAATGCCCAATAGTAGACACATGGATAATGTAAATGTGGTCCATATACACAACAGACTATTACTCAGCTATCAAGAAAAATGAATTAATGAAATTTTCTAGTAAATGGATGAAGCTGGAGGAAATCATGCTAAGCGAAGTATCCCAGATACATAAAGACAAATGCCACATGTTCTCCCTCATAAATGGAACCTAGTACTAAGCTTTCAAAATGATATATGCAAAGAGAAATTTCTTTAACATCCAATGTAACCACAAAAGAGCACAACTTGAGGGTGGGGAAGAAGACCCCAACAGAATAGAGAAAAATAACACTTTTCACATAGAGTTTACTTACCTCCATGTCAGATCTTGTACGGACAGCTTTGTAGCAACATTACTTCAAGGACATCTTATGCTTCTATATCCTGTTTTATTTCTTTTTTCCTTTCCTCTTTACCCATCATTACTAAGAGCACTTTGAAGTATTTTGCAGAAGAATCTACCATTACAAAAATGCAAATAGAAGTATTTACAAAGCTTTCTTGTGCTTAACACTGGTAAACATTAGATTTTGAAATTATTTTTCTGATACAGAAGAAAATGCAAGAAAGAAGCTATGATAAAAGTTTTCAGAGTTAACGATTTCCATTGCTAGTGAGGATGTTATTAGGAAAATAGAAATAAAACCTATTATGTTTCAAGTTGCAGGAGAGCACGTGCTTGGACTTGGGATGTTAAAATCAAGCTTCTTCATGTTCTTCCTACTGAAGTAACACGGAGTCATTACTGGGCCAGTCTTAAGGACTTTAACTTCTTTTCTCTTTATGTCTCCCACTGACAGGAGGAGACTGATGAGAAAAATTCCTGATTTTACTTCTGACTCTTTTCATCCATTTTAGACCCAGCATGCTGGGCATCTGTGTTCCAGTCATGGAACAGCCTTGGTTTAAACACTCCTTCTTTCTGTCTGCCTCCATCCAGCTGAAAGTCAAGCTTTTCTACCTTGATTTTTTCCTGTTTTACTTGTTCTTATTTTTTAATATAATTTTTATTTTGGGAGGAGAGAGAGAGAGAGAGACAGAGAGAGATGGAGAAAGAGTCAGAGAAAGAGGCAAAGAGACAAAGACAGAAAGAGATGGAGAGAGGTAGAGAGAGAGAGAGAGAGAGAGAGAGAGAGAGAGAACGCATGTCATGTCATGGTGTTTGTGTGGCAGAGGACAACTGTTAAAGTCAGTCTACCGTGTGGGCTCTCGGGAATAAACTCAGGTGGCCAGTTTGTGCCCAGGCTGGTTCACAACTCTAAGGCATCTTGCTGGCCTTTACTTATCCCAGTCCCTATTCTAGTATTTTCTTAACACAAGTCTTGTCCCAGGTCTTTAATATCTGCTTATCACACTTCATTTCCTCCATTTAGGTGAGGAAAGGAGCCTTCTCTAATCTGTTTTCCAGTCCAAGCTCCTGTCTGTTCTTCAACAAAGTGCTTGTCATTATCTGAAATCCTACAGTGCTTCAGCCAAGTGTGAAAGAGAAGACGGACATTGCTCCCTGAATACACTGGGGACAGTGAGATCTTTGAAGAGAAGTGCAGGCTCACTGTGCAAAGTCAACCTCGACTAACAGGGGACATGGCTGAGGTACAGCACAGCCTCCTGGCTGTGGCAGCGCGCGCTCCGGTCCAGGTGCGTACAGAAGGGAACAGAGATGGGAAAGAGAGTCACGGGGATGGGAAGAGACAGATGGGGAGGATGGGAAGATGGGGAGGGAAACAGGAAGGGGGAAGATGGAGAGATATGGGAGAACATGGGGGTGAGGAGAGAAATAGGGAGGGGGTGAGAGATGGAGACAGAGGGGAGGAAATGGGAGGAGATGAGGGACAAGGGAGGGATGTGGACAGGGACAAGAAGAGGTGGGGAGACGTACAGCAAAAATTCACCTTGATAGCACAAGCACGACCATGTTCATAGCAGCACTGTTTACAATAGCAAAGTCATGGAATCAGCCCAAAAGCCCAACAGTTGACGAGTGGATAAGGAAAATGTGGTTCATCTATACAATGGAGTACTACTCAGCCATCAAACATGATGAATTAATGGAATTTGCCAGAAATGGATGTTATTAGAAACAATTATATTAAGTGAAGTATCCCAAACCCAGAAAATTAAGTGCCATATATACTCCCTAATAGGTGGCTTCTAGTACCAAACCCACCTAGAGACACTCAAGGATAAATCTCTGTCATACCTACAGTAATTGCAAGGATTATGAACAGGAGGGATGGGGTTGGAGGGCCATACCAGAAACAAGGAGAGAGGGGACCATGTTACAGCAGAGAAAATAGGCTTCCACCAAGGACTGCAAGTAAGTAATGAGACATCTGGTTAAGTTCACAGACTTTTGTTCCTGATCATTTACAACTGATGGGGTATGATCTCACCAGAAGGGGAAGGCATGTAGTCTGGCAGATAAAAAGTAACCATTTTGCAAATGGGTGATTGACCCCTCCCTCACTGTGATTTCCTACTTTTATAACATCTACCTTTGAATATACTCTTATAACAAGACTCTAGTTTAACAGCTTTTTATCTCTGGCCAGGGGGTGACATCCAATACCCATCAGGATGGAGTGAAGGACATTGCAGGAGCAGCAAAACTGGAAAAAAATCAACAAACCATAATCCAGAATTTCAGAGACTCTATATCAACGACCTGGAACTAGGCCAGCCTATCTCTCTCCATCCTGAAGCTCAGGGAAATTTGCAGAAGAGGGGGCGGTAAGAGTGTAAGAGCATTGTCCAACACACTGTTGACCTCACAAAGTCTAGCACCTGCTAAAGGCACCAAGATCCTTGGAGGCAAGGGATTGACAGCCACAGCAGTGTTCCTATACCTAAGGGGAACACGGGAAAGGGTTCGGCAAAGGCCACTGGGTCCTTGTACGTCATCGGAGAGGAGGGCCCAGAGGAAAATCAGTCATGCACAAGAAAGGACTCTCTGGGAATTGGGGTGGGAGGCACTGGGGGATGGGGAGGGAGAGGGGTGGGGAGGGGGAGCAGGGGGTACGGGGGGAGGAGGAGGGAGGGAGGGAACTGGTGTACCTAATAAGTTTGTATGAGCTGAAATAAAAAAAAAAAGAGTGTAAGAGCAAAAGGATGGGAGGAGCAATGATCTGTAAGATACTCCATACAAGTTAGGGGTGAAGCAATCATAATTGGACTTTGCATGCCCTGCGCAATGTCCAACACACTATTGACCTCACAAAGTCTAGCATTTGCTAAAGGCACTAAGATCCTTGGAGGCAAGGGATTAACAGTCACAATAGTGTTCTTATGCTTAAGGGAAACACAGGAAAGGGTTCTGGGAAATGCCACTGGATCCTTGCACCTCATCAGAGAGGAGGACCCAGAGGAGAGTCTGGCATGCACATTAAAGGATGCTCCGGGGATGGGAGGGGGAGACGTTGGGGTGTGGGGAGGGAGGGGGGAGGCTAGGGGGGACATAGGGCAGTGGGAAGTTGGAGGGAGGGAGGGGACCAGTGTATCTGTGAAGTTTGTATGAGTGGAAATAAAAAAAAGAAGAAGAAGAAGAGGTGGGGAGAGGCAAGCATCTCCTTCTGCCTCTGTCTTCTGCAAATCTAAAGGATACATTTGCCTGTCAGCACCATGTAGCCCCACAGTGGTCACCTGAGAAAAATGCAGAACCTTCAATGACCCCACATTTTGTTTAGCCAGTGTAACTGGCGGCTCCCTCAGCCCCCGGGTCTGAGAGCCTGGCTAGATATCCAGCACTCTGGCCCTCAGTTAGCCAAGGAGGGCTATGAATGTCGCATAACTCGAAATCATGAACAAAATACATTTTGAGAATTGCTTTTGCAACTTCTTTTTCTGTGACCTGTGCAGTTCTTTTTTTTAAATTTTTTTATTTATTATTTATTCAATTTGTGTGTGATGTATGCGCATGTGGGTATGTATGCGTGTGTGTGTATGTGTGTGTGTGTGTGTGTGTGTGTGTGTGTGTAGAACCACGGACGAATTCGGGAACCACCATGGACGCCTCCACCTCCTCCTTGTTTACTCTGCCCGGGATTCACAGGCTCCGCCCTACCAGGACCGGAAACTCAGGCCGCCCCCGCTTCCGCCCAGCGTCTATACGTGGGGTCTAGGATCCAAACTCAGGACCTTCTGCCTGCAAGGCAGAGGCTTAACCCCTGAGCCACCTCTCCAGCCCCACCCTGTGCAGTTCTTGGAAACAAACTTTGTATGTGCGTTGTGCAGTGATGTCAAATGGCGGCCCATGTGCAGAGTCAACTGTGAAAGTGAATCTAAGAGACAGAGTCAGGAATTCATGTCATACAATGCTTTTCAGGAAAGTTCTCCATACTTCCAAGGATCATGTAATTTAACTTTTATTCCCCTTTCTTTGGAGCCTGGCAGAGAACATACTAGAGTGAAGCAGAGATAAGTCAGTCTTGAGCGAAGGAGTAATCTTGGTTAAAACTAACGAGAAAGCTAATTGTGGTCGTTCATCCTGCTGTCCTGTCGCGTCCTCTGTCATAGACCTTCTGTGAGTGGAGGTGATCCACGGGAAGGATATCAGGCGCGCACTCTCACTTTGCTGAGAGACTTGAGAGTAAATAAATATTAAACCGGCTGCTTTGCTCAGCTTGAGCTTTCGTTTTTAAAGAAAAGCTTCGTGCGCATGCACCGTCTTGACACACAGCTGAACTCTGCGAGTTCTTTGTGGATCATTTCTGCCGAAGGACTATCTTACTCAATGACATCATTTTACTAGGTGTTAATGGGCCTCATGCACACAAAATTAAACTGATTCCATATGCTTTGGCTTAAGCTTCACACATTTGAATAAAATAATTTGAATTTTTACTTCTATTCAAAGAGCATATTTCTTTAAAAATCACTTCTACAAATGAAACTGTCCCTGGAAGAGGGGAGAAGTGTGTTCTGGGCTATGGTGGCAGGTCCCATCTGGTGGAAGTGGCTAACATCTCGGCAGACAGCTTGTGTCACAGCAGACAGCTTGCTGATACCCAAGGCCACAGTGAGCCTTTGCTGACATGTGAGATCTTAGTGACCCCTTGCCTTCACCTCAGATCAGAGTGACCCCTTGTTTCTTCCTGATCTCCAGGCTCCACTTCTGCCTGAAAGTCCACTTGTCCTGTCTCTTGAAATCCATCCAATTTTCGGGACTGAGGTTTCCTCCATCCACGCAGCCTCCAGCCTGAGACTCAGGGTCTCAGGTAGCTTTCATCACTTTGTAGTGACTTCCGTCACTGTGCGGTGGCTTCCATCACTGTGCGGTGGCTTGTGTCACTGTGCGGTGGCTTCCGTCACTGTGTGGTAGCTTCCGTCACTGTGCGGTGGCTTCCGTCTCTGTGCGGTGGGTTCGGTCACTGTGCGGTGGCTTCCGTCACTGTGTGGTGGCTTTCGTTTCTTTGTGGTGGCTTCCGTCACTTTTGCTTATCATATGCAGCCTTCGGTTTGCTTAGCCGGACTATATCAAAAACTACTTTTTATTTGCATGTAAATCTTATTAAAAATATTTTTTAAAGAAAGGGAATACAATTTTATTTTAGAGGGAATTATTAGGTAATGATTTATGAAGATAATAAGTTTTATTTCATAATGAGAATGGAAAAAATGATGAAAGATAAAACTCATCCGCAAGAAATAAGTTGCTCCGGGCCCAGGGACTCCGGGTAGAGCGCCTGTTTGACCGAGGAGGATGAGGGCTCTGGTCTTCCTGGGGCACCGATGCTTGTAAACTGCCCTTGTCTGATTACTTGGAACAGTCCCAGCCCCCGTCCTTATGTCTGTGAATCGCTGCGAGCTCCCCCAGGGGCATGTGGAGCTGGCACTGACTCAGCCCCATCTGCCTGCTGCGCAGGCCTGGGCGGTCAGGACCCCGGGGTCTGTGCTCCTGGGCTGGCGTCTCCCAGGGACTAAGTCGTCCTTTCATCTCATCCCCTCTGGGTTCTTCGATTGCACCAGGTGCTGGGAGTGTCTGCTCGCTCACGTGCCACACACCTGCACGTCTGTCTTTGTGACCCCGTTACAAATAGAAGAAGAAAACTCATAGAAGAAACGTGTGTGTCCTGCACAAATGCTTAGCGCTCACGGCAGATGGCGCATTGCTTTAATTCCGCCGGCAGCCAGCCCACGCGCAGACTAGGTAAGAAGGGGGCGGCGCGGTGGGTGGAGGATGACTGTGGTCAGCCGCCCCGGCTGGGGCTCTGCTGTCCATCACGAGTCCGTCTGGCCCCTCACCGTCCTCACCCTGCCAGCCCCGTGACTGGCTTCCAGGGCACAGGAAGGGAAGCAGGGTCCCTGATGCAAGGTGGCGGGTCAGATTTACATTCCACGTTAGTTTTGTGCCTTGAAAATTGAAGCGACTGGTACAGAAAAAATATTCATTTTCTTCCTCTCGCCCTCAATGTTGAATACCTGCACGTGTTCCCCATGAGTGAGGCTGCTCGTAGTGAGGCTGCGCATTCCTGAGTTCTTAACAGCAACAATGGGCAGAACTGTGGCAAAGGAGAGCCGCGTCCAATGGGAGAATAAGACGAGAGGAGGAGGTGTTTGGGAAAAACTCCCACAAAGTGAATATTTACATTGGATCCTTATCTTGCCTTCGGGACGCCGCACCTGAATTCGAACGCTCCGTCGAGTGGCTGTGACTCCCAAGATGGCAACAGAAGTAATCTGCGCAGGCTCACGTCCTGTGACTCCGGGGTGACACTTGCCTGGGCTGTGAGGAATATGTGACTCAAGCAGTTTAGGGTCCATCCTCGTGATTGACGGGGGGATCCACATCGGGGGAGTGTGGGGAGTGGCCGCACCACGTGCACAGGAAGAGTTGAAGCGGGCAAGAAGCCGGCACACCTCCCACCCAGCTTCCCGGCTGCCAGACTCCACCCAGTTCTCTGTCCACCTCCTCCACCTGCCCAGGAAATGGTCCCAGGCACAGGGAGCAGGTCTTCCTGCAGCAGTGAAATAAGCTCTCTGTGGGCCTGCTCAGCCGCTTGCCTCGGCTAGAAAATTACTCAGAGGAGTGCCTGAGGGCTGACTCCTCAACCATCAGTGACACCTGTAGCTACCGCCACACACCACTCTTCTTGCCCCTTTTCTATGTATTTTGCATAGAATAGCGTGTTTATTTCTATGTATTTTGCATAGAATAGCGTGTTTATTTCTATGTATTTTGCATAGAATAGCGTGTTTATTTCTATGTATTTTGCATAGAATAGCGTGTTTATTTCTATGTATTTTGCATAGAATAGCGTGTTTATTTCTATGTATTTTGCATAGAATAGCGTGTTTATTTCTATGTATTTTGCATAGAATAGCGTGTTTATTTCTATGTATTTTGCATAGAATAGCATGTTTATTTTCTATGTATTTTGCATAGAATAACATGCTTATTTCTTATATCGCCATAAGCAAAGTGCAGTATTCAGCAGAATAAATTCCAAGAATCACTAAGAAATAAATCCCAGCATCCAGAGTTCAATTCAGTTATTCTGATTCTCATGAATTTACTTTTAATCTCTGTGAAGGGAAATAAAAACAGACTTTGGCAAAAGAAGGAAGCAATATCAATAAAATATCCACAGTCTACTTAGGTGATAAATAACACTAGAAATTCAAACAGGGAGATTTTAATACAATTATTAGTGTGAGATTCTTTCACAACAAAATGAGAGCATCTAAAGAAAGGTATTAGGGAGACAACCTCCATCAGGCCGGGCCTGGGTACTTAGCTTTGAGAGAGATGGTGCCCGAGACCCAGGGGGGTCGCAGCAAACCAATGGGGGGCCACGTGGTGACGCAGGAGCACCCTGAAGTTGTGCATCGCGGGAACTCCGGGGAGCACCAGGCAAGACCGTGAGTGGACAAACGGAAAGGTTCGTCCCAGCTCTGTCTGCCATTGGCAGCCCTGTGATATGATACAACGTTCATGGTCAAGAACACACAGCAGAGTTTCCAAAAAACAGAATTATTTAAATACTGTTCGACGTGAGATCATAGTGCTGTGTTGGGCTATGTTCGCAGCTGACGCGAGCAGCCCCTGGGCTTAAAGGCAGATGTGTTAAGGGACGAGGCTGCATCGCCATGAAGTAAAACAGAAACGGCTGCTGTGCAGCTAGGAGACACTCACCTGAAATACAACTAGCCAGATGAGAGTATGCGACCCACCTCTCTGCTTTTGAAGCAAACCCTGATGCTCTACTGAGATTAATGACCTGTAGCAGTGATTTCCATTCATTCCCCAGTGTCTTGAACGGTATAATCACGGGAGCACGCACATGCCTGAACCATGTTTACAGTAGCATGCATATGCCTGAATGATATGTTTACAGGAGCACGCACATGCCTGAACCATGTTTACAGTAGCATGCACATGCCTGAATGATATGTTTACAGGAACACACACATGCCTGAATGATATGTTTACAGTAGCATGCATATGCCTGAAATACATATTTACAGGACCACACGCATGTCTGAATGGTGTGCTTACAGGAGCACATGCATGCCTGTATCATAGATTTGCAGGACGACACACATTTCTGACTGGTATGCTTATAGGAGCACACACATACCTGAATGATATTTTTACAGGAGCACACACATGACTGAACCATGTTTACAGTAGCATGCACATGCCTGAAGCATATGTTTATAGAAGCACACACATGACTGAACCATATGTTTATGGGAGCACACGCACGCCTGAAACATGTTTACAGGAGCACACGCATGCCTGTACCGTATATTTGCAGGACCACACACATGTCTGACTGGTATGCTTACAGGAGCACGCACATGCCTGAACCATGTTTGCAGAAGCACACAATGCAGGATGATTCCCAGTCTCAGAGGGGAGACGCACTGGTGCGAGGGAACAATGCCGGGATCTGCAGTCATTTGGGAAGTGTAACGACCGGTCAGGTCCTTCATCCCTCGTCTCTTCCTTCCCAGGGCTGGAAGTGCAGGCTTTGCATGTGGATTCTGCGGCTCTGAGTTCAAGTCCTGACGTTCACACAGCAAGCACCCTCTAAGCTGTGCCTCCCGGACCCTGCTGTGCTGCCCTAAACATCGGCTGCATCTCCAGCGAGCGCTGTGCTGAGAATCTCCAGCTAATTGCTCTGCTAAAAAAATTGGTATTCTAAGACTTACATAGAAAAATGATTTAGCAAGCCACAATGAACCTTGAATTCAGGACAGAAAGAGCCCAACCTTGCAACATGCACCACGCTCAAGCCAAGGAGGAAAGTTACCTGAGGGAGCAGCACTTGCTTGCGTTGGGTGCTGAGAGCCCTGCCGAAGGTTGGCTCTGCAATATGTGCAGTGAACAGAGAAAATCGCCCTCTCACCATTAATTTTTTGAACTTGGTAAGGAAAGTCTCCAATCAATATCCACATCATTGTTCAAAACAAACAGAGTAATTTCAGTTCGATCGCTTTTCAGAGAAATCTTCCAATTTTAATTACAACAGTTGCTTTTGAATTGGGTAAGCAAAGCGTGAATTTGCTAGTGAGTCCTATATTACAGCCATGTCAGAATTAAAGAGTGAAATTAAAAGCAGCTGACTGAGCTTCTTGACCATTTTACAGGATTAAAATCTCCAAAAGCACTTTCCATCTGAATACTGCATGGATTTGAAGAAAAATATTTCTCAGATATAAAATAAATGATTGCATGAAAATAATGTTTCTATAATAAACCATAGTCATTCATTACATAGCAAAAGATCTGACTTGATTTTATTTCATTGGCTTAATATGAAGAAATATGATTTAATCCAAAAATTAATCAAAATTAAGTGAGCTGGCTTTAATTATAGATTTCTGAACATTCAGAATTTGATCAAAACATAAACTTCTGTCCACCTCTGGACAAGAAATTCCTTTGAAGGCAGGATTGCCGCAATGAGCAACTCACTGCAGAGAAACTCGTCCTTACCAGACTTGCATGATGACTGACATGCCAACATGTCCCATAGACTACAAGGAACTCAAGAGAGATAAAAACATACAGTGGAAACCTCGGGAAACGCCCTTATCAGTGGGGTGGCCTGAAGACAGGCAAATTGGTATGTCACAAGAGGCCTGAACCCCCACAGGGGTAGACAAGCCAGAGGGAACCCTGGGGTCCACAGAGGCAGACAGGTAGGAGGGTGGGAGGGAGTGGGAGGGGTTGATGAAGGGAAGGAGATGGGAGGGAAGGGGATGGAGGGAAGGGGGGAAGAGTACTTAATATGCTTGTAAAATTAAGTCACCTCCCTCTCTTCCTTGCACACGGCACAGTGGCAGAATGAGCGTGTGTGTCTGTGTGTCTCTGTGTGTGTCTGTGTGTCTCTGTGTGAGTGTGTCTGTGTGTATCTGTTAGTGTGTATGTGTTTATGTGTGTGTCTATGTCTGTGAATGTGTCTGTGTCTATGAGTGTGCATGTCTGTATGTGCGCCAGGGTGTCTATGTCTATCTGTGTCTGTGAGTGTATGTCTGTGTGTCTGTGTGTGCCTCTGTGTGAGTGTGTGTGTCTCTGTGTGTCTGTATGTGTTTGTGTGGTCTACTCTGTGTACAAGAGGACACTGTGTATGCCTCCAGAGGCCCAGGATAACATTGGAAATCATCCTGGATTGTTCTACCTCCTTTTTTCAGTCAGAATCCACCTTCCCAAAGTGCCTCAACCTTCCCCAACATTTACCACCAGGTTAGGGAGTCAACCCAAGAGCCGGCATGGGGCACCTCCTACTCATACCGTGGCACCCTAAAAAAATGATAAGTGCAGATCATCTATATTCTCCCTTACTTTATCCTCACACAGTCTCTTCCCTGGACTCATGATCTACTACGACTTTGCTAAAAGAGAACTTCCTTTGTACTTTGTATTTAGCACTTGAGAGCTCTCTAAATGCAATTTTACCAAACATTAGCCCTGCCACCGCTCCCTCACATTTTATTTACAAATAACTGCATCCGGCTCTCTCTCACTATGCAAATGAACCAGTATTCTCCTTCCATCCTTATGCGCTAATTTAAATTTTAATTGTTTTATGATGGTGAAAGGCCAAAACAATTAGGCCGTTCATAGTTCACTGTGCCGGGAGCAAGTCCTTATCCCAGAGCCATTTGGGAAGCTGAAAACCGTGCAGCTGATATGTCGGATTGACGCTTGATGAGTGTAACTTCCCGTGTTGCTGAGAAAGGGCTGAGATTCTCCCAGGGAGAAGGTATTTGTGGAGGAACCACCGCACTCGGGCTCAGCCTGACACTTCGTCCAGTTCTCCGGGAGTGGAAAGGCAAGAAGCGACTGCATCTGAACGAGGAGGGAGGAGCCGCAAGCACATGCTGCTCCCTCCGCAGCGCCCAAGGCGACCACCTGAGGCACAGCTGGGTGTTTCCATCTCTACTCGAGCATAATCATGACCTTTCCTGCACCCAGGTGGGGGATGGTGTCCCTCAGGGGTGCATGATCATGACCTTTCCTGCACCCAGGTGGGGGATGGTGTCCCTCAGGGGTGCACCGTGCTCAGGGCGAGCCGAGCAGAAGCAGCCGCCCTGCAGCCGCGCTGAGGTGACGTCACAGGTGCCATACATAGTACATGGAGACACATACACACAGAAACACACAGACACACACGTATATATACATATACACACATCTGGTTTCCTTCGACCTGTCCCTCCCGTGCTGGTCATCTGCAGGACACCATCTTCCTGGGGGCTTTCATGCTTGGGTTATAGATACGAGGTGTGTGGTGCACGTGTCCAAACCC
The DNA here is from genome assembly GCA_023101885.1 of Typhlomys cinereus. Classification (NCBI taxonomy): domain Eukaryota; kingdom Metazoa; phylum Chordata; class Mammalia; order Rodentia; family Platacanthomyidae; genus Typhlomys; species Typhlomys cinereus. Next base: position 1,083,857 of record JALPQD010000361.1, on the reverse strand, counting down.
ACCCACATACACACAGAGGCACACACAGACACACACATACACACACACACACACCCCACATGCAAACACATACACACAGAGACACACAGATACACACATACACATACCACATGCAAACACATACACACAGAGACATACAGATACACACACACATACACACACATACATATCACATGCAAACACACACACAGAGACACAGACACATGCGTACATACACACATACACATCACATGCAAACATATACACACAGAGACACACATATATACACACATACATAGCACATGGAGACACATACACACAGAAACACACAGACACACATGTATATATACATATACACACAGAGACACACAGACACACGTACATACATACACACATGCAAACACATACACACAAAGCCATACAGACACACACCACACTAAGAATCACACACAACACATACATACACATGGCACATGCAAACACATACATAGACACACTATACATGCAACACATACACAGAAAGAGACACACGCATACACACATGTACACTCACACACTCACCATATGCAAACACAGACATACAACACAGACACAGAGAGACTTGTGCTCCAACACGTCAAGAATCCAGCTTCTGTATTTCTGAGTGTGACCCCATCATGAGGCCTCCAGCCTCAAGACCCCATTGTCCCCTCAATATGTCAACAGGAAGACTTTGCCACCCTGCATTACCCACGTTAGGGCTCGTGTGTGTGTCATGGTTCGAAATGTGTCCCCCACAGTCTCACGTGTTTGGCAAGGTCATGGCACCTTGAGAGGTGGAGCCTTGCTGGAGGAAGGCAGTCACAAGGGGTGGGCCTTGAGGTGGATTAGTCCCACCCTATCTCTAGGAGGAGTCAGCCTTTGCTGCAAGCAGTCTGCAGCTCTCAGCCTCCAAGATGTCTGCGGTGACTTAGCCTCCTCCAGCTTCTGCCTCCAGCCATGCCGCCTCTGCTTTGAGAGACTGTCCCTTCCCTCTGGAACCGTAAGCTGAATAAACCTCCTTTTCTCCCTAAAGTTGACTGACTTTGAGTGTTCTCTCACAGCAATAGTTAAGAGTAACTGATACAGTGTGCTTTCCTGGAGAGACGAGCAATGTGCATCTATCAAACAGGGCACAGAGGACACGCCAAAGACATAATTCTATCCACGTACAACTTGCTGAACCAGTGAGTCTCCTGGTGGCTTACAGGAGCGAAGGTGACCCCAGTACAGGAGCGAAGGTGACCCCAGTACAGGAGCGAAGGTGACCCCAGGCAGCCACATCATCATAGACCCCAGTCTGGGTGACGACTGAAGGACGCTGCGTGTTGGGACTTCCTGTCCTGTTTACCCTTCCTCCTCCTCTAGTCACAGGGGTTGTGGGCCACATGCAAGTGACGAGACTCTGTGCGCCCGGAGGGAAAGAGTGAAAGGCTGGCTCTTGTGCAGACGGTGTGGCTCCCCCGCCTTGCAGGACCCAATGCTGACCCCCTCATTGTGAGGCTCCCCTAGGGGGTCAGGATGGGAGGAGCCGGCCATGCGGAAGGAGGGCTCTATAGCAGGATATGTGTCTCGGGAAGACAAGCTTCGAGACTGTAAGTGGCACACAAACGTGTGCACAAGGGCAGCTCCGACCTGCACAGGCATCTTCCATCCTTACCCTCCGAGAGCCACGGATGCACGGCAGACGAGTCCTCGTCAAAACACCAAGACCAGTCTTCCCATGACTGTGAGGCAGACTTCTGATGTTTGTTGTAACAAAAAATAGGAAAACCAAAGCTGTGTTAAGCACGAAGGACAAAGCCCGGAGCATTCGTCTCCGTGATTCCAAACCCAGGACCAAGCAGAGTCGTCAAACAGCGCGGCTTTGCCCATGCACAGAGCAGCAGTAGCGTAGAAGGGCGCCTGGCACACGCAGCCACCTGGCTTTCCAAGTGCTAAATACAGGAATGAGAACTGAGAAGAGGCGGCTCCAATCAAAGATGCTGGAGACGCTAGGCACCCACACATAGAAGAATGACATCAAAATAAATGAATGAATGAAATATTGAAGAATCAGCTGAAGATGAGTTAGAGAGAGGCGGGACGTGCACCACGAGATGCAATAGGCGTGTGTGAGCACACCACTGGATAGACACTTCCAGACACGCGGTAGGAAGGACATTGAGGGCAAGATTGCAGAAGAAAGGGGAAAAGTAAATTGACAAATGAGGCCGAGTCAGGCTCCAGCGTTTCTATACAGCAGAGCAGAGAAAACCATGAACCAGAGAAAAACTGTTAACAAGCTTGAGATTTTTCCATTCATAAAACTGACAACTTATAGATCTTTCTGTTCACAAAATGTTACACGACTTTTTTCTTTTTAACTTCGGCTGCAGATACTCAGTTCCGCAATCCAACTATTTCTTCACCCTTCCTCTGGTTGGGCTCTGATGATGCAGTGTTTTCAAAGTGACTTTTTCTCGTCTTTGCTCCTTGGATAAAAACAAGAGGTGAGCAGAGCTGGAAGAGCTGGGTGGATAAAGCTCATGTCTTTACAGCCTGACAACAGGAGTTTTGAACCCAGAACCACATCAGAGCCAGGTGGCTGTGGCTGCTCTCAATGGCTGCCCACAAACCATGGCTCCAGATGCAGAAATCTGGGACCCGCGAGCTCTGGCTTTGATTGAGATGCCTGCATCTGCGAGTGGGCAGCCGTGCAGAGTCACCCGATATCAACTTCCAGACTGCACGCAAGCACACGTGCACACACATGCATGGGCCAAGATATGAGAATTCACCCACGTGCACATGCACACAGAAAATGAAGACGCAAGAGAAGTGGACCTGGCGGCTATTACGGTAACAAAGCCGTCAGTGAAATCTTTCGCTACAACCCTGGGCCACAGAGTCCACAATGTTACAGTGGATTCAAGTGAGGAAATCTGAGAACATCACAAACAGATTACCACTGTGGGAGCACGTGGGAGAGCGTGGGAGAACTGCCCACTTCTGTGTTTAGTGGAGTTATGGTTAAATTTGATTTCGACTGTGAAGAATTCAAATCAAGCTAAAGACAAATGTGAATGAATTAATAAGCGTGGGAAGGTAAACAGTGAATCTGCATTTTCACTACTGATCTAACTTTCTGTATTGGATAAATGTATTTAACTGGTATTGAAATGGTAAACTACTTAATGTAAATGTCAAATTTAAATTATGATGTTTACATCAAAGCCAACAATTCACAAATGCACTTTTAAGGCACTATCAGGTTTAATATTATAGTATTGTAATGCTTCTTGGAACACAGAATATGTAATAGATAACTCAGAGATGGGTTTTTTTGTTGCTACTTAAGAAAGAATTACATTTAAGTTTATGTGCATTTTATATAAAGCAAAAAGAAAAACAAAACAAAAACAACCCTCACAAGTCTGACAAATTCATGCACTACCTTTAATACTTCTTGTAGAAAACAGGTTACTCCCTTAATCTTAATCTTCCACCTGAGAAAATTGGTTTCTTAATGAATTTTCACTCTAAAAACTTGCTTTGCCCTGCTAAAGTAAGTTCTTTTACTACGGATTTTTAAAATAAAGCGGCCATTGCGCCCATAGAATGCTGCTTTAACAGGCAGAGAGTGGATTTGCAAGATTCCTCTCGCGCTCAGCGGTGGCGTGCAGCAGCCTCCTGGGGCAGCTGGAAGGGAGTCGCTCCGCTGGACAGCGCTGCCAGGGCCCCTGGCGCACTGCACGCCCAACCCCGTCCCTCCCGGTGGCTGCAACGGCTCTCGATGTCATTCAGAGGATAAATGACCCCTGGAAAATATAAACTGAAGACCACAGTGAACTTTATCTTTAACCTTTATAAACCATGATTTATGAAAACCTTGTCAGTTTTTCCAAAGGTTAGTATATTCAGTATTTGTAAACACCAAGTGTTCATTTGGAATGGGCAGAGGTAACTCTACCCAACTGCCTGTCAATAAAATCAATGAAATGCAAAAAGAAAGTCACACGTGATCCTGGAGCCGCAGCCGTCTCTGGCCGTCCCCAGATGGGGAGAGTTCTAGCGAGCCGACATTTTAGGCAAGGCAGTGGGCCTTAGGGTTTGTAACGCACAACCCCGAACATGCAGCACTTTCTTGGGAAGGATCCTTTAGCACATCCCTGGAGGCCAGCCACGTCCAGCTCTTTCGGGCCATGGCTGTGACGTCATGGCTACTGCTGTGATGTTTAGTCATGCTGGCCGCAAAGGAACCTTGTCTCCTAGATGTGCATTTTTCTCCGGTATATTCACTAGCATTGCATCTTTCGTAGAGATTGCATTGTAATTTTCCTTGTTACTGCATCCTTTCAGATTAAGTGTTCAATACTTCTAAGGGTCTGTGTATCTAAGATCGCAAAGAATATCCTGTTTCGTTCTATCACTGTTTTATCTGGTTTATCTTTAAGACAAGGACTCTTCTCGGAGCCCTTGTACACATTCTAGGACCTAACTGCAAATCCTCTCTTGTCTGCATAACATTTTCAGACTGTCCCATGGCCTGTCTTTTAAAAAGCACTTCCCCAGCCATCAAGATGACTTGAGAAGCTGTTAAAAGTCAGCTGTATGTGTCCATCTGTGTCCTGTGTGCGTGTGTGTGCATGTATGTGTGTATGTATGTGCATGTATGTGTGTATATGTGTATGTATGTGTGTATATGTGTGTATGTGTGTATATGTGTATGTGTGTGATTGTGTATATGTGTCTGTGTATGTGTGTATATGTGTATGTGTGTATGAGTGTGATTGTGTGTGTATGTGTGTGCATGTATATGTATGTGTATGTGTGTATATGTGTGTGTATGAATGTATGTGCGTGTGTATGTGTATGTGTGTGCATGTATGTGTTCATGTGTATATGTGTGTGTATGTGTGTGATTGTGTGAATGTGTGTATATGCATATGCATGTGTATGTATGTATGTATGTATGTGTGTGTGATTGTGTGTATGTGTGTATATGCATATGCATGTGTATGTGTGTATGTATGTATGTGTGTGTGCGTGTGTACATGTGTATGTGCGTGTGTGTGTGTGTGTGTGTGTGTGTGATTGTGTGTGTGTGTATCAGAAGGCACAGTGTGTGTTTCTGGAGGCCTAAGGAATCATGTTGGATTTCTCTATCTCCTTATTGCTTTGCTTTGGGGTTTGCAGTTCTGCTTTCCAGGTCTGCAATTGCAGGCTGTTGCCATATCCACCTGACATTTTTAGGTGAGATCTGAACTCGGGTCCTTCTGCTTGTGAGAGCCCCCGTGTCTGTACCATACATCTATTTGTTCATCTTTGTTTAATATTGTGTTTTCTTGGTGATCATAGTGTATGTCTATTCATACAAGGTGCTAAGAGCTCAATTTTAGTCCCTCTTAAAACTATTTTTTCTTTTTAATTCAACTACTAGAAAGTCAAGCTAGGTAGTTATTTCATTAAATTAATTGCATTTAATTTTATTTTAAAATTTGTGGTTAATGAAAATTATGTAACAATATTGCATGATAAGTTTTGATATTTGTACACATTGTGGTAAGTCACCCATGAATATACCCATCACCACACATTTTTATCATTTTTGTTGGGGAAAAATTAGATCTCTAAGTCCTTAGCAATTCTGAACATCAATTACATTGTCTTATGAATTGCAACCATAATTGCCACTTTCCTGTGGTTCACAGAAGTGGGTTCAGGGCTTGAGTTTGAGCCCCCCCTCCTGCCTGCTCACATATTGTGTCCTTAGCTGGTGTTGATGTTTGCGAAGCCGCGTGGCTCCTTTCAGAGGTAGAGTCTTGCTGGAAGAAGTCACGCCATGGGGCGGGGTCTTGAGGTTGGGTGGCCGGTCCAGGCTCCCTTTTAGTTTGCTCTGGCTCTCTCTGCTTGTGATGGTAACCTGAACCAGCTTTGTGCTTCTGCTCCAAGCCACGCCTACTACTAGGCAATTCCCACGTAATAGACTCAATCTCCTTTGGAGCCGTAAGCCAATATATTTCCCTTTGTGCATGAGAATTCTCGGATGGTATCGGAGAAGAACAAGTGCAACACCGAACTTGTGCGTCTGTCATGGCGAACACCTCGAGACTGCAGCATTCTTACCGTGTTGCAGCTGCTGCATCTCGCAGACTTCAAGATTAGAGATGCTGTATTCTGCAGAGCAGTACATAGGGAATTGATCGTCTCATCTGCCAGGAAACACTTTTAAGTTAGAGTAACTTTAAATCTACAGATGGTTAAGTCAGGCCTCCCACTCGGCCGCGTCTTGCTGGCTGCAGCACCAGGGCGCATGTCATAGTTCAGCAAAGTGGTTTGGATGGAGCCCTGCGGCACGTCCATGCAGCTGAGCATCCTTCTGGCCTTCCAGTGCCTGCCACAGGCAGTTCCAGCAGAAGTCACCGTTAGCACAGCTACAGCTGCATGATCATTTCTACAAGAGTAGTTTTATGTCAACAGAAGCTAGGCACACAATACACTTGCTGACCTTTACACAGTTCAACTTTCCCTCCAGCAGAACTTATATAAGATGTGCATGTCTGTGGAGATTTCTCATGTGTATTTAGATTAACAGTAAAGCTTGAGAAGAGTCAGTAAATAATTTAGGGAATTTCATACCATGTAATTATTTTAATTCAATAAAGTCATATAAATCTTAAATTGTGAAGACATCCACACATTGTACAAATATGGTGAATTATTGATTAGTATGAGATGAGACTTCCATCTCTTTAATCTTTCTTAATTGAATAAAATTATTTAATTATTTCACTTGCAAATAAACACCTTAACATTAATATACTAGAAAAAAATTAAAAATCTGTGAAATCAGGGTAATGGTGTGGCACTTTAATTACCATTAATGCTGTTTAGTAATTATAGGTTTTCTTTCTCTTTATTGATCAGTTTTGTTCTTTGACAATTCCACATACATACATCTTATGTTCTGACTGTCCCCTCCCCTCCCTCTTCTCCCATCTTCTGTACCTCGTCCATCTCCCCTTCTTCCCCACAAATCTCCCTTCCAAAATCATGTCTTGCTTTGAGTCCTATGAGACTTGAGCAGGACCTGCTAGTTGTCCGTGTTCATAGCTAATTGGAAGGACTTGTGGTCCTCCTCCCCCCATCCCCACTGACGCTGCAGCAGGTCCTGACAGATGCGTTGCAGGGGTCCAGGCTGATGTGGGGTCCAGCAGCCAGGCTGGGCTCTCAGAGCCTTTCACAGCCCTTTTCTGGCTCCCAGACTTTTGCCATAAGCACCAAGCTGAGGACGGAGCCTCCACAGATCATGTCTCTCAGCATTGAGCCACACAAGACTTTTTAAACATGGGTGTGAATCTGAAGAATGAAAACACTGGACAGCATTGTCCTCAGTCACCGTCGTCAGACTTTGGTTCTCTGCTGTCCCGCCATCCTCTTCGTCTTCCTCCCTGGTGAAAACATGTACCCCGCTGTGACGGCATCAGCACCACGGGAAACACCCTCCAACCATCACTTTACAGGTGCAAGAGCAAAGCATGTAGCAAGCCACCACCCACAGATGAATTCTCCAGGCGCCAGACGTATGTCATGACGTCAAACCCCCCAAATGATACGAAACGCAAAGACTAGGAGCAGCAATCCTGAATGATCAGAGTGCGTGATAATAACGTATTTCACATCTTAAAATGTCTTTCGACTACATTTTATTTGTTCAAGTCAATTAAGTAAGACATTTTGGCATATACAAAATATCATTTTGGCTTTATTTATACATTTTGATATTCATGGGACATTATTCTTATCATCATCAGAATAAACTAATTTTCAACATCATTTCACAAAGCCATTTTCCTTTTGTGGAACTCAAACATACTAGAAAAGCTTGATGTCTGACCCTTTAATATCCTGACCGGCATTAGTATGTGATACGCCTTGAGAGGATGTCACAGCAGCAGCAGCAATACTGAGCCATTGCTTGGTTTTCCTTGGATTCTGTCCACACACTAATAATAGACTGCTACATACGAGTGTTCTGAACTGTGGGACTATTTATATTTGCTGGTGCTCCCAACTGCGCTGTCTAGAAATGTTGATCACAGAAGAGGTTGCGCAGTTTCACGTGACTTCCGCATGGGTGGACTCTTACCTGAGGTAGCTTAGCCCACGGAGTTAACCTTCTTATTCTCCAGCCTTGAGCTTCTCTATTGTGCAAACCATCCACTGACAAAATAACTTACAAAAATAAAGTATCTTAGAGTAGAATTATTTAAAACATTTTCATTTCTTCTATTCCAATTTGATCCTTAGAACCTACTGTGTAATTGACTGGGGGAATTTCATCATTGAACTAAAAACACTTCAGACTCTGACTGCGTGGAGTGACCTCCGTGGAGTGACCTCTGGGAGTGACCTCCGTGGAGTGACCTCTGTGGAGTGACCTCCAGGGAGTGACCTCCAGGGAGTGACCTCTGGGAGTGACCTCTGGGAGTGACCTCCGGGGAGTGACCTCCGGGGAGTGACCTCCGTGGAGTGACCTCCAGGGAGTGACCTCCAGGGAGTGACCTCTGGGAGTGACCTCCGGGGAGTGACCTCCGTGGAGTGACCTCCGTGGAGTGACCTCTGGGAGTGACCTCCGGGAGTGATCCTGGAGACACAGACTGCAGCTTTGTAAACTTTGGCACCAGGAGTCTGTGGCAGCAGGAGTCAGGTGGTTTTCTCAGCATACAAGAGAAGCTCTGGAGTATACAGAATATTCTAGTCAAAGAAAAATACAGGCATCGGGCCTTGAGCATGTCAGGCACGTAGTTTCACTCAGAGTTACAAGTTACCTTTGTGGTCAGAGGTACGCATGGGTGTGCGAAGGCTGGCGGTAGTAGAATTCTTCTTGCTCGGCACCTGAGGCTGGACGTGCAGGACCAAGGAGGTGCAGGTTTGCCGTCTACAAGGCGTCTTGTTTTGTGGTGGAAAACCCTCAGTGGTGGAGTTCCCTCATCACTGTCCCTGGGGACATGAGGCTCTTCCTCTTTTATAAGGACTCCGGCCACACTGCTTTAACCCCACACCCTGTGTCACTTCACCGAAGCCCAATGACCTCTTTGGAGCTCCTGTGCCCCAACATGATACTTTGGGGGACTAGAGCTCAACATTTGCATTGTGGGGTGGATGTGAACCACGGCTGCAGCAGGAGCTAAGCAGCAGCCGCCACAGGACAGAGAGGACGTACAGGCTGCGGTGGATGCCAGTAGGAAGGGAAGTGGGTATCTTGCTGAGGAGCCAGGCACGTGGGTTCTCTCCCTGCAGCAAGTCACATGGGACACAATATGTGTTTCACTGCTTGATCTCTTCTCATTGCATAAAAAACCTCAGTATACAGAACTGCAAGATTCCTCCGCTGTGGATATGCATTGCAAACAACAAGGAAATGAGAAAAATGTCAGCAGAGACAGAAAAGAGCCCAGATTCCAAGTACTTAATGTCAGCCGAATCGCATTGTTTTAATTCTGACATTTAGAAAGGAAGGTTCTTGAAGTCTGAATGCATTTAAACTTGACGTGAGCTCTGTAGCTCAGTGAGGCTTCTATTTCTGTAGCAGAACGCCTGGGAGTAGAGGTTTATTTCCCTCTCAGTTCTGAAGTTAGACAAGCCCAAGGACAAGACAGAGGACAAACATCACATCATGGGTCGGGCGCAGGCAGCGGAGAACACAGGACAGAAAGGGTTGAGCTCGGAACCAGGCTCTGGGCCAATCAGTCGCCTTCATCCTTTCCACAGTCCCATCTCCCACCACCACCGCAGTGGCAGTTAAACTGCGAACCGAGTTCCAGGGAGGACAAACCCTATTCACACCGTGGCTGGGTCCGCAAAAGAGTCTGCGGCGCTTTGGGAAGAAGAGTCTGCAGAAGGCATTTGGGGAGAAACGATGCTTGTCTTCTGAAATTGGAGAGCCCGTTCCACGGAAGAACGAGCCCACTTAGCACTGTCCAGAAGGGAGGAGCTGATCACTGTGTGAGAGCCACAAGGAATGGTAGTGACAGCTGTCCATCAAGATGATGTGCTACAATCTAAGAATGAGGATCTCAGCTTTCCAGGGCTGTCAGTGAGCTGGGCAGACCCTGGAGAAATGAAACCCCCAGTGGGAAATCACTAGCAAGGAGATTTCTGGCGGGAACGAGCTCACAGCATCTTCCCTCTCTGCTTATCATGTTCTAGAATGAAGATGTCCGTGGTGTGGTCTGTGGAGTATGTAAGGAACCAACATACCGAGACACTAAATAGGGGCAGAGAGAATGTGCTGCATGGCAGTATTTCTCACCTCATTTGTCATTTTAAGGTTACACTTCATACTCAAAATATTAATGTTTCCACATTCAAACATTTGTTTGAAGCACAATAAAACTTCAAAAACAAAATCGTTGTGATTTTTTCCCTATGTTGAAAGACTGAGACTTTAAACACATATAGAGTCTGAAGATTAAATATTGTGATTTAAAATATTTTGTCCAGTCCAAATGCATTGTTGGGGTTGTAATTCTGAATGCTTCGAGTTTTCGACATGTCTATTCAAACACAGAGTCGTAAAACTTTGAGTTGCACTTTCATGACTGGGCTGCGGAGTCAACAAAAAAAGGGCGCTTCTCCCCAAGCCGCACTGTGTGTGGTCAGTGAAGAGGAAGGGTCAGGTGCTGAGAGGTGGACAGAACAGAGATGGCTCTGGCAAGACGCAGACTTCTCCGACTGCCTGGAAGGCGCATGTCTCTGTCGGGCTCTGTTGACTACAGCTGAGCCTTCCCGCTTCGCATTCCACAGACATCTCCTTTCCAAAGTGACTGTAACTGCAGCATCAGAGTCCTTGGTAATTCCCATCATTCACAGTGCACTGGGTCCAGGTTTCCCTGGAGTCGCAGAAAGTATCCCATGAGCACGAGGTCGGTGAGCGAGCGTCCGGTCCACCACGCTCATGTGTGAAAACTCACACCAAATCATGGCGAAACTGAAGCTGGGGTTCTTGGGGGTTTTGAATTCCAGAGCCAAAGACTGAAAGTAGAGCACACAGAGACGTTCAAGCAGGGACTTTACTGAAAGGAGAGAAGAGGGAAGAAACTCTGGGATGCTCGGTCCAAGGACGGCAAGGAGTGCGCCACGGGGGACATGCGAGCAGAGGAGGGAGCTTGGGGTCAGGCCCATGGCCAGGAGAGGACAGGCCGCCATGACAGGACCCCGTGGTCGGAGAGCAGGGGGAGAAAGCAAGCGGATGGGCAGGTCTCCTCACAGTTGGGTGTGCTCAGGAGCGGCCCAGGAGTGGCAGAAAGACTGAAGCGTGGTGAGCGTGGTTCCCACAGGACTCGCCTGCGCAGCTTTGCCATCTGTCCACTAGAAGTCAGACTATTCCATCAAGACATCGCCAGCGTCCTCTCAGAATCCATAGAATAGGGAATGTGAAGCCTCCGCCGTCTCCGCTCTGTCAGCACTTTAAAAAGAGAGGCTGAATTTTGAGGTAAGAACCTACTCTCCAAAGTTCCTTATAGTATTAACTTCTTAACATTTAAAGAGAACATTAGCACAAAGGTTAATGTGCACAGTGGAGGCTGCTGTTTACAAGCATAGAAAGGGGTGACTCGTTTATGCTACAAGCTCAGCTCGTTCTTTCGAAAGGCAGCTTGTATTTTCACAATAACCAACACCTTCACTCAAAATAATGAAAGTGTGGACAATTATTTTGTCATGAAGAAAAAACAAACCCATATTCGAATCATTTTTTCTAACATAGATTGCATTTTCTGATTATATATATGGAAATTAAAAATTTCATCCTTAATTATTATATTAATTTTGATGTGAACCATTGCTTATCGCTTCTCAGTCTTTGTAAAAGTTTATTTCATTTCTTATTTCTTCTTCTATCATTATATATTAAACAATCTAAATATATCTTTGAAATTCTCAGAATGCATATGCTAAGCATAATCACATAGATTCGTGGTCAATTGATCCTCATAAGTTACAATGATGTTTATGAATACGAGAATAAACAGTGGATGTGAATTTGTCTTGATGAATATAATTGTGTAATCAGACTAAAAGGTTGAAATGAAGAATAATTACTCTGACACAGCCCTGAACACACAACTGAATTGTAATAAATCCAGTGGTCTTAGAGCAGTTGGGGTGAAATGAGCTTTGTTTCCCTGTGGATCAATAAGGGAGAGAAAGACTAGACATGCAAAGTTAATAAAATCATGTAGCTTGATCAGCAGGGCTCAGCAAGAAAGAAACAGGACTCAGAGCAGAGTCTTTGATGCTCACGATGTACCTCCAGATGTTTACCAGCATCGCACTTCAGTTAAAACTGCTCAGTAGGAAAAAGAACAGCTGTAGATTTCTGTTATTCGAATGACAAAGCTCATTGACTTCCATTGATTAGAAAAACTATTATCTATCATCTGCCTATCTGTGACTTAATCTCTTTTAAGTGACTTAGATTCTTTTATTTTTAGGTACTTTGTGATGTAGTAACTGTCATTCTTGGACTCTAACGGTGGAGCGTGGCTCAGGGATGTCCCTGTATCGAGGGCGTCACAGCTGCAACAGAAAGAGAATCCAGTGCTATCTGCACGGCTCACTTTCCCCCGCACAGATAAAGGAACTGCAACGCAGACAGTTTCTTCTTTAAAATTGCATCTCATTGTGAAATTGGTCAAAAAACTGACTTCCTGTTCATAGCAGTTTCTCTTCTCTCTTGCTGTGACACACACTCACAGTTGAGCACCTAAGGGAAAAAAGGGGGTTTATTCAGCGTACAGTTTCAGAGGGGAGATGCAGCCCATTATGTCGGGAAAGACATTGCTGGCAGTAGAAGCTGGAGGAGGCCTACGTCTTGTCCTTTACAGAGGCTGAGCACTGCAAAACTGCTAATTGCAAGAGCAGACCTCTCCCGGAAGTCCGGTGGGGTTAATCGACCGAAGGCCCATGCCCTGTGAATGCCTTCCTCCAACAAGGCCATGCCTCTTAAAGGTGCCGTGACCTTCCGAAACAATTAAAGACTCAAATACATAAGCCTGTGGAAGACCACTTACATCTCAAGCCATAACACTCCACCCCTGACTCCCACAGGTTCATTGCCATCTCATTATGCAAACCACACTCAGTCCAATTTTAAAAGTCCCATAGATTACATCAGTAGTCCCAACACAGCACAAATGTCCAAAGTCCAAGGCCTCCTATAAAAGTCAAAAAACAGTTTATATACTTCCAACATATAATGGCACAGAATAAATATTCCTATTCCAAAAAGGATAAATGGAGACATATCAGGAAAAATCAGTCCATAACAAGACCAAAAGCCAGCAGGACAAACTCCAAATCATTTAGCTCTAGGTCCAGCAAATGAACTTGCTGTTCAAATCATCTCAGTTCCACCTTTCCAGCAAAGCTGCCTTCAGAACACACACTTTCTTGGCTGGCTCCTCCCATGGTATACTGCTCTCCTTGGCAGATGTCCCACCTTGGCTCTAACATCTTCACTTCTCAATGGCAATCCAAGCGTAACTCCACAGCACAAAATGCCCACCTTGGACCTCTTGGCAGAAATTCCAATTCCTGACATTGCCTGGATTTTGCTATTCTCTTGGAGAAGGGATCCACTACCTCATCGCTCTTGCATCTTTGATGCCTCCAAAAGCAAGACCATGAGGATGACTTTGCCAAGTTCTGTTATAACTCCCAGGTGGAGATTGGCCGCCTTGAATCACAGCTGATTCAGCTTCTATGTGTTGATGCCGGGAAGAATCTTGATCTCTTTTGGGCAGTTGCTTAAGAGCTTTCCTTTGGAGCGCCACCTTTAGCTCTTCCCTTCCAAAAGAATTTGCATTCTTTTGGGTGAGAGGCTTCCCAGAGGATGAAGTCCTCAAGATGTAGCCTCTTCTATTATCCAAATTAAGAGCAGGCTTTGATTCATTTATAGCACTAATCTCTTTAAAAACAGCTGCCATTTTGTTGTCTGAATTTTCTGTAGACTTCCCCTCACATTTTTCTTCCAGCTTCAGTATTTACTTTTTTCTGCCTGATTTCTTGTTGTTTACATCATAACCCTGAACAAGAGTGATAAAAAGCACTTGAAACTTCTTTGCCTTGAAACTTCTTCCAATAAAACTTCTTGCTGAGGCATCACTGCATTTGCCCCCCTCCAGTTGCAAACAGTGTCTGTTTCCCTCTGGACCATCTCAAGCTGGGCTTCCGCTGTCTGAATTCCTAACAGCATCAGGCTCTTCAAGGCTGTCGTCAGAATGGTCTCTTCTGCCCCATCTCCAAGATGCAAAAGCTTACGAAGTCAAGTCCCAAAGTTCTCCACATTTCTCCCAACAAAGAGCTCCAAAGGCACCCTAGCCACAAAACCACAGTGGCTGTACTGCTGACCTCTCCTGGAAGCAAGGTGTGGCTGGCTAATGAGCTCTAAGCTCCACCCTCTGTGACTGCCTTCCTCCCACAAAGCTCCACCTTTTAAAGGTGCCATGACCTTTCCAAACAAGTAAAGATTCAAACACACGAGCCTGTGGAGAACAATTCACATTCCAGACCATGACATACCTCAGCAGATGCCACGAAAAGCAGAATAATTACTGCACAGATACTTGCATTGCAAATCATTAGTCAAATGTTCTCTCTGTGGCCACATGCAGTTGGTCCTCCTGACAAAGGAAAGCAGTTGTTGCAGTTTGCCTGCATGGTTACTGATAAACATTAAACGGCTTAAGGGAACAAGGGAGTTATTTTCTCTTACTGATAGTCTGGTTACAGTCTGTAATCCAACTTGACAGGAGAGCACACACGAACACCAGAGCTCGGGGAACTGGCCACACCATCTCTACATAATGGCTGAGAGAGGGAAGATCCTTACTTGCCAGACCAGCATATCTGCCCAAGTATACACAAAGATGTCAACTTCCTCAACCAGCTCTCAGTATTTTATTCATCTGTTCAGGGCTTAGTCCCACCCACCATAGGCTGGTCCTTCCCCATCAGGTAGACAATCTCCTGTAGGTTTGCTCTGGGTCTAACTCAACCACTAATTCTCTACAAATGTGCCCAGAGCTCAAACCTTCAACTGTCAAATTGACACCTGTGCCCAACTATGATACTCCACCCCTTGTCAATTTGACACACAAACATAGCACTTTTAAACTGCAACCTTCAATCCTTGTCCCAACAGATGTTAAAAGTTATCTTAAAAATATAACTATGTTTCATAGATAAGTTTAAAATGTTTTCTCATTAAAACTTCAGTTCCAACATTTTAAAAGTTCAAAGTTTCTTAAAACATATAAAACATTAAAACAGAAGTATCTTGATGTAATAAGAAAACATTAGAAAAATCAAAGTCCAACAAATCAAATAACACATCCTCTGCTGCAATGTCCACCTTCTTGCTCATCACGTAGTCGTTCTAGGCATTCCCATCCCTGTTTGCAGTTTGAAGTTGTAAAAGCAGAGTTCCTTGAACCAGGCTGAATCTCCACTCACAGCCATCTTCAGCATACATCCCATGGTTCTGGCATCTCAAACACCACTCTGGGTTCTCCTCTACGGCTAGAAGCTTCACCTTTCCTTGCAGGAACTCTGTGCCTGCCATTTGGCATCAAACGTTTGGTGCTCTCCATGAACCCCTGAAGTCGTTCACTGAAACCAGTACCACCTGGGGGATGCTGCCAGATTTCAAAGCAAGGTTGAAATGTAGCGTGGTCCACTGGAGCCACAGCTGCACTAAACTAGCACGCTGACTCTGGAGAGCCTCCTGTAGGAAGCCAAACTTTCAAGGGACAAGAAACAGCTTCAGCTTAGGCTTTGGGCCCCTGAAGGAATCTGGGTTTTCAAACCACAAACTTGCCACAGGTGGTTTTCATGTCTTCCACCGTCCCAGTGCAAGTCACTAGGTTTTCCCCTCACTAATATTCATTTCTCCAGCAGCGGCAGCTGTTCTGCTGACGGCCTTTTCCATATCCAGAGCTTCATGGCCTTAACACAGCTCTCCTCTGTCAAGCAAACCAATCTGTTGTGTTTAAATTCAATTTCTGGGCCCAAACAATTCACAACTCTCTCAGCATCACTATCTTTCAACTGGCCCATCAAACTCTGTAGAAGGGTATTGGTAATCCACAAAGTCAAAATCTTCAAACATTTCAAATTTTGTTCAGTAAAATGGTTCAAAAGCCACAAAATCCACATAGTCAGATTTATCATAAACATCTCACTTCCTGGGTACCAAATTCTATTGCAGTTTGCCTCCATGGTTGCTGATAAATGACCATCAAATGGCTTAAGGGAACAAGGGAATTATTTTCTCTTACTGATAGTCCGGTAACTGTCTGTAGTCAGCTTAACAGGAGAGCACACACCAACGTTCATGTCTGGCCAAGTGTGCACAAGGATGCCAACTTCCTCAACCACCTCTCAGTATATTAGTCATTTGTTCAGGGCCTACTCCCACCCACCATGGCTGGGCCTTCCCCATCAGCTAGACAATCTCCTGCAGGTTTGCTCTGGGCTTAACTCAACCACTAATTCTCTACAATTGTGCCCAGAGCTCAAACCTTCAACTGTCAAGTTGAATCTGTGCCCAACAATGACAGCGGTCATCCCACCACTTATAGGTGAGGATGTTAACAAATAGCAGGTTTCACCCTACCAAGGTCCTAACACACATCCGTGTCCATTAGCGCCTGTAGCTCCCAATGCATGTGAGGAGATAATAGTTGTGGGGTTTGCTTGTCTACAGGTGTGAGGGCAGATGTGGGGTTTGCTTGTCTATAGGTTTGAGGGTAGATGTGGGGTTTGCTTGTCTACAGGTGTGAAGGTAGGTGTGGGGTTTGCTTGTCTATAGGTGTGAGGGTAGTCTTGGGATTACTTGTTGTCAGGTGGCCAGGATCTCAGCCCTGCCTTTTCCAGTCTGATTCTTGCTCTCAGACAGTGTGCGTATTCACACATTGTCATTATTGTGACCCTCATGTCATCTCATTCTTCAGACCTTCGAGCACCTGTCTGTGTCATACAAACATGCATCCTTACCTCACGAGAGCCCTTGTAACAACTAATTGCCTCCCACACTCCTAGTGTCCTCGATCTATTGCTCCCAGGGTTCCTTCCCATCTCTGGGTGGCACCATGGTGATACTGACAGTTTTCTAACGGATCGGGGTCAGACACTTTCTCAAAGCTTCAGTGTCACATGTTCTGTTCCTCTCTGTACTTGTGTAAGGACAGTGTCTTCAGTATGTCCAGAATGAAAAGTACCATCTTCCACAAGATATCTACTCTGTCAGCCAGTCCTGTCTTCTCAGCCGTAGTGGATTGTGCCCACCCTCTGAAGCCATAAGCCAAATAGATCCCTTTTCTCTTCCTTTAAGTTGTTTAAGTCAGAGTGCTGTCTCCCGGCAGCAGAGAAGAGTCAGCCCCACAGAAAGTGGTATTGGGAGTGGCAGGACAAGGCAGATTCAAAGGAAGAAAGGAAAGAACAGGGAGCCAACCCAACATGGGGAGCCTCCCCAGGGAACAGGGTGTTCTCTCGGCCCTGGCATGAGTCACGGGAAAACACCATCAGGTGCTGGCAGAGACGCCTCACCTGGCCTCCCGGGGGTGCCGTCAATCACTCACTTGCAGCCTGGAGCACCGTGGGACTCAGAGATTCAGACAGCACAGCCCCTCCCCGTCCACACCGTGGCAGGACGAACCGGTGCTCCGGATGAACGTCGTGGTTCAGACACACTCGGCTGGTGAAACCTATATCTGACAGCCCAGGCCCCAAGCGAATACAAACAGGCTTCATCCGAAGTGAGCCCAGCTCAGGCCTCAGGCACACACAAGCTCTCACATCACACAGAATAATCTGCCAGTGGCTTTCCATGCCAGGAGCCAGGAGCTAGCCTGCGGCTGGCACTGCACGCTGGCTTTCGCTAGAACATTTGGCCTCCGAGTAACACATGCTGTAAATTAACGCTGCCTGCTGCTCTTGCGCACTCTTGGCTGGAAACACCTAGCATTTTCCCCATTTATAGCATCAAAAATTACTTTAGCCTGATCTTGGAACTTAAAGAAGAAACAGAATTCCACAAACATTTTTTTGTTTTTTTTTTCTGACCTTAGGTATGTTTCTTGACCTATGATTTTGCATTTCATTGATGCATCTCACTTCTGCGCATATCTGACTGTTGATAGAAATCTGGAGTGAGTGGGGATAGGTCAGATGTCAGCGTGCCTCTGGTGACAACATAGAGTTCTTCGGTCACAGACCAGGCACGTGTCACTTCCAGCTGTTTCTGCAAGATGCTTTCCACAGCCCTGGAAACTTAATTTCCACCAGCAGAGTCTCTGAATTCCTGTGCTCCGAATCCTAGCCAGCTCTGGGGGGGGGGAGGCGGGAGGGCTAGATCTACACCTTTACATTTTTAGATATATCCTACAGTTTTAATTCAATTTTTAGGATGAATGAAGGAAATCACATTTTAATTTAATTATATTTCAAAATTTTCTGAGGGCTTACTTTTGTTATATATATATCAGTCCTTTGGGAATTACTTTTATCTCTCATCAGATGTGTGGAATAGTCTCTCTGAGCCTAGTGTTGATTGCTAATGAATACAGAACTTTTTAATATTGTCTACTTTACAATTATCCCCCTTGGTATAATTAGAGCATCTGGACATTTGTAAACTTTTCCCCCTGAAGCTAATGTGTATATACGTGTGTGTGTGTGTGTGTGTGTGGTGTGTGTGTGTGTGTGTGTGTACAGTCTTGCTATTTTTTAGAGCGTCCTTCCTGCTGGGCACGGTGGAGCCTGCCTGTGATCCTGGCAGCCAGGAGGACTGTGGGAGGATCAGGCGTCCTTTCTTGACCCCAGCCAGCTCCTGACAGCCTGGGATGCATAAATAAATCTCAGGTGTCACATTTATAGCATCAAAAATTACTTTAGCCTGATCTTGTAACTTAAAGATCAGGTGTCACATTTAGATATAAAATTCCCTGAAATCCATGTTTCTGCACTAGTATTTGTGTTTTCTCTCTCCAGGAAGGCGCTGCAGAGTTCTGAAGTCACAGTTGGTCGCGCTGCAGTGACGTCACCGATTCTCCACCAGCGTGAAGTCATGGTTGCACGGGAGAGACCTTGCTGACTGATTCTCCTCCCGTCCTGCACTGTCTAGCTATGCTTGTTTTACTTCTGCAGGTTTACTTTAGTTCACTGGGTGTTGTATAGATCAAATGCGAAAGTTTCACCCACAGATTGCGCTTCTTGCATGTTCTCAACACGGTCACCAGGAACTCCTATTGCTTCAATTAGCTTCTGTTATTTTAACAAAGTTGGTATTTTTCTCGGGTCAGATGATGGGGAACAGATGTGTTCCTCTCTGTCAGCTTTCTGTACTTCTAGATTTCGCACGTTCACGTTTCAGATGATTTCTATTCACTGTCAATAGTGGAGATCAAACCCAGGCAGGCGAACACGTCCTGCAGAACATCCCCAGTCTGTGCCTGGTTTTAGGATCCTTTCGTCTGTGCACCATCAGTAGCTCAGCTCAATTAGGGGGTCAGCACCAACCTGAAAGCTTGATCTGAAGTCCTGAACTGACACAAACTGCTAACTCCTGTGCCTTTTTTTCTGTCAAAAATAATCTACAACCCATCAAGGACGTGGAAATAAAAGATACAAGATATTGTCTCAACCTGATGAGACCGGGGAGCACTAAGAAAAAGTGAATGCTTGTGAAGATGCGACGCAGCAGGCCCTGCTGGTTGCGAGTCCGGGGAGGAGCCGGAGGATCCTGGGGACAGCAGGCTAGGTCTGCAGCACGGTGCAGCACGGTGCAGAGTTCCCACTCTACGGCAGACATGCAAATACAGGCATACGGAAGAGGCATTTGCACATCCATGTTCACTCCAGTGTGAGGTCTGCGTAGGCTTCCATCAGTGGACGCATGGATAGGCAAGTGTGAAAATCATACACAATGAAATGCTACTCTGTATTACGCAGCATCCTGAGACCGGCGCCCACATGACATGAGACACAGGATGAGCACTGCCCGATCTCACGCGGGTGCGGAAGGTGAAGCAAATGTCCAGGAGTGTTCCCTAGCAGTAGATGCAGGGTCTGGTTCGACAGTGCAAGGTCGATGCATGGTTGAGATAGGACCCCAAGACCATGTATGTGTCGACTATAGCGTACTCATCAGAACCAGTGTGCGTTGTAAGAACTGGTTCTCCTATAGTTACCATTGTTAAAGGAGCTAGTCAGCAGGGTCTCACCAGAGCGTAGAAGTGAGCGGCCACACAGCAATGTCCTGCACACTGTCCACAAGACCATCTTCATCCTGTGAGGGGGATCATGGCTATTGCCACCAGAATAGCCATGTCTATTTAGGGACTGCATTAAGGCGCACGCGTATCAGAGCAGAGTCTCTTACACACCTCTCACTGCACTGATGCTATTCTTGGCTGGCAGGGGGCAGCTGGGACCCAGCCAAACACGCCAGTTATCGGGCCTGCGAGTCTTGAGCGGGGAATATGAATATAAGATGTCAGCATCCGCCAGCGACCTTCACGCTCTCTTTAGGTTACCGGCTCCGACAGTCAGACGTGAGCCAGTCTCAGGAGCTGATTTCTCCTGCGGCTCTTTCAGAGCAGCTGCATTCTGTTCAGCTCATTTTGTTGTAAATTGTCTCCAAGGAAACCAGGGGTGCTGCTTCTGAGCTCCCTGCAACCCCATCAAAGACTGCTCTTGCTCCTCCATTTGGCAAAATGCCTGCTAGCGATATGCAACTGGAAAAACTGCATGCAGGGGCCTCAGGTGTATCCTCGTGTGGGGGCTGTGTGTATCTAACGGGGCGCACCCCCATGTTTCATCCATCAAGCCACACTGGACACTGCCTCCTGCTGACAAGGGACAAGGCTGTGTGTGGTCATGTGACACGAGAGACCCCGAGAGTGATGGTTTTTCTCAACTCTGAAAAGGCCCATCTTGCCCCAGGAAGGCAACTTAGGAATTTGTTATGTAGATCAACATCACAAAGCTTTTGGTCGATAGAAATGACATATGTAGTCTCACTTGCTACAGCAACGCATAGAAAAATAAGCATTCGATGAACAAAATGGGGGAATACGTCACAGCAGAATGGAACACTATGAAATGAAAAGAAGGATGGTATTGATCACCTCTTGGTCTGGGAAAACTGAAGTAATGTGTGTATATTTGTGTATGGGTACGGGTGTGTACATGTGTGTATCATATATGTGCTTGTGTATGTCTGTGATGCACATGTGTGTAAATGTGTGCTTGTAAATTTATATATGTATGTGCATGTATGTGTGTACATGTATTTAATGTCTGTGCTTATAATTGTGCTATGTACATATATGTATATGTATGTTTGTGTACGGTGTGTGTGTGCAGCATATGAAAACCATGTCAGGGATAAGGTAAAACTGACATTCTTAGAACTACAAATTCAAATCTTGCCACAATTGCTACTTTACATAGCTCTCAGTCTCTACTTAGATTTTAGTGTGGCATATTATAACCAGTTGAGACAAAAACCAGAGCAGCGATGAATAGATTATCTCAAGTACATGAACTATAAAGCGATAAGATACTCAGTTTTGCCTAGGAATATCATACACTCCACTTCGAGGGTATGAATTCTAAAAGAACACTTGGTTTTCCCTCAAGTGGTGGTCTTCAGTGAGATTGTACCCAGTTCAAAATAAGAAATCAAAACATTCTTTGCAGGTGGTCATGGTGCTTAGAAATCGACGTTTCCATGAGGTTATCTCTGGAGCAGCTGTGTGAAGACCTTCACATGCAACTGCTTGGCTCTTTGGAATGGATCTTAGGGAAAGTGGGTGTCTGTCACTTTCTCTTATTACAGTAAACTCTGGGTGATTATTCTTAAGATTTATATGACTGTTGTGAGAATGTAGGGATTTGCAAAGGAACAACACAATGAACGCATGCAAGTGATGAATTCCACTTTCCCTAATGGTTCCCTTGCCAAGTGAACTATTTTCACTTAAGTAATTTAAAGTTGAAATGACAAACTGTGTGTAAAGTCTTGTTCAAATTGAAAGCAACCTTTGATCCATTCCTATACTTTATAGTAAACTAATTTCCTCGTTTCGTAAGAAAGGAAAACTTGGAAAGAAGAACAGAAGAGTCCCCCTAATTAATTAGTGGAGTCACTAAATCGTCACGTGCTATAGTCATTATGATGAAACAAGTTCTACCTTTAAATGTACTGCTAGTTAGAAAGTGATCGATCTTGGTGCTAAATTGCAACACAGAATGTCAAAAATGGCCACTCACACATGTGCACACTCAGACACAAACACAGGCACATTCACGCTCACACCCACTAAAGTTCACAAGCCCCTACATGTATGTGCACTCTGTCACACACATGCCTGCACTCGCATATGCACGTGCGAGTCATTCACATACTCATGGTCATACTCATGCTCACAAATATGCACACACACCTACATACATGCACAGTCACATATATGTGCGCATATGCAGTCACAAGCATCCATGCGCTCACACATGCATGTGCAAGTCATTCACACACTCGTGCACACAGCATGCATGCCCACACATGCGTGGGTGCACACTCACTGATGCGCTCATCTACACACTCACACACACATGTGCACACAAGTGTGAGGATCGTCTTCTCCTTAGCGCATCATGATCTCATTCCCGTGATTGTGGGAATCTTCCCAGTAAGTTTTCCTGAGCGTCAACAGAGCCTGAGGCCTCAAGTCTTAGCAGGAATCTGGGTTAGTTCTGCATCTCAATGGAGCGTGTGTCATGTCCACTCAGCGTCTCGCTGGAGAGGGCGCGGTGTCCACTCAGCGTCTCACTGGAACACTCACCCAAGTGACTGCTTTATTACGCAGCAATGCAACTTGAAAACAACAGAGGTACTTTGCATTGTCTCTTCATGACGATGCCCGTGCTGGGGTGTCTACTCTGAGCCAGCAGCAGAATCAGACCTGGCACTGGCAGAGCGCTCCAAACACGTCTGACTGGGGAGACAGGCACTACTAGAAAGGCACGTGGCCTGGTGATGAGAGGGAGGGTGGGATGAGCAGACCTGGTGACGAGAGGGAGGGTGGGATGAGCAGACCTGGTGACGAGAGGGAGGGTGGGATGAGCAGACCTGGTGACGAGAGGGAGAGTGGGATGAGCAGACCTGGTGACGAGAGGGAGGGTGGGATGAGCAGACCTGGTGACGAGAGGGAGGGTGGGATGAGCAGACCTGGTGACGAGAGGGGGGGTGGGATGAGCAGACCTGGTGACGAGAGGGAGGGTGGGATGAGCAGACCTGGTGACGAGAGGGAGGGTGGGATGAGCAGACCTGGTGACGAGAGGGAGAGTGGGATGAGACACTACATGGCAGTCTCGCTTGGCTGAAGTGCCACAGCTGTGATGCTCGCAAGGAAAGGGGAGGGTTGTCTTGTTGATGGATATTCTGATGAGAGAGATGCCAGGAGCAGCACAAGAAACATGGGCACTTGAAGTCACGGCTCCTGAACGGTAGGATTCCATTTCTCCACGCAATTCAATGGCGAGGTCTGTCAGCACATAGATGTGCTCTGAGACCCGAATCTGCAAAGTGATTGAGAGCAGGCAGGAAGCTAGAAATCAAAATGCGGTATTTTAGCAAATCTTAGATATATGTTATTCAATAGAGCATTATTTTTATCCAAGATAAACAGATTACAATGGCAATGTGACAATGATGCGATAGTTTCAATAGTAAGATTTTACTGGATCATGCTTTCCTCTGATTGAAAAATAACTTTCAGACACATTTAATGAAACCTTTATTACACGTTCCTGTGCCAACCAGGGTCAAGACCAAGAGAGATTTGCAGCAACATGTAGATACAGGGAAAGACACCGGCTACCGAGGAGGCGCCCCACACTCAGCTGGCTCTGGGCATCTGCACGTGCAGAGATGAAAGGCAAGAGGAACAAATCGTAGACAAAGGCCCAAGGAAGCTAGACCTGAGGCCGGCTCAGGCTGAGGAGCAGCCTTGTAGGAATTAGCTTCCTACGCCCCTGCCCTGCTTGGAAATCCACAGACTCTGCGCCACTCGCTGACCTGCGGACAGGCAGGAATGCCATGTGTGGCGTTGGCCAGATCTGTCGTGAGTGCAGTGATGGATACCTTCTTTAAACAATTTCTATATATATTTTATTACTTTACATCTGTGTGTGTGGGGGGATTGTACCAAAGGGCACTGTATGTCTCTGTGGAGGATGAAGGGAATCATCCTGGATTGCTTCTACCTCCTTCTTACTTAGCTCTGGGATTCCCAGGTTCTGCCCACCAGGGCTGGAAGGAAGTGCAGATTGCCGCCCTTTCTGCATGTTTTCATGGGTTCTGGGATCTGAACTTAGGACCTTCTGCTTGTGAGACAGAGTCTTAACCCCTGAGCCATCTCTCCAGCCCTGCTATGATATCTTATCAGATCTGTTTGCCATGCTCTGTGCATGGTCTGCAAACTAAACATGGTTCTAAGAAAGCTAGTAGCACATATCACAACAAATCACATAGCATCAAAGCAAATGCAATGATTATTAGAAATAGAAGGAAACTATGATTGAAGCAGTAGTGTTTTAATGTTTAGCTGGATAATAAAGCACCAAGCAATTTCCACTGTGGAATTTACAGTGACTTGACACATGCGCATGCCAAATACACGTAATTACTGAAAAGGAACAAAATTCTGTGTCAATGATTTCATATGTGAATGCTTTCAATTTCAAATTCCATTATTTTTAGTTACGAAGATATAAGTTGAATGAGAACAGGCCCACATTTAGAATCTAGAATTTGCTAATGTACTTCTTTAAGGATGGAGAATTCCTAATAATACCTTAGCAACACTGTTAGAAAGATTCTTACAATGAATCATTCATTCACACGCAGCTAAATTCCTTGCTCTAGCAATTTGCATGGGTTTTATGCCCATGTTCAGGTTTGATATTGGTATATAATTTTCTTTTATTGTAATTTTTTCTGTAGTTTGGATATTAAAATAAATGCAGTCTCAAGATGACTTGGAAATTGTCCACTTCTCTGTAATTTCTAGAACAATGTGAGTCAAAATTGCTACTTCAGTAAATTATTTTCATCTTGAAACTTTGGGGGAGTTTTTAACGCATTTGTATTTTGTAGAAGATAGAAATTCAGATGACTGATTGGTATATGATGGAAAAATAAAGCAGAGAGAGAGAGAGAGAACATGACAATCTCTTCTGTAGAAGCTTTCTGTGTTCATGGTATTGAGAGATTGACTCGGCTCAGATCAAAGGGAACCTCAAGCAAGAGACACAGAGATCACACACTGAGTTATTAACATGAAATACAATGTTCATTGTTAGCCAGACTTGGCTAAAATTCATTCAGGTGTTATTTGGCACTAGTGACTTTCAAAAATGTTCTTCAGTAACTAATGCCTTGTCTAGATTAAGAAGTCAATTGCAAATCAAGTCTAATTTTATAATGGGAAATCCCACTCTAATGATGCAGGGCTGTACATTTTTAAAGTGCATTTGCAGTTATTGACCCGCTCAAACCAGTCAGGCACACATGATCTCAGAAGACATGGAAGAGCAACACTGAGTTTAAGGAACCGAACAAATCACTTGAGGTGGCCTCGCAGGTCAGGCAAAGTGTGCCACTTGGAGCATAACGGACGCCCCAGCTGTCTTTCTGCGACAGTTTCGGGAACCTGATTTCCGTTGCTTGCTGCATGTTGACGAGGCTCCTGCAGTTTATCCTCAGTCCCTGCAGAAGTCAGGGAGGTTCGGAGGTGTCTGCTGGTATGTGGCGCGGGCACCAAATGGAACAGACTTAAGCTGCAGACTTGGCGCATTAGCATGTTGCTTTGAAGGATGTTAATGCTTATCATGGTTTAACTGGTCTATCTATGGAGATGTTTCACAGATGCTGAAAGTACAGGTGGATATGATTAGAACAGTTCGGCAAATCTACATAATTACTTTCCCTTGCAGAGCATTACTCATGCAGGGAAAGTGCCTTTACGTTGAATGAAGTCTCACACCGTGACATGTCTTCACAATATTTTTCATTGACGCAATGCGTTGGATGGTCCCTCCTGCATTCAGAGTAACCCTAGGAGGTCAAGGGAACTTGAATGTTGGGGACCGAAGTTGTCGGTCTTAGGATGTTTGGACTCATAACGAAATATCTTGGTGACGGATTCAGCACCTGATGTTGGCCTCAGCAGTGCAATCACTCCCGAGTCACCGCATCTTGTGCACGGTGCTGGCAAATGCTTTAGATGCCGTTTTAACAGCTTTTCATAAAATTCAATTCCCAAGATGTGTACTTTTCTTCACATTATATATGACTTCAGACCCCCTTCCCTTGTTTTTCCTCTGACTTCAAACTGCTGCCTTTGGGCTCAGTGAATGTCCAGCCATACCAACACTGATGTGTCCCTGGGAGCCTCTCGTTGGACGCCTAACCAGAATGAAATCACAGCTGTCATTCACCCCTAACCGCCCAGCGCTTGAGTTCCGTCTCTGCTCTCTCACGGGTGAACAGCAAGTCACCTGCGCACCCCCTGCGCGCATCCTCAGGCTCAACCTCCACGTGAGTTTTGAGTGACAGTGCTAATCACGCCTCTGATACGCAATTAACTAGGCAGGGTCATTTCAGGAGATAACACATTCTAATTAATGTGCCCATAAAGATAAATAATTGGGAATCCGTGAACAGACTTTCGTTGACACACATACAGCAAGCTCCAAAGTGAAGACCATGCAAGTTACCTTTAATTCTTCTAACATATCGGTGGTGTGGGTCACGAGACTCCTCGGGAAGGACGTCTCCCCCTGGCCCGTACTTAGCCAAACTACACGTCTACTGCCCAGTCCTTGAGTTGTTTCCAAGCAGACTTCCGGTCCTCTCTCCACAGAAGCGCCACTGCAGTAACAACTGTGACTACAGAGATCATCGAATGATGCAATTCTGCCCCAAATTCTCAAGGCCTTCTCTCTCACACCTAATGAAATGCAGCATTATCATTTCTACACCTGCATGTCAGGGCATGATTCTCAAGACAGAGGACGTGGAAGTTAGGAGCCCCATGTGTGAAGACCACCTTATCAGTGCCTTGCTCATGGACCACCTGACAGGGATGGTCAGGTGAGACTGAGAAAACATGCAGGCAGTGGACACATCCGCAGCGTTGCTTGTGTCGTCATCGTGAGGATGTGGCCAGGAGGTGACCGCTGCAGTGTATATGTGCAGGACTAGCCTTCAGTTGGCACTGCCGGGATTTGGGGCTCTGGGGGCGGTGTGCTAGCGAGTGTTAATTTCACAGCCGAAGGCTCCAGCCCCGGCACATTTACAAAGAATTAGTATTTGAGTTAGGACCTTAGCAAACCTGCCCACGATAGGTGAGGCTTTCACTGGGCAGGGAGCTGGTTATGAAGGTTGGCATTCTTTGGCATGCGTGGACAGACACTCTTTGACTCTCAGCTGTCCCGTGGACTGTGCTTTGGCCAGTTTCCTCGCCCATGGTGTTGGTATTGCTGGTGTGGGCTCCCTTGCTAAGCTGGGCTCAGAATTGTAACCAGACAATTGCCAGCCAGAATAAAACTCTTGTTCCTCTAAGATGATGGTCGAGAACCCATCGGTGACTTGCAGCTGCGACAGGTCAGCGGGCTTTCAGGAGAGGCCTGGAGGCACTGCTCATATTCTGAGGCCACACAAAGCTGGCTGAGCATCTCTAGGAAATTAGCCCTCATCAGACAATGTCATCTTGGTCCTAAACTGTCAAGGGACTGTCTCATGGACCACCTGACAGGGATGGACTTTGTTGCAGTTTGCCTGCATGGTTGCTGATAAATGACCATTAAACTGCTTAAGGGAACAAGGGATTTATTTTCTTACTGATAGTCTGGCTGTAGTCCAGCTTGATGGGAGAGCATGCACCAATCCCAGGCCAAGGGAACCAGCCACACCATGCTACTTAGTGGCTGAGAGAGGGACGATCCTTACTTGCCAGACCAGCATGTCTGCCCAAGTATATGCAAGGATGCTAATTTCCTCAACTGGCTGTCAGTATTTTATTCATCTGTTCAGGGCCTGGTCCACCCACCATGGCTGGGCCTTCCCCATCAGCTAGACAATCTCCTGCAGGTTTGCTCTGGGCTTAACTCAACCACTAATTCTCTACAAATGTGCCCAGACCTCAAATCCTCAACTGTCAAGTTGACGCCTGTGCCCAACTTTGATAGATTTATAATAAATTGGTCTTTAGTTAATAAGCCACACATTCTTTAATAAGTGGACCATGTCAGTAAGTGAAATGGAAAGAGAATTAAATGAGTTACTGTTTCAGAATATGTACAATTTCTGGAGATGAAAGCAATGAAACAGTTTTACAAGATTGGAGTGAGAGTCACAGGAAGCAAGAAGTCTAGAATTTTCTAGAAGAAACTGCAAAGAAAGGAGTGGAAGCTAGAGAAAGAAAGAGGGATTGGGAAAGGGGAGAGAAAGAAAAGAAAGAGAGGACATAAAGAAGAGATGTAAAGAAAGAGGAGCAAGAAGAGAGGGAGAGAAACAGGGAAAGAGGCACAGAGAGAAGAAATGGACAGAGAAAAAGAGGGAAAGACAAAAAGGGAAGTGAAAGATAAAGAAGAGAGAAAGAGAGAGAGAGCAGAAGATGCAGAGAAAGAGAAAGGAGGAGGAGAAAAGGAAAAGGAACCATACAGAAAAGACAAGGGGGAAAGAAAGGAGGAGAAAGCTAAAGGAGAGTGAGAGGAGAGGAGGAAATGCTCTCAGGAAGCAGTTAGGGGAGAGCTGGAGGCGGCAGCAATTCCTCGCTCCCTCTTCAAAGGTGATAAAGCTGCACTACTGTGCGACACCCTCTGTGCAATATAACCACATAGATGTGTGGGAGGAAGGTGAGGGAGGAAGAGAGAAGGTCTTCAGAAGGTCAGAGGGTTGCTGGCGCTTTGCTAGGAAATGCTCCCCTGACGGAAGATGGGTGGGCAAAGGAGCTTCCTGCCGACAGGGAAGCTGGTGTGCGAGCTGGATTTCTCTGCATTTCTCTGCTTTCTCGTATCTGCGGGGTGGATCTGGCTAAAGCCTGTTGAGAAGCTCAGTGGTCCATCCCAGTCACAACCCCTTCCTGGAGCTGGTCTTCTGGCCAGGCTGTGGTGGGCGTTTGTCCCACTGGGGTGGAAACAGGGAAGGTCCTGCCAGGCCCCGCATTCACTCTGGGTCCGTCCTGCATGGAGCTGTGTCCATGTCAAGAACTGAACATTTCTGAAAGACAGAAAACTAGAGTGCAGTTGGTACACGCATGCTTTGAGTATTTGGCTAAATGTTCTGTGTGAGACAGCAGACTCTTCTGCTTAATCTTGGGCATTTAAATGCAGCTTGGAGGCTTCCAAATGAGGAGTGACCAGGCCCGGTCCTTAGGTAATTTAACTCCATGTTTCTTGGGGAAGTAGGGATTTTCATTCCACTACCTTCTCACTATCTGAATCAAGATGAAGTAAATATGATTATTTCTCACCCTAGACTAGAAATCCAAACACTCAGGGCTAGTCTGGCAAGTAAGGATCGTTCTTCTCTCAGCCTTGTGTAGAGGTGGCATGGCCAGTTCCCTCGGCCCTGGTGCTGGTGTGAGTCTCCTGCTTAGATGGACAAACAACCGTAACCAGGAATCTAAAGGAAAATAAAACTCTTGTTCCCTTAAACTAAAGAGCACAGAGCCTGTAATGGATTAGAAGCTCCC
Source organism: Typhlomys cinereus (assembly GCA_023101885.1). Taxonomy (NCBI): domain Eukaryota; kingdom Metazoa; phylum Chordata; class Mammalia; order Rodentia; family Platacanthomyidae; genus Typhlomys; species Typhlomys cinereus. Next base: position 1,054,050 of record JALPQD010000361.1, on the reverse strand, counting down.
AGGTACTGGGTAGTGGGTGCATGCAGGAGCACTGATGCACATTCCTGTGTCTGCATGCACATTCCTGTGTCTGCATGCACATTCCTGTGTCTGCATGCACATTCCTGTGTGTCTGCATGCACATTCCTGTGTGTCTGCATGCACATTCCTGTGTCTGCATGCACATTGCTGTGTCTGCATGCACATTCCTGTAGTTGCATGCACATTCCTGTGTGTTTGCATGCACATTCCTGTGTCTGCATGCACATTCCTGTGTTTCCATGCACATTCCTGTTTGCATGCACATTCCTGTGTGTTTGCATGCACATTCCTGTGTCTGCATGCACATTCCTGTGTGTTTCTATGCACATTCCTGTGTGTTTGCATGCACATTCCTGTGTGTTTGCATGCACATTCCTGTGTGTTTGCATGCACATTCCTGTGTGTTTCTGTGCACATGCACCTTGAACACCTTGTTAATCGTGTTTTAAGCAGAAGCAATGCTGATTTTATAGTAATAATCTAAGTATGCCTTGAAGTCATTCCACACTCACAGAAGGTGCTAAAATATTTATCTACCAACTCTGGAAAGTCACTGTTTAAGGTCTACTGTGAGGAATAATTATTTGCTTCTAAGCTTTCACAAAGCAAACTGGAGCCGATTATAGTGGCCAGACAAAGCTCTCCAGCAGAGACATGGCTGGGGGCAGATGGAATTCAAGGGAGCTCATCAGAAATGGTGGGCCATGAGGATCCTCTTATACACACGATGCTCCTCGCCACAATGAGGCATTTCCCATAACAATGTTTGTTCTTTCAAGGATGTGAGTTACCAGAGGCTGTGTATCACTAGCAGACTAACCCGTGAGAACCAAGCCAAGCTCTTTTATTTTCACAGCGAGGGTGTAAGGCATTCTGTATCATTCACACTGGCATAAAAAACAGTCAGAGATTGAGAGATTGGAAAACTGAGTCAGGAAATCTCCCAAGTGGCTGAGAGATGATAATGATCCTTTAATACACTTGCTCATCTGCAGCTGCCAAACCTCAATTCCAATATTTCCAAATGAATCTATGTAGTTATTGGAAGAAAAAGTTTTCAACCTAGAAAATGTTATAGTCTCCTTCACGGTGTTGAGTCTTGTTCTAATCCAGGTGAAACTCAGCTGAGGACATTACTCCAGGATAGCTCAGGAAAAAAGTGTGCATACAAGTAGTCAATGAAAAATTTGCAGCATGAAAGTTGCTGAAGTCAGACTTGACCAACTATATTCACTTTCCTCCTGCTGCATTTGGAGAACAAGTCATGAATGCAATGCTGATGTCATTGAAAGCAGCCAAATCTCCAGCCAGAGAGTTGTTGCAGGCTGAACTTGGAAGAGACAGTGACAGCAAGTCACCAACAAAGAGAGTGTTTAGTTCAGTAATGGAACCAGGCTATGTTCAAATGAAACAGAAACCACAGAAAGAGGCCAGAGTCGGTGGGTGCAGAGAATACTTAGGGAGCAAGGAGAAGGCAGGCAGTGAGATCTGGGCTCAGACCCCAGGCCCCACACACCTCCCTGCACCCATGCTCCAGCCCCCACACACCTCCCTGCACCCCTGCTCCAGCCCCCACACACCTCCCAGCCCCACACACACCTCCCTGCACCCCTGCTCCAGCCCCCACACACCTCCCTGCACCCCTGCTCCAGCCCCCACACACCTCCCAGCCCCACACACACCCCCCTGCACCCCTGCTCCAGCCCCACACACACCCCCTGCACCCCTCCCCCAGCCGCGGCCCCTGCCCTCTCTCCACCTTCTGCTCTGTCTCCCTTCGCACACAGCTGTAGACCTGAGGGCAGAAAGCTGAATACTTTTTCTGCGAGCGTTAGGAAGGATTCAACCACTATTTAATCTATTTAATCACTTATGTGATACTTTCTCATTTCCTCCGTAACGCCTTAACAATTCATCATCGCTTACTAGTTTACTAATCATTTTATGATGCATTTGTTTACATTTAATGTAACAATTCATTACGTCTTAAAATCGAGCTACACTGGCTTCATTGCTTCTAATCAATACACTATTATCAAAAGTAAGACACCCTTCACTTGTGTGATCAATGAGTGCTAATAAAAGTGTGTTTAGCAAATTTATCAAATGCACAGCAAATATTAATTTTCAATCACATATCCATGCTAGAGCATCAATGTATTGACAGTTTCTGTTCCAAGACCCTCAGTGTGGGGTTAGTTCAGGTCCTTAGATAACAACAGGTCCTGATTTTATGTGCCAGAGACTCACCGAAGAAAACAGCTTTGTAGAGGGGAGGGGAAAATTCCACCTAATGACAGAAAGAAGCTTCGGAGTGATGTGTAGTTCTGACAGTCAAAGACTGAAGAGGAAGAAAAGATCAAATATGTCTTTTCCTGCTCCGTAGCTTTAAAAACATATCAGCCATCAAATGGAAAGTTCCAGGTTCCTGTCAGAGGCAGAGGAGTGCCGCTACTTGCAGGAAGTTCAGGGTTAAGGTCGCCGTCCTGCCAACCTTTGAGGTGCATCCAGAGGAGACAAGCTTTAGGGCTCTCCCTACCAGCCTCTTTCTATGTTGGCAAAGAGAGAGGGAAGAGCAGAGGGCAGAAGAGACGGCCCTTTGCTGTCCTGTCTCGAGCGTTGGGCTCATCTCTTGCCAGTGGATCCGAAAGCTGGGAACAGCCCTGGATCTGTGTTCTGTAGCCTTGTGTAGACTCTTCCCTTGTGGCAGATGTTAGGAATGACCCTCGTTTTCTTCTCTTTCTTGAACCCCTGGACAGACCCTATTGACCGGTCAACCTTCCCGCAGAGCAAGCGGCGGAGCCGCCTCCCTCACGGTGGTGATGGTCAAGGAGGCCCCAGGCTCTGGCTGCTAAACAAGTTGACCTGCAGTCACTGCCGGTCCAAGAGCCCTGGGGCACTAAGGTCCTGGGGCTCCAATGTGTGACAGCAACAGGCTGTAATGGACAATTACACAGCACACTTTTGTGTCCAGTAAAGAGCACAAAGGTCAACGAAGCCTGGCTGCCTCCTGCTCTGGCGGGCAGGGGAGACCCGGCCCCGAGGGCAGTGCACCTGGTGCCTCTGTGCTGGCGGCTGTAGACACCCATCCCTAAGCACAGTGCACCCCAGCTGCCTCCAGCTCCTCCTGGTCGTGAAAATCTCATCCTGCATTTCTTCTGGTTCTTTCATCGTTGCACACAGATCCATTCAGCTCCCTGTGGAGGACACATTTGCTCCTTAATCATGCAGACATGCCCCTTGGTCACTTTAAGCAGAATCTTAGCCCCCCTGGCTTCAGAGGACAGCCAACTACTTCTGAGTAAAGGCCTGTCCTGTGCATGCGGAGGCCTTGCTGCATCATCCAGGCCTGTCCTGTGCATGCGGAGGCCTCGCTGCATCATCCAGGCCTGTCCTGTGCATGTGAAGGCCTCGCTGCATCATCCAGGCCTGTCCTGTGCATGTGAAGGCCTCGCTGCATCATCCAGGCCTGTCCTGTGCATGTGAAGGCCTCGCTGCATCATCCAGGCCTGTCCTGTGCATGTGAAGGCCTCGCTGCGTCATCCAGGCCTGTCCTGTGCATGCGGAGGCTCGCTGCATCATCCAGGCCTGTCCTGTGCATGCGGAGGCTCGCTGCGTCATCTAGCTCAGAGGTCAAACTAACTCTTGCTAACATGGGCACTTGGCTTCCCAAGCTCTGTGATCTCAGGCAGATCTGCTGAGAAATCCCCCTTAAGTCCCACCCCCACTAGGTCACAGATTTTTCCAAGCAGGGGCCTCACCTTAAAATGACAGGTTTGTGGTGGCTGCATCTGCACAAATCCGTGGAGTTCTGCAGCTGTGGAGCCCTCAACTCCACCTAATCTTCCGGCACTTTAAGCTTAGGCTCCTTTCTTAAGCACAAAAGGCATCTGTGAGCTGAAGTGACAGAAAGGAAAGTCATGCGAGTGATGACATTAGAAGCTGATCGCTGGTCGTGGTGAGTTGGCGTGTCCAGGGGCAGCTGAAGTGCCCTCAACTGCCATCAGCCCTTAAAAGCCGTTTTTAGCTCCTGCTGCAGGTAACCACATATCCTTCTGACTAGTAAGCAAATACTTTTGGAACGTACAAGCAACACGTGCCCCCCCAGCTGCCTCCAACACCAAATCCAACAATGCCAGACAGCATTAGCGACCGAGAGCAGCCATCTCCCTGTTTTCGTGACTCCCCTGCCTGGCCTCTGCTCCAATGTATTTTAGAGGTTCTTGATCGGACTCTCATGGTTCTGTTTTTACCAAAACTCCGTGAAGCTGCTATCATATTGGACCATGGGCTTTGTTGTAGATTCAACTTGTGTTTCCTGGCCATGGTCACACATGTAACTGAAAAGCAAGCTCCGTCCATCCCTTGGAGGTGAGAGCCACAAGCGCTCTCTATCCCTTGGAGCTGAGAGCCATAAGGTCTCTCTGTCCCTTGGAGGTGAGAGCCGCAAGCTCCGCCCGTCCCTTGGAGGTGAGAGCCACAAGCTCTGCCCGTCCCTTGGAGGTGAGAGCTGTGCTTCCCTCATGTGGACACACCCTGGGGATCACTCCTGGTTAAGGCTCTTGACTCTTCCAGAGTGCTCAGCAGTTAGAGGCTTTACTTCCCTTGCATATGTTGACATCATGTGTTCTAACCACCGATGCTGCAAGTGCTTCCTCAGTCTTCACTGTAACAATAATCGCTCGGCTCCTTCCGGTGGGCTGTGTTTGTTTGCAGAACAGAGCCTCCTGCACACTCGGCTTTGCAGAACACATGGCAGTGCTGCTAGGCTGAGGGTCCGAAGCCCCAAGCCCAACAGTGCCGGATTAGTCACCTGCCTGGAATAGTCCAATTAAAAGCAGAAAGCAGGAAAAGGCAATTTATTTAATGTGGCCATATGGAAAGAAAAATGCAGAGGTGAAGCAACCCCATCACAGCTTCAGAGCCCTAACAAGAGACTTGGGACTATATAGAGGATAAGCACAGATGATCTGCCCTTGTCAAGATGTGACCTGGCCCATAACATCAATATCAGGCAAACAAAACTAGTGAGGGAAAAAGGACATCCGGTCAACCTGGCACTTCTTTGTAAATTGCCAAAGTCCAGATCAGAGAACTGGTCAAACTTACAGAGTTAAAGCAGAAGAGGGAGAAGGAGATGACAGAAAGAGAGTGTGTATTAGTTAGGGTTCTCTGAAGAAACAATCTACAGAATGTAATATATAAATAAGTTTATTAAATCAACTTACAATTAAAAAGTGTCCTTCAAAGTAGCCCCCTGCAGCAGCCTCGTTCTTGACTGGAATGTCCCACAAAGCCAAAAGATCCCGAGAAGTCTCAAGCCTTTGCTCCTCTGGAGAGTCGAAGACGCTGGGTTCTGACGTCAGTGAAGAACAGCTGGGCTCTGACGTCAGCGATGAACAGTGAGCAGCAGCAAGGCCCAGAGGTCAGGCTCCAAAGGCAGCGGGAACAGCAACAATGTGGTAGAAAAGGTGAAGCTCCGAGTCAGCCAAGGACGGAGGCAGCAGTGGCAGCAGCAACGAAAAGGCGACGATGCTGTAAAAGTGAACGACACTCGCAGAGTGGACTGCACAGAAGTCGACACAGGATAAGGGAAGAGCAAGTCCCTCCTCCTTGCACCTCTTATCATCTGTCCACCACTGGAAAGAACCGCCCACTATGGGCTGGGTTCTCACAGCAATCAATCAAGTACCTGCAGACTTGTTCAGGGGCCATTCCAACCATTAACCCTCCACAGCTGCAGCCCAAACAGTCTGCAACTGTCAAGTTGACAACAAAATGCAACCATAACAGAGAGAGAGAAAGAACGAGGGGGGAGGGAGGGAAGGAGGGAAAGGTGGTATCTTTTAGAATATAAGCTCCCTTCTGACTTCAGGAGATGTGCTCCAGAGTTCCTGTGTTTTCTTCTTCCCTGGCTGAGATTCCTGGGGAACCCTAATTTCTTAGGGTCTGTTGTTTTACTACTCTGATAGCCAAAGGGAAGAGCCTAAGAATTTGTTTAGATAATCTTGATTCTGCCGTCACGGCTGCAAGATGGTGCTGTGGCTGCAGGGCCTCCTGAAGGCTGGGACGGTGGAGAGAGCGGGTCAGGAGGACCAGGCCCTCTCCCTGGGAGGAGGACGGGCTCGTCCCATGCTGCAGCCCTGTGCTGACCTGAGGGCTTCGCAGAGAGGACCTGCCGTTCTCAAGTCAGCAGTATGTGCCGTGTGTGTGAGTGTGAGTGTGTGTGAGCTTGTATGTGTGAATGTGTGTGTGCACGGGCATGTGTGTGTGAACTTGTGAGTGTATGAGCATGTGTGTGAGTGTATGAGTGTGTGATCAAGTGTGAGTGTGTGAGTGTGAGTGTGTATGAGTATGTATATGTGAGTGGTGTGTGAATGTGTGTGTGTGTGTGCGGGCATGTGTGTGTGAACTTGTGAGTGTGTGAGCATGTGTGTGAGTTTATAAGTGTGTGATCGAGTGTGTGTGTATGATGTATATGCGAGTGTGTGTGTATATGTGAGTGTGTGTGACTGTGTGTGCAGGTGTGTATATATGTGAGTGTGTGAGTTTGTGTATATATGTGTGTGTGTGAGCTTGTGTGTGAGCATATGTGAGCATGTGTGATTGAGTATGTGAGTGTGTGTGAGTGTGTATGTGTACGTGTGAGAGTGTGAGTGTGTGTACATGTGTACATGAGTGTGTGCGTGCACGTGTGACGTTCTTTCTGACATCCTCCCGAGGAGCATCACAAGCCAATGTGGTGCTCGTCAGCTTCTCCTCCACTCTTCAGGCCTGCTCTTCTCTGGAGCTTGTGTGCACAGAACAGAGGCTTCCAGAGGGTTCATGTGTCCCCCTTCCCTCATCCTTCAGAGCAGTCCTGTGACAGCTGGCCTCCTCGGAGCTCCAAAGACATGGAGTAGGGGCCCTGGGAATGTTTACAGTACTGGGAGATGGTGACATTTGGCCTCGGGCCGCAGTCCACGGGCGGTTTCGAGGAGTGTTTTCAAATGAGGTACTTGCAGAAGCGCAGGCTTTGACCTGAAGGTTCATACAAAGCTTCAGGTCATTTCTCTGTGTCAAACAGTTTTCTGATCACACAAGTGCTCCGCAAAGTCTGCATTAAAACAACGTCCTTTAAGTGGAGCACCGCGAGAGGCACTTGACTTCTCTGTGGAGGGGAGACCTCATTAGCGCAGCTTGAGAGCAAGCTGTCCACGCTCCTCTGCCCTTCCACAAAAGCACGGTGTTTGCATTTGTAAAGTCACTGCCGTGTACACCAGCAAAGCTCAAAAGTTGTCCCAAAAATGCAACTTAACACGTTCAGTACTTAACCATTTAAATTTTACTATTGTCTCAAAACTGAAAAGCTAAATAGTCATGTTAAAACACGATTTAAACAGTCTTGGAAATATTGACATATTTGAGGCTTAATAAATTTCATTTCACGTTGACACGGCCCACGGGAAGTGATTGCTAGCAGTGACTAGAGGCCAGTTTTATTTATAGTGGTGGAAAGTCAAGCAAACAAAACATGTGCATGAGACGAGGAACCGCCCAAGACCTGCCAGGCATTTGGCAATTTTATTGTCATTCCCTCTAGAGCTTAGAAGAGAGCGTGTGACCCAGTGTGTGAGTGTGAGTGTGCACAGGTATGCATATGCGAGTGTGTGTGTGTGTAAATCACGTAGAGCTAATGTGCACGGGTATGCATATGCGAGTGTGTGTGTAAATCACGTAGAGCTGATGTGCACGGGTATGCATATGCGAGTGTGTGTGAGTGTAAATCACGTAGAGCTGATGTGCACGGGTATGCATATGCGAGTGTGTGTGTAAATCACGTAGATCTGATGTGCACGGGTATGCATATGCGAGTGTGTGTGTAAATCACGTAGATCTGATGTGCACGGGTATGCATATGCGAGTGTGTGTGTAAATCACGTAGATTTGATGTGCACGGGTATGCATATGCGAGTGTGTGTGTGTGTAAATCACGTAGATCTGATGTGCACGGGTATGCATATGCGAGTGTGTGTGTGTGTAAATCACGTAGAGCTAATGTGCACGGGTATGCATATGCGAGTGTGTGTGTAAATCACGTAGAGCTAATGTGCACGGGTATGCATATGCGAGTGTGTGTGTGTGTAAATCACGTAGAGCTGATGTCTCCATCCTGATTATTGTTTCTTCCAATAGTCCGAGTTTGTCCACGATAAAATCCTGTCTAACTAGCTGGATGGGTAACTTGTTGGGACACAAGCGAATTTTTAAATAAAATTTAAATGGTTAAGTATTGAACGTATTAAACTTACATTTGTCTTTATAAAAGTGAATCTTTAATAAAGGTACCTCAGCAAATTAATCTCGGGGAAAGTTAGTATCTACATAATTAATTAAGCTACTTTTGCATCAGCATGTTGGATTATTGATCAATATTTAATGAGCAAATCTGAAAATATGCAAAATAGTAATTTTTCCATATTTTATTAACATTTGTTGATCTATAAAATTATTTCTTTCTTCTATCTTGCTGTACTGGTAATTAAACTTAGGATCTGGTATATGCTGGACAAGTGATCACACCAAGTTTTATTACCAGCCAAATGCACATACGTATATATACATGCACTCACACACGTTCATACACATATACACACAATCACTTACACACATCCATGCACATTCTCATGCACACACACATATGCGCACACACACAAACATACACACTCATTCACACATATGTACATACACACATAGGCACGTACATACAAATACACACAGGCACATCATACTCATATGTACTCACATACACACTCACTTATATTTACTCAAAACACACATTCACACTCATACACACACTCACACACATATACACATACATCCACATTCACACACAAATTCACATATACACATGTATGCCTATGTATACATTCACACCATTCACACATACATGCACACATACATATGCATATACACACATATACTCATATTTGTACTTGTACACACATGTTGAACTCATAACATATATAAAACATATATATTAATCCATCTATTTATAGCTCATATATAGAATACGAAGATATATATGCTGAACTTGTAATTATACATCTGTATATGTAGAATACATGTGCTATAACTCACGTGTGTGGAATACATATGCTGAATTCATAACTATGTATCTCTATACGTACAACTCATCTATAGATGTCATAAATATGTATTGAACATGTATATATATGTGTGTAGCTCATAGCTTCGCAATTCTCACATATCCATGTACATAGCTCCAGAGGGAAAGAAATAGTTGCAAACGTTGTTGAAATAAGGTAATTCTTGTCAAAATGGTCACTTGCTTCTGCCGCCACAGCCGAGGGAGAAGCCGCCTGAGGATTACTTAGCTCTGAGATGCCCTGGCACATCCCCATGTGCATGAAGTGTAGCCGCTAAGCTTAGGGTCGTGACCTTCCTACACTCACCTTAATTGCTGTGGAAATTAAATTCTCGCCGGACGTTCCCAGGCCTGTGCCTCGCTTCACCAAGGCTCACCACAGTGACGTTCTTGGGAAACTGGGCTCCCCCGTTCCTCTGGATGCAGGAGACAGAGTATTTGTCTGCTGGAGCTCGTCGAGTCACCGCTAAGCAGCCGTCCACCGGCAGGAACGTTTGTCCACATTCCTGTTGTCCTGTCTTCGCAGAATAAAAGCACTTTTTCTTTGCAGTAGATGAAAGGTAATTTGAACTTATGACTTTTGACATCTGTCAGATTCTGGGATCAAACAATTGGTCTTTATTTTATCTATTTCACACCCACAACACAGACCTCAAGGGAGAGGGTATCCGGAATCTTAAGTCTAAGTGCTCATAAAATTTCCAAAGGGGTATTTGTATGTCTGTATCTTTGTTTCCAATTTGTATATATTCACGATGGTGATTTCCATGTCTGAGTGATCAGTACTTTTAACTGTGTTCACAGGCCAGACTCTAAAAGACTTGTAACATATTCTGTTATCTTTTTTTCAGAAAGCAGTTGCAGCGTTCACCCTGACACCCCGACACCTAGAGTACCGTAGGCAGCCTGTGTGCACATGTGCGTGAATTCTCCCTTTGGTTTCATGACTTTCCCTCTGAGATAATGCTCCATAAGTTGTGGATACTGAACCTCATACGTTTAAAACTTGTACCATTTCCTCCACTTAACACAGCACAGTGTCTGCCCAAACCAAATATTAATATCAATACATTAATTTTATAACATACTTTACTTATGCAAATTTTTATTAATTATGCCAGTACTTCTTCTGAGGCACGTTCCGACCCAAGGTGCAGGTTGAGATGTTCATTTCCTTTGGGCTGCAGAGTCCGCTCGAGGCTGTGCTTCTGTGGGATGGACCATTTCTGCTCATGGCCTTGCAAGCACCTATGACATTCTCACTGTCATGGTCAGGCACAGATGTCAACTTGACAGTTGAGGGTTTGAGCTCCGGGCACATTTGTGGAGAATTAGTGGTTGAGTTAAGCCCAGAGCAAACCTGCAGGAGATTGTCTGGCTGATGGGGAAGGCCCAGGTGGGTAGGACTAGGCCCCGGAATAAAATACTGAGAGCTGGTTGAGAGGGAGGGTATTCTTGTGTGCACTTGGCCAGACATGCTGGTCTGGCAAGTAAAGATTGTCACTTTCTCAGCCATTATGTAGAGACGGTGCGGCCAGTTCCCTCAGTTCTGGTGTTGGTGGGAGCTTTCCTGCCAAGCTGGAATATGAACTGTAACCAGGCTACCATAAGCGAAAATAAACCCCTCGTTCCCTTAAGCCATTTGATGGTGATTTGTCAGCAACCATGCAGGCTGACTGCAACACTCGCACTAATGACATCCACTTCAACTCCTCAGTGAATCAGTGTCCACAACATTTCTCAGCTTCACAGTTAGTTTTTTTCTTTGGAATTGGTGAATACATTCTAACAATATCTTATTCTGCATAAATTGGTATCCTATTCCTTATTAAGTTTTCACCTGCTCATTTTAAATTCCGTTGATGATTTTTTTCTGATTCAATGGTTCCTATGCTGGTGTCCAAACAGATATTTTATGGTGGAATTAATTAATTTTATTTTTTCTTTCTCTCTCTTCCTGTCTTCCCTCCTTCCTTTCTTTCTTCCTGTCTTCCATCTACTTACTGTATTATGTTATATAAACCTATTTTATTAATCTACTCAGATGAGTGTAAATTATGAACATTTCTACTCAAAATGTCTATGGGAAATACAGAAAGGAATATCATGTTCAATCTTAGATTCTTGTGAGACCCAGACCACCTAATTTCTCTTTTAAATTAGGAATCTATCTATCTATCTATCTATCTATCTATCTATCTATCTATCTATAAAGTCTTTCATTTTTTTGTTTTATGATCCTAAATGAAGTCTGGAAGATAGATACCTGAAATTTAAATCGCTTATGTGAGGAATGCAAGGCATCATTGTGAGCAGCTGTGAACATGGGGTATCTTCACAGGTCAGAATCATAAACATGATTGATCATAATCACAGTCATAAACATCATTGTCATCATGAGTATAATTATAATCAGGCAATATTTAAAGAATGCAGGAGAACAAAACTTCCCATGATTCTATTTTATCGTATGCTGGTAGGACCTGCATTCTCCTGTTCTCTCTCTCTTTTCACAATTAAAAATCTGTCATCTGTGTGCTGTGATTAGAATTTGAATACATAAAGGGCTAATATTATAGTCCATTTTAAGAAGATAAAGAGTTTCATGTGTGTCCAGACCACTGGGCCAGGAGACAGTTATGTGTAAGATATCAGAAGTTGGTGCCGAGCTGAGGAAGGAAGAGAAGAGCTTCCATCAATCAACATGGGGAGAGACCCTGTGAGAAAGATGAGTCTGTCTCCAGGTTCTAGAGCCACAGCAGACAGGACCACTTGCCCCTAAGTCGTCTGAATCTACGTGCCCCAAGCACAGCAATGCCGCCAACCTCGAGAAGTGCGCAGGACTGTGCATGCCGCCAACCTCGAGAAGTGCGCAGGACTGTGCACGGCCTTCGGAACCCTGAGCACGGCTTGCAAGGTAACGTCTCGCAAGCAGGAAAACCCCACTTTGAACCAGTAAACACCTGCTGCCAATCACATCACAGCTTGTGACCTAGAGAAATTCTTTGAGTGTCCCCAGGAGTCCTGACTTAACACCCATAGGCCACTCAGGGCTGAGGCCCGGGGCTGCTGCACAAGGCTGATTTTTCGCTCCTTCAGTGCTTCCAACATTGTGTGTGTTTGTAGGATTTGACAGATGAGGAGGAGAGGCAGAGAAGCTCTTGAGAAGCAGAGAATGGCAGAAATGAGTCGTGAGGATAGGTCACTAAAAAAATACTCGCGGACTCAAAAACGTATTTCACTAGACACACTTGGTCCTTGCTTGCTTGCTTTGTTTGGACAAAATCTGGTGTTATCTCAGCTGGTCTCAAGCTAACAGTGCTGCGAGAGGGGCGCAGGCTGCTTCCCCTGCTCGGTTCCCTTCCCAGGCTGTCCTTCGAAGCTGCCTCTTTTCTGACGGTGACTCTGCAGGCAATCCCTGAGCACCCTGTGGTGCAGTGCTCAGCTCTTCCTCACAGAGAAAGCCAGGCTCACCTCTGCTCCGCTGCAGCGTGACCTCACGCTCATCAGTGATGGATAAAACGTCAAGAACCCGAAGTATTTCCTCTTCTGTCACAGGAAGTACCTTCGCTCCTGGTGCAATTACTGGGTCTCAGTTCCCCCATGAGATGTCCAGTTTCTCGTACATTTTAATTAAACCCTCCAGTTTTTAATGGTTGAGTTATTTATCAATGATATCAGGCCCCAAATGTTATCCATGATATAGTATGCATTCCCAGAATCCATTGTATTTACATTAGGAGTCGACAAGCTTGGTGAAGTCATGGGAAATCTATTTAATATGACTTCATCCACGCTGATTGACTAGGCTTACTCAATAAGGCACATGTATACACTCGCATTATTGTGTTAAAGAATTCTTACCAGAGTCTCCTGAAATTTTGATTCCCGGATTTGTAGTTTCATTTGCCAGATGATGATTCAGACTACACCAGACTAACACAGTCAGGATTCACAAGCACTAGTGGTAATGGTCAGGAAAATCAATTCCTGATATCCATGAGGCAAACTGTGGCCCAGATGTTGCTGCAGCAGCAGAGAAGCAGGTGTGGGGTGTGTGCCTGCAGGTCAGCGTCCAGGGGTTGGAGCAGGTGTGGGGTGCGTGCCTGCAGTGCAGCGTCCATGGTGGAAGCAGGCAGGGGTGCGTGTCTGCAGTGCAGCGTGCAGGGTTGGAGCAGGTGTGGGGTGCGTGCCTGCAGTGCAGCGTCCAGGGGTTGGAGCAGGTGTGGGGTGCATGCCTACAGTGCAGCGTCCAGGAGTTGGAGCACGGAGGGGTCCAAGACCACGCTGGGCTGCATAATGAGGCCGAGGCCCACTGGGGCTGCATGGGGCTCCGTCTCAGATAACCAAGTTGAAGGACAAAAGAAACACACAGAAATGTCACACGGGGCGTGGCCTGGGGGCCTTTTGGGTTTTTCAGTGTTTGTTTTCTGTCATGAACTGGGATGGTGGAAAGTGACTCTTGAAACAGCAGGAAGCTGGTTTATAAAATTTCACCCTTGGGGACTGGAGAGGTGGCTCAGGGGTTAAGCCTCTGCCTTGCAGGTGGAAGGTCCTGAGTTCGGATCCCAGACCCCACGTATAGACGCCGGGCGGAAGCGGGGGCGGCCTGCGCTTCTGGTCCTGGTAGGGCAGAGCCTGTGAATCCCAGGGCAGAGTAAACAAGGAGGAGGTGGAGGCGGTCCATGGTGGTTCCCGAATTCACCGGGATTCTACACACACATGCACACACACACACATATACATATATACACGAGCGCACACACACAATTGAATAAAAAAATTTTTTTTTTAAATTTCACCCTCTTCACTGGAATCCTGGCAACATTTCACCATGAGCTCATTGGTGTGTATAGTCACTCACGTTGCTGTCCTGTCACTTTGTACAGAAACAACCATGACCAAGGTTTCCATAAGCTAAATGCTTGCTTTTGGCTTGTGCTACCAGCACAAGGTCATGGTTTAAACACAGAAGTCCCATCCGGGCCTGTCTGCGGTCTCCAGCTAGAGGTGCTATCTCGGAAGGTGCTGGAAGCTTTGGATGAAGCCTACTTTGAGGAAGTGGTTCACCGTGGGGTTCCTCAGGAGGTCGTCGGGCCCTTCCTTTCTTCTCACTTTGTTCCTGACGGAGGTTAGATGAGCAGCTTCCGCCACGAAATTCATCCAGCTCCAAGTCTGTGTCTGCTGAGGCCCAAATCCACAGGGATAGACAACTGTGGATCAGACTTCCAGGACCGTGGGTCGTAATCAGTCTTCTCTCAGGAATTCACCACGATGACGCCCAGACCTGGCATGCAGCAGGCACGTGGGAACTTGGGCAAAAGGAAAAGTGTGTTTGGACTCGTCCCTCCCGCAAGAAAAGGACACAGGGATTAGCCCCTGTTGCTCCTAAGCGAGAGAAGCCAAAGTCACGTCTGTCCCTAATTCAAGGGCTGCGGTCCAAGTACGAGGGAGAGTGACAACGACAGTGGGCCCCGTCCCGGAAGGTGCGCCCCGTCCCGGAAGGCGCTCCCCATCCTGGAAGAAGGTGCGCCCCGTCCTGGAAGGACGCGAGCTACACAGCTGGCGAGTGACCTGTTTTTTCTTAACCCAGCTGTCTGCACTACTATCTCAGGCTGAGGTTGTCACAACAGCTTCACAGCCATCCAGGGCTGAGCTGTGTCTGATTTTATGAGTAACTGTGTGACGGGTGAAAGAGAAACACCTCAATGAAGACTCACTTGAGTCCAGTCTAACGCTTTCATTTTGATACTAAATATATTGGCTAATCAAAGGCTGTGTATGTGCATGTATGTATATGTATGTGTGTATATGTATGTGTGTGTATATATATGTGTGTGTATATGTATGTGTGTGTATATATATGTATGCGTGTGTGTATGTACATGTTTGCTAGTGTGTGTGTGTTTTCTGGTGTGTGTATGAATGCATTTGCTGGTGTGTGTGTGTGTGTATGTATGTGTGCACGTATGTTTGCTATTGTGTGTGTATGTGTGTGTGTGCATGTGTGTGTGTGTTTATGTGTGTGTGTGTGTGTGTGCACATGCATGCATTTGCTGGTGTGTGGAAGGCAAAAGTCAGCCCTGTGTCTTCCTCAGTAGTTTTCTACCCTACGATTTTGAGACCGGATGTCTCAGTAACCATGGAACTCACAGTTCAGGTGGCCTGCCGGCCAGCAAACCACAAGGATCCTCCTCTCACCTCCCAGTGCTGGGGTATCAGGACCAGAGCCTGACATGTGGCCTGTGTCATAGTTTGTGCTGGCATTAACTTGGCAGTTGAGGGCTTGTGGTCTGGGCACAGTTGGGGGACCCTGAGCAACCCTGAGTGATGGGAAGACCCAGTCTATGGTGGGCAAGTGATAGGATGGATGAAGTCGTTCTGGAAAGCTGGTCTGGTAAGTGAGGATTGTCTGTCTCTCAGCAGTCCTGTGGACTTGGTGTGGCCAGTTCCCTCGGCCTTTGGTGTTAGTGTGAGCTCTCCTGCCAAGCTGGAAAGGGAACTGACATGGAGCAATCATAAATCAGAATAAAATCCCTTAGTCCTTTAAGCTTTTTGGTCATGAATTTATCGGCAGCAAAGCAGGCCAACTGCACAGCCCGTCTTTCTCCCATTTAACTACTAACCAGAGCAGACACTGCTTAGCTTCTGACATCAGAGGTGCAATGTCTTCAGGGTGGTGGCTGGGGAGACCCAAGGACAACACACCACAGGAGAACATGCCACAGGAGAACATACCACAGAACACGTCATAGGAGAACACACCACAGGACACGTCATAGGAGAACACACCACAGGATAACACATCACAGGAGAAGCAGCCACAAAATAACACACCACACAAGAACACACCACAAGACAACATGCCACAAGAGAACAGACCACAGGAGAACAGGCCACAGGAGAACATGCCACAGGAAAACACGCCACAGGAAAACACGTCACAGGAGATCAAGCCACAAAACAACACACCACACAAGAACACACCACAAGACAACATGCCACCAAAGAACAGACCACAGGAGAACAGGCCACAAGAGAACACGCCACAGGAAAACATGCCACAGGAGAACACGCCACAGGATAACATGCCACAGGAGAACATATCACAGGAGAACAGGCCACAGATGAACACAGCAGAAGAAAACACACCACAGGACAACACAGCACAGAAGAATACTCCACAGAAGAATACACCACAGAAGAGCAGGCCACAGAACAACATGCCACAGGAGAACACACCACAAGATAATACACTGCAAGGTCAATGGGAAAGAAGAGCATCAGGGGGTCCCTAGAGTGCTGGAGGGCGGGAATGTTGCCAGCCAAGAGGTACAAAGTCACAGCAGACACAGAAGTAGAGGGTCTCACCCTAGGAAACTCTGCTCCGTCACCAGGGATGGAGCGTTAGCATCGGGGCGAAGTGTCCTAAGGCTTACGTTGAGGGCCAGGTGGGCCTGTGACCACGTAATCAGGACACAGATGTCTGTTCAGCCTCAGGTGGGAGTGCTTTACTGCTGAGCATCTTTGAGAACAACCGCAGACTCTGTTTTCCCAAGCTGCTGTATGGAAACTTGGGGGTCCCTTATACCCTACACACAGCCATTGCCATCATGTTCCTGGGGTCACAGGGCTCTGTTTGCACAGCCTCAGACCTCACCACATGCCGTGGGGTCCAAATGGTCAGAGTTGTGAGGATGTGAACATCTGTGGACAGCTCCAGGGAGTGAGGATGTGGACATCTGTGGACCGAGCTCCAGGGAGTGAGGATGTGGACATCTGTGGACTGAGCTTCAGGGAGCTCTTGTTCATTTAGTAATTTAGTGAGAATTTAATGAGAATCATCTGTCAAAATTGTTATTCTAGCTGGTGATTAGAATGATAAAATCTCTCTAAGCAAGGAAAAAAACAGCTCAGTGACAAATATGATTAAGACAATAAACAACGGATTAAAAATTAATTACTTTGTTTAATTATAATCATGGTCGATGTCCCAGGAAGGTTTGAGAAATATTACTCAGTGAGAGAGGCTGGCTTAATGGTCTGAGATTAGTGATCTGCTGGTGCAAGAGAGCGAGAGGAGACAGGAAGAGGGAGGAACGCAGAGAGAGGGAGGAGAAGGGGAGGAAGGAAGGAAGGGAGGGGACACAGATGGAGGAAGAGAGGAGACAAAGGGAGGGAGAGGAAGGGAGACAGAGGTACTTCAGAAGTAAACATTTCAGGGGATAACTGAATGAAAAACTTGTGTGAAACAGATAAAATTGATGGTTGTGGGGCCAGAAGGAGGAAAGTATATTCTAGACAAAGAATGATGAAATCATCAGAGAAAAAACACTCTGTGTCCCATAGAACTAACTGAGACAAGAAGCCTGTGCCTGCCGAGGAGGTGAGAAGCTTCCACTGCAGCAATGGTCTCCTGGGAGGCCCCTCCTCTCCCTGGAGGCCCCTCCTTTCCCGGGAGGCCCCTCCTCTCCCGGGAAGCCCCTCGTTTTCCGGGAGGCCCCTCGTCTCCTGGGAGACCCCTCCTGTCCCGGGAGGCCTCTCCTCTCCTGGCAGACCTCTCTTCACCTGGAGACCTTTCCTGTCTTGTGTGACCTTTCCTCTCTCTGTGTGACCTTTCCTCATCCACCTGTGGACACATGCACATTTTTAAGCCAACTTCAGGCTGAACCCTTCCCAGGGAAAAGCCTCATCACCCTTGGTCTGAGCTTGTGTTCAGTGCACCCTGGATTTCTGTGGCGACTTCCTGTCTCTCTGCCTGTCACGCTGGAGTGCTACACACAGAACCTGATAGTTTCATTTACCTAACAGTCTTAAAAATTTCTGAGTTTATGCTCATTCTGTCTATGACTTTGTTTGTGATCATTTCAATTTACTGTTTAGCTTCAATATCTGGCTCACATATTTCTTTGTGAACTCTGGGCTTTCAAAGGATGCTGGCCAAGTGTACTATGTATCTAGAGAAATCTGTCTTAAGCACAGACAATAACTTGTTATTATCTCAACAAATAGCATGAGTGTCTTTTTTGATGAGGGATTATATCTGTATGATATGGGAAAAAATGCCAATCACATTTACAGTGGATCTTTCCACTTTGATTAAACTGATGAAGACAATTTCTCACAGCCACACATGATGGCTTGTCTGTCAGCTGATTCCAGAGTCAATCAATTTGTCAATCAAGATTCATCATCACAAGAAGAGGCCAAGTAAAGTCATTGCCTGTGACAAACTGCAGGGTTAGAGAACAGAGCACAAACGATCCTGCCTCCTCCTCTCTGTGAGCTGACATGTGAGTTCACATCTGCTACCTGTGCTACGTTCATCAAATCTTTGTGGAGGGACAGTTATGCATTGGTCCAGGAGCAAGGAGCCAGCTAGAGAATGACCATCCGGGCCTCACCCATGCAGCTGAAACTGGGATCTAGTAAAGATCTCAGATGGCAGCCATGGGGTCACAGTGACTTCAGTGGGATCTACGATTTTGTCCTCTTGGGCTGGAGCTAGTAATGCAAGACTGGCCACAGCTCTGAACTTAAGGAAGGAAGCAGGTTTCTGCCCCTGTAAGAGGTCTGTGGTGTATGGTGTGGAGAATCTTTCTATAATGGAAAAAGTGTTTCACCTCAGGAAGATCAAGGTGGAAGCTGCTCCTTGTCCTGCACAGACTGGGCAGCAACAAGCTCATCCTCAGGGAAGCCTTTTCTCTGCTGCCTACCCATGGACAGTGTGCCGCAGTCCTGACATGTCACTCTGTGCAGAGATGTGACAGTGTGAAAGTGAACGATGTTCAGTAAGTCTCCTCTTCTCCAGACACATCAACCTCTGATGAATACCAGACCATTTGGAATTGATCAACTGAGCCACAATACGCATAGACTGTGGAAGATGTGCGCACAGATAACTAAAGGCTGCGATGTGACATGCAGAGTTATCAGGCCTATCTGTAACTCTCCCTGTCGCTGTGAGACAGCTCACACTCAAACAACTTAAGGAGAGCATTCATTTAGCTTAAGGCTCCACAGGGGAGATACAGTCCATTATGTGGAAAATGTTGGTTTGCAGAAGCTGGAGGAATCTTAGGTCACTGCAGACGTCACGGAGGCTGAGAGAGCCAGCTGCAAACTGTAAGAGCAGACGTCTTACGGAAACAAGGGGGGACTCACCAATCTCAAGGTCCACCCCCTGTGATGTGCCTTCTCCAGCGAAGCTCCAACTCCTGAAGTTGCCATGACCTCCTCAAACAGCAATTAAGGATTCAAACACATGTGCCTTTGGGATACAAACTTATATTCATTGTCATGACATCTCCACCCCAGACTTCACGATGCAAAACATACTCTGTTCAAATTTAAACATCCCAAGACAGCCCTAAAGTCCAGAGTCCAAGCTTCCTGTAAAATCAAAAAATAACTTCCATACTTCTGATATACAATGGCACAAATAAACATTCCTATTCCAAAAAGAAAAAATGGGGACAGATCCAAGAAAGACTGGTCCATAACAACACTGAAAACCAGAAGGACAAACTCCAAATCCTGCAGCTCTATGTCCAGCGGATGAACCTCCTGTTGCAATCATCACAGCCGCAAAAGGGCTTCAGTTCCACCACTGTAGCACAGCTGCCTGGAGAATACATCTCTCTCGGGTTGTTTCCTCCTGTGATATTCAGCTGTCCTTGGCAGGTGTCTTATGTTGGCTCCAGCATCTTTAATATCTTCACCTCTCAAAGTCAATCCAGACTTTAACTTTACAGCACAAAATGTCCTTCCTGGATTTTCAATGCTATGACACACTGCATTACTTCAGCCGCTCTCTGAAACCCTACAATAGGGATCCACAGCTCCCTTATTGTCTTTTTAATGCCACGAAAACAAGTACCATGTGGACGCGGCCAAGTTCTGCTCTAACCTCTAGGTGGAGATTGGCCCCTTGAGTCACAACTGGTTCATCTTCCCTGTGCTGAAACTGGGAAGAATCTTTCCTGGGTCTTTGCTTTGGAGGAGGAACAGACAATTTCCTTGGAACTCTGGCCTTCAACTCTTTGCTCCTAAAAGAATTTATAATCTTATGGTTGGGATCCTTCCCTGTAGATCTTACTCCCAGAGTGTGGCCTCTTCTCTCACCCTAATGAGGAGCAGACTTTGGCTTATTAATGGAGCTGATATCTTTAACAACTCTCTGCAGCCGTGGCAGACATGTCCTCTCATTTTCCTCATCTCAGCAGTTGTCTCTTTCTGCCTCATCCCTTGCTCTTTTATCATATGTGAACAAGGACAATAAAATGTAGCCATACCACACGGTCAAGACCACAGTGTTTCGAAAGTTCTTCCACCAAGCACTC
The DNA here is from genome assembly GCA_023101885.1 of Typhlomys cinereus. Classification (NCBI taxonomy): domain Eukaryota; kingdom Metazoa; phylum Chordata; class Mammalia; order Rodentia; family Platacanthomyidae; genus Typhlomys; species Typhlomys cinereus. The sequence goes on along the minus strand of JALPQD010000361.1, from coordinate 1,033,539 downwards.
CAATTTAACTCTGGGCTTGCTTTTAAGTCAAGGGTCAGACTTGCCCAAGCTTGTACAACTCCCATGCATAGTTCCAGACACAGTCTCTGCATCCTTCCGGATCATCATAAGCTGGGCTTCCACTGTCTGTGCCTTCTTCAGGATTATTCTCTTCAAAACCTCATAAAAATGACCTTTTAGGTCCCATTTTTTAAGATACAAAGGTTTTCCCACCAAACGTTACAAAGTGCCCTATATTCTCCAAGCAAACATTTCCAAAGGCACTAAAGCCATATCACAGCAATGTCCATACTATTCTACTTTTCAGTACCAAGTTCTTTCAGTTTTACAACACTTCATTTTCCCACCACCACTCTATTCCTAATACCAGTTTCTGTACTGGTTACTTTTCTCTGTTGCTGAGAGAAGCATTCAGATGTAAGCAGCCTGGGGGGAGAAAAGGAGGTTTGTTTAACTCAGGGTTCCAGAGGGAGATGCAGTCCATTGTGGAGAAAAAGGCTGACAGAAGCTCATGAAAACTTAAATTCACTGCGAACATCGTGGACACAGAGAAAGCCGGCTGCTCTGCAAGAGCAAAGTTCTTGTGGGAGCAGCGTGGGGGCCAACTTCACAATCTGCCTCCTGCGACTGGCCTTCCTCCAGGAAGGCTCTGCCTCCCACAGGTGCCATGACCTTCCCAAATCTCAACTAAGGAGTCGAATACATGAGACTGTGAGTGACAACTTACATTCAAACCATGACACCAGACCTCCTCTGTTTCACCCCTTATGATTTTTCTAGTCAATTTGCCTCTCATTTGCTTTCTCTTTCGGTTTTACTTTAGTGTTTTCTTGGGGTTTTGCTTGTTTGTTATTTCTTTAACCCATTCGTGTGTGTGTGCATGCGTGTGTGTATGTGTGCGTGTGTGTATGTGTGTGTACATGTGTAAAGAATTTCTGTCATTTTCTTCCCATTTTATCCTTATTTCTTCTCTCACTGCAACGGGTACTTAAGCACAGTTGAAGCCAGGCAGCCCTTACTCAACTCTGTGGGCACAAGCGTGCACGCGCACACGCGCGCGCACAGAGAGAGAGAAGCAGGCGGGGCACTTGTTCCATTAAGTGTGCGGCTTCTCAGTCACGGATTTGTCACACAGTGCCACTCGTCTCCCACGCCCATGAGCGTGTCCAGGGAGCACAGCAGGTGCAGGCGCAGGAGCAGCTCTGTGCAGTGTGTCCTTCTGAGCAGTCACAGCTGTCCTCCTGTCCAGGGCCAAGCTTTCCTTCACTGCTGCTTACCTGTGCAGTCCGAATGACACAAGCCCAGGTCGTGAATATCCAGGTGCTAGCTCTCTTTACCGTCACTCCACATATCTATTGATTCGCCGGGATTGTGAAAAATTAGCCATCTGTGTATAGAAGAAAATGGTTGCCACAGTTCTTCTGAAAAATTACATTGTGAGCAGGAACAGAGCCTCACATATGCACTTTCAGAGCTGATCTCTTGAAAAGCTTCTGGAAAATCTCCGCTGGTGTTTCTTGAGTGCGTCAGCTGCTGTGCTCGTGAGGATCTCTCTTGATCATTTCAAAGCCCTGTTCTCAGTGAGATGAAGAGCGCCCTCATCAGCAGCAGCACTGTTTAATTTGCTTCTAGGTCAAGATGGCAGCAGGGCTATTGTCAGAAGCCGCCCTCTGAGTAATAAATACACAAAGGCAGGCGGGAAGACAGGAGTCAGCGTTTACCATGTGACCCTCCCGTCTCCACCCTCTGCGGACACAGATGCCAGGCGGGAAGACAGGAGTCACTGTCTACTGCGCGACCCTCACCGCGCAGTAGGTTTCTGTTCTCTTTGGATTTTGTTTCCTGTTATATTATTTCTACTCGCCAGAAATTAGCATAGCTGGTGACATGCTTTATGGTTAATAGCCTTTCTTTTTCTTTTATTTACATTTCTTCATTTTTTTTCCAGTTCTGAGGATCAAGTCCAGGACATCTTGGATGACAGTTAAATGCTCGACCATGGAGCTAAATTCTATCCTTACAATTCCTTAAGATGTTAACTTAACTTCTATTCTTTGATTTTCTTGGAGAAATGGACTCACATTGCGGCCGGAAGCAGAATGGTGAGGAAGTAACGAAAGCAGAAACGGGGGCCTGAAGCACATGGCCGCTCCCGAGGTCAAAGCAATGTGACACCAGGAGGCTTCCAGCCGGGCTGCGGTCACAATCAGGACCCGAGAAGGAAAACGTGGGACGTGTTCTTCTCGTGACTATACTTGGCTTTAGTTAGAAAATCCTCGTGAAAAGCTTGTGCTTAAACACCCCGTGCTGACTGTTTTCTTCTGGGAAACGACCTTTCCATAAGCTGCTCTTTCTGCATCGGCGAGTGAACTGGGCAGGGAAGGGCCGGGAGCCTGTGGTCACTCGCACATTATTCAGCAGTCACCAGACATCTGCGCTCCGCAGATGACAGGGAGAACAGCCCTGGAGAATGTGGCGGCAACGTGCCAGAAAACAATTTCAAATTTATCCGAGGAAATACATATATTTCCCTCAATATAAGGGAGACACTTGGGGTCCATCTCAAGAGGGGATTGAGGAATGCGCTTCCTGTTGTAAGATACACTCAGCAACAAATACAAATTTTGTTAATTTATTAATATGTAAAATAAAACATCAGAATGAGGCTGACACAAGTAACGAAGGCCGACAGACGGCGTTGCTGCGATGTCCTGTCTGTTTCTAAGTCCTTCAGCATTTTACAGCACTTAGTATGTGATACTCTCCTTGTGGGCGTGGAAGCACCAGCCATAGGAACCACCTACACTACGGGGGAGACTAGACGCGACCCTCGGGGCTGTGCCTCTCAGCACGCTCCAGCCCTGGGTGTGCGCACATTGAGTGACAAGCTTGTAATGAAAGTCAGCAGGAAGAGTCCCCGGAGCAGAGCAACAAGAAGACCAATCCCTACAGACGCTCATGCGTGCCCGAAACCCTATAAAATGCTCAGAATGTGCCTGCAGTGACCCATCAGTTTTCTGTCTTAAACTACATTTTATGTAACGCAAGGCTTCCACACCGGCAGTACACTATGCCCTCCAGACGAGTTGAGAGCAGAAGCAGCCAGGCCTCCGACGTGTGATGTGTGAATGCTTGTAGCAAACGTTGACTCATGCAAACAACTTCTGAAAATCTGCATAATGGGCAAATGTGGGGGAATTATGAGCGGAGTTGCTCTGTAGACCTACTCGAGATGACCGTTGCTTTGGCAACTCTGGGTAGTTTCAGTGAGGTCCTCAAAAGTTGACATAGGAAGACGCTGTGGAGTATAATTTACATACCAGCTCTTCATTTCCCTTGTGTATGAAGGGTCTCATGTTTTTTTTTTTTTTTACATTGAACCTACTGTAACTTTTCACAGTAGACATTGCCTGTTAAAGCTGTCCTTTGGCGATTTAGAGACATTCTGTGATCTCTCCAGCTAAGCAAATTCACAATTATTTCTGCATATAAATTCCTTATGTATAAATCAAATCAAGTAAGATAAACTTTCTTTGCCCATTATAGCATTGAAGGAAAGTGAGCAAGTGCATTTGCTTCTGTCTTAGGTTGGAGACCAGCTTGGAGGAAGTGTCTCAGTACAGTGGCCACGTGCCGGGCAGCGGCAGGGGACACAGCTGCACGTCGCTGGATCAGCAGGGCAGCCACATGAGACATGCAGGGAAGGGAAGTGGGGGTCTGAGGATGAGCTGGCGTCCACTACTCAGGACATCCCTAAAGCAGGAAGCAAGGGGAGGTGTGTGAGATGCTTAGTGGGGACACACGCCAATCACAGAGCACAAGCATGGGTCTAGGTTTTGTTTGTGGACTAATGATTGCAAGTCCTCATGCTGGGTTTTCAAGTGACTGGTCTCATGCTGTTACCTCGTGGCCTGGAAGTCCCGGGTGTTGACTCACAGTGAGGGACATGCTTACGTTAAGTATCAGTGTGTCCCCAGTGACTGACATGCTCACGGTTGATATCTCCCCAGCAGAGTCCTGGCAGTGGGGTGCATTCTACAAGGACTCGGTACAGACTCTAGTACATCCTGTCCTGTTTATGGGACTGTACTTCTTAAAGTATGGCACCGTGATCTGGGATATAGCTCAATGAATTCAAGCACTTTCATCCATGAAGACCTGAGTTCAGTCCCCAGAACCCATGTAAAAGCCAGGTGTCATGGAACGTTCTCTCTGCCAGAACATCCTTGGAGCTCACCGGCCAGTCCGTCCACCAAGGTGCTGAGCCCAGGTCAGAGGACACCGGGGCTGCCCACTGGGCTCTGTACAAAGATGCGCGTGCACACGCGCACACATACACAGGAACACACACGCACTCCTGAAAATCACACACACATTGCATTTCTGTATTGTCTGCAATAAGAACACGGGCACCAGACAAAATACACGAAGAAATAGCAGCAGGAATGCAAGGGCTTCAGGCAGGCAAAGGATGAGTAGCGCTTTCCTTCCGGAAGCAACGATTTGAAGCACATGGCGCCGGAGCTCCTGAAATCTGCGCCTTCGTTGGAGTGCGCAGATTCCCGGACTAAAAGTAGCCGTGGCCACGAGAACTCAGGCTCAGCAGCAGGTAAATTTCTTACGTGCACCGTGAGCGTCTCCTCAGTGCCCACGGGCTCACGTTGAAAGAACAGCTTGTTTAGTCACTAGAGCTTCTAACGACAGGGAAACAGTGTGGAAGGAGGAGAAGCTGCTACTGGACCCAGAGGACTTGCGCCAGCCGTGGCTCTGCGCAGTCCCCAAGGACTCCAGCAGAGCCACCTGTGTGCGTAAAAATGACGCCTGCCTCTTACAATCCTCAGGCTAGAGGTTGGATAAATTTAGTTAAACTTTTTCTAAGCAATGTCTCCAAATTATGCAACTCAATAATCACTCTAATAGTGTCAGCATGGCTACTGAGCATTTATTACAATTATCCCTGTAAATATTCCATAAATATTCCTGCACTTCGACTGCTTCTTACAGACACTTCCTTTCAACTTGTGAGCATCGCTTCCCAGAGTAGTTATATCTAAGCGTACGGACGTTCACTTCTGAAGATTAATATCCTACGTAACAAGTTAACAGAAAAAATCCCACTCTACACCAATCATTTTAGCCCAACTGTCTACAACCTATAGAAGCAACAATGAGCTGAAATGCTCAGGTGGCTTATTATGGTCTAGTCAGGAGAGGGAGGGAGGGAGGCATTGTGGTGAATGTGCTGTGGAGAGGAAGCAGAGGTCCGAGGCGCACACCCCACATCACAGTGCAGCTTGGTCCAGGTTGAGCTTCACCTTCAGTCTACTCACTACTTTCTAAATGCATGGAAGAAGAGAGGGGCTGCATTGGGCAGGTTTGGGGTACAACTGAATAGTAAAGTTGCCATTAGAAAACATGGACCCAAGAGGAAACCAACATCCGCCAAGATTCATCAGTAGAAATGCTTGATTGTACACTTCAGTTTAAATCTGTCACCCTGCTTCTTAAAGGATTGTCAGGCATACAGCCAGTTTGCAAACCACAAAAAGAAATTTATTCCCGGGCACTAGCAGATCCCTTTATCAAGCTATTGAGTGAATATATTTTCTTTGAACTTGGTAGCATGAACCATATTGATAAGTGAGTATTGATCAGTCCATTTTGTGTGTAGTAGCAGGTTAATAATTCTAAGTGTCAGGATAATCCCGAGGGATTCCAGAGCTTCATTCATCTTCTAAAGGCACAGCCCTGCTCTTCATACTAGTCAGAAGTATTTAAGTCTGCTGCCAGTGCAGAGCTGGGAGGCGGTCACGAAAGTGCCGGTGGCAGTGAGGATCAGTTCTGAGCTGACGCCACATCCTTGCAACAGAACCTGGTCCAGACACGGAGCGCAGTGCTGAGTGAAGTGGGGAGGTGAGCAGCCATCTCACTTGCATGGTCCGCTTCAAAGTCCTGGGTCTTCTGTCCTCCACAGTCTACACTAATCCTGTAGGCATCACTGATGTTTTCTTTCACTTTTAATGCTTGGCATCTCGCTAATGGCTTGTATGTTTCCAGTGATTGATGGGACACAGGAAGTGATACATTATGAAGACCGTTAGCTCATCCTTTCATTCAGCCGTCTGGCACCGGGAAGTGTCTTACATGCAATCAATGGTAGACCTACACTGCGCACAATCAGCCAGCACTTGCACACAGTCGGTCAGCAGCCGATCATCACTACTCACATTCAGTCTGCAGCTCATCATTGTGAGCAATAGACCTGTCGGTCAGCAGTAAACCTGCACTTCATACAATTAGTAGCAGACCTATACTGCGCACAGTCAGTCAGCAGCTGACTTGTACTGCACAGTCAGTCAGCAACAGTCAGCAGACTATCACTGTGCAGTCAGTTGACAACAGACCTGCACTGCACACAGTCAGCCACCAGCTGAACATCACTGTGCACAGTCAGTCCGCAGTAGACCACTGTGCACAGCACAGGCTGTGGTCCAGGAAGAACAAGCAGAGCAGGTGACCACTGAGCTGGCAGCTTCTGTGGTGACATCAACAGGCAAAGGGTCAGGCGCTGCCCCAGCCTCCTCCTGAGGAAACTGGTCCTTACCACGAGTACGACGTTCACAACTACTGACCTCCTGTGAGCCTCAACTTAGTGCCACCATATTGGGGTTTAGATTCCCATTTATCATCTACCTGCCTGCTTACCTACCTGTGTGTCGTAGATTTATGATCTAGCATCTATATCTATCATCTGCCTATCATCTGTCTATCATCTCTCTCTATTTATCTATCTGTATATCTATATCTTTCTATCTCATCATCATCATAATCATTTCATCTTTATTTATCTATGATCACCTACCTAGCTTTTAATTGTCTGCCTACCTATTTATCTTCTATCTTTATCTTCTATATCTCTATCTATCTATCTATCTATCTATCTATCTATCTATCTATCTATCATCTATCTATCTATTCACCTATCTATTATCTACCTATTTATCTACCTATCTATATGTCATCTATCTATCATCTATCTGGCTGTCTATATCTACCTACCATAAATCTGTCATCTATGTCTATCATCTGTCAATCAATCTATCATCTATCTATCTCTATCATCTGTCAATCTATCTATCTTAATTTATCTATCATTTATGTATCTATGGATCTATCACCTATCTATCATCTATCTATCTATCTATAATCTATCATCTATCTATCTCTTATCGTCTATCTTTATCTATCATCTATCTGTCAACCAATCTATATCTACTGTCTTTATTTATCTATCATCTATCTATGTATCTATGTATATCTATCATCTATCTATCTACCTATTTACCTATCTATCTATCTATCTATCTATCTATCTATCTATCTATCTATCTATCATCTATCTTCCTGTTCATCTATCTATCTATCTATCTATCTATCTATCTATCTATCTATCTATCTATCTATTTATCTATCATCTATCTATCTATCATCTATCTATCTATCTATCATCTATCTATCTATCTATCTACTTATGTATCTATCTATCTATCTATCTATCTATCTATCATCTATCTATCATCTATCTATCATCTATCTATCTATCTATCTATCTATCTATCTATCTATCTATCTATCATCTATCTATCTATCATCTATCTATCTATCTATCTATCTATCTATCTATCTATCTATCATCTTCTTTCTGGTTATCTACCTGCACTGCAGTTTTGTGCCATTAGAGCAAATGTTCTACCCCCATGTTGCATCTACAGCTTGGAAGATTGTGTTTCACCACAACAGTTTATGGGGACAGGATGCTCAAATCCTAACACCCACTTTCAGCGCAGATTCCCCACACTAGTAAGAACCTTTTCAAAAGGGAACAGAAAACTCCACACTTATCCAGTAAGTGTCATTCAGCATCTACATGCAGCACGTTCTACAGAGGGGCCCCATTAGAAACCTGTGTAGTAATTGAATTTCTTGAAATTCAGAGCTGCGTGAAGCTTCCAGGTTCTCTTGGGAGTCCCTGAAGACAGTGCTCTGCCTTGAGATGTCCTCAACAAATCTCTAAAGACAGAGAAGTGCATTTTTGAGTGTTTTGAGTGTTGAGTGATCTTTTAAAAACATCATCAAAATGTAATTGAATGTGTATTTCATTTCCCTGGGAGGATTTTATCCAGATTGAGTAAATCTCTTTGTGAAAATCCGAATTTCTTTTCAAAATTAAGTTTTTCACATTTAGATCTATGGGGATAAATGAGCTTATTTTCAGGCTAAACATCTTTACTCACTAAGAAAAACAGTTTTATAATTCTGAGTTAAAAGACAAGCAAAAGTTTACATAAGGCTGTATATGTCTTCATTCCATAGCTAAAAAGCTTGTTATTAGACCAGCATGAATTCTCCAACTATTTTTAAGAGGGTTGTTGCTTATGTAGCTGTGTAGACAAAACATCGTGTACATCAAGACTGAATATCAGAAAGCAATTGTAATAGCACCAGGCTGCAAATGTGGGGAACCACAGAAGACAGACAACTAAGGACAGATGGACAGATGACAGACAGACAGAAAGAAAGATGGACAGAAAGATAGATAGACAAACAGACCAACCAATAGATAGGTAGATGAGAGGTAGATAGATGATAGAGAGATAGGTAGGTAGATAGATAGATAGATAGATAGATAGATAGATAGATAGATAGATAGATAAGATAAAAGATAGGAGATATATATATCTATATATATATGATATATGATAGATGGATAGACAGATATGAAATAGGTGATAGAGAATAAATAGATGGTAGATGGCAGACAGACAATGAGATAGATAGGCAGATGATAGACAGATAGATGATAGGTGATGTATGGATGAATAATTGATGGTGGTGTGTCTGCAGGGTTAACCTCTCTCCTGCCTATGAATACCCATTTTTGTTTCATCCCCGTCATGCCAAGATGCCATCAGAGAGGTAGGGATGGAAGAGGGCAGGAGAGTGGGTCTTTGAGGCCCCTCCTGGGGAATTGTCTGTGGTTTAAGGAACCTGCAGTGCCTTATTGGCCTCCGATTTCCTGTAAGCTCGACTGTCACCATGCGCCAAGTTTAATGGCAAATTCTTAACCTCCCTTCAGATGATGAGGAAAGACTATCCCAGACGCAGGCACAAAGCAGACTATCTGGCGCCACACTAACCATGTCGCCATCCGTGAACATCTGAAAGGAATGGCTTTTCTTTCAAAGGAACAAATCATAACTACATGCTATGAAGTATTCAAACCTCTAATACCTAGGAAGAGGTAGTTGGAATGAATAGAAAGGTCAGAAATGGACCAAAGAAGGGAAGAAAGGTTTTACTCTGCTAGATCATGCCTTATGGTGTTCATTAAGAAGTCATCCAATTATTGAGATTTTTTTTCTAGAAGAACTGTCAGTAGTATTTGTCTTAGATTCTCCCAAAACAAGTCTGACTAGCCTAAGAGGCCATAGGCTGTTTTACTGATGTTGCCTAGCAACCAGACCCTCAGAAATCTGAGCCCTTGAGTCTTTGGAGCCAAAGTGTCCAGCCACAGATCAATCATGAATACACAGAAAGAAGAAAAAAATGAAAATATTAGCAAAATGCCCCAGGAAGAAAAAAGCAGGACCCAGGTACTGCAGGGGAAAATGATTTCGCAACACCACTGTGCATGCACAATCTTCTTGCAGGAAGCCAGATGCAGAACTTTATTATTTCAAAAGAACAAGTCTAGGACCCAAGGAAAGAGCTTGTGATGTTTTTATATCATGTCTAAGACTCTTAGGTGTCAGTAAAAATGAGGGGTTTCATTTTGTCTTTTTTGTTTGTTTTGAAACGTGGCTTTTGGAGCCAGTATAGTTGGAAGAGATGATTTGTGTCAGAGAAAAGCTGTGATTTCAGCTGGAATAATGTTCCGATTGAAATGCTGCTCCACCCGGCACCTCAGACGCTCAGCTCTCCAAGTGCAGAGGTGCCCACGAGACAGCTCAGCAGACTGTGTGGAAACCGTGGATTACAAGGAGCTGGAGCCCGGGTCTGAACACAGCTGCATCGGCAGGCAGTGAGCTGCCCATGCGTCCTTGGCCTTCGAGTCCTGCCTCCACCACAACGAGCCACACGTGGCTCCTCGCTGCTCTCAGGAAAGCAGATTCAACATTTAAGGATCAGTTGTACCCTAGGAATTCCCGGGGTTCAAATGCAGTTCTGAAGTCCAGGGCAAGACCAGAGGCATATCCCAGAGGGAGATGGGGGGGTGGGGGGAATGTAAGCAAAGCATGGGATGGGGAGGGGGCTCCCCTCGCTCTGTGGTGAGCCACGGCTGCTCCGCGCTCCCGCTCACACTAAGACCATCTTCACTCTGACCACTGATCTGCACCTCACTCTCTGACGGAAGCGCTCACATGCACACATCCACGCAGCGCGATGAGCGCCCCATGAGGTGACCGAACGTGGCGTGCATGTTCCTCGCACAGTCGATCTACATGAACTCAAGCATCTGGGAAGCCTGATTTATCTCAGTGAAGGTGCATGTGGTGGGTGCAGTTACGAAACTAGACCATCCTGAGACAACTTACAGGTTGCCACAGAATCGAGCCGAAGAATTAAAATGCATGAAATGCATGACTGACCAAGGTCTGTCTAGAGACCTCCCAAGGAACACAGGTTTTCCTGGTGGTTGCAAAGGCAGGCTGGCGAGTCATGGGGGTCCGAGCTGACTTGCCAGTCTTCAGCAAAGCACTGCACAAGGTCATGTGGTTAGTGCCTTCAGAAGCTTGGTAGTAGCTCAGGGCATTTAACACGCGAGGGGTGCCGAAGGTGGCTGCCGTCGTCTGAGCTCAACCGCAGTGACTCGCTCACGCGGTGACTGGCGAGAGGGCGGGCTGGAGACCCCTCAGACCACACGAAGTTACCTTTTCGAGCTAAGCTCAGGAATGCTTGGAGGTCTCGGCAGTCACCGCTGGGAATGCCATCCCACTTCCCACTGGGCAAACAAAGGTACCGGAAACTTCGCTATTTAGTCAAGTTCAAATGGCAAGAGGGCTGTGATCCCAGATTATGAACTTGGGTAATCTGACCTCCAGGTGATAGTCTTATATACCTCATGACATAACTATTACTAGATATCCAACAGAAACGAGACCTAGGTGTTATTTCAACCCGCAGGTGATAATCTTACATAGTGCATCACTGCAATCATTGAAGAACATCCACCCAGAACTAGATCTCGGTTCTATGCTGTGGCCACACAGCTGAGTTTTGCATTACCTGGTCTATATGCAAGTCTTTGATCTTTTTCTCGATTTGTTGCGAAGCATTTCACATTTCACTGTTCATAGCGAATTCCATTATTCATTGTGCTTCATTCATTGGCTGCACTTTCAAATAAAAAATGGTAAAGAAATGGGATTTTCAAAGTACTGACTTTTCATAAATGTTTATAAGAGATTTATTTTTGTAGTGGTTATTGTCATTGAAATTACATAACTTAAATAGTATGAAAACCAATACCCAGAATCTCAGTGGTTTATGTTTTACAGGGCAAATCCTGACAAAACACAGAATACACTTTTTTTTTCTGTTAGGTAGTTAAGAATGGATTGTCAGTCAGAGTAGCTGCTTTAGACAGTTTTACACAATGAAGAAAGTCTTCTGAGAAGGTCTTTTCAAGGCACCGCCATGGAGACGAGGCGTCAACTGCCCCCTTTATTCATGAGAGGATACGACTAGGGCTCTGAAGGTTTCCTCTGACAACCACACACAGGTTGTGACCCCCCCCCCTCTCTCTGTCTCTCTCTCTCTGTCTCTTCCTGTCTCCTCCAAAAGTATAAATATTGACAAAATGTTAAAAAGATTCATTTTGTTTTCAAAATTGGTTTTTTAATAATTTTTTAAAACTGCTTTTTAGTCTCTGACATTTCCTGTGTTTTCACCTCTTACCATGAGATCCCAGGGGGCTCCTGTCCCACTTCAGGTTTATTTAACTCCATGCACTTCAGAATAAGCTTTGTTTTAAATCTTTTGCTTTGTAATTCATATTTTATGAAACAGAGAGACAAATGCAGATATTGGCACCAGAAATATCTTGAACCAGAACAAATGTCCATTCTTAGTAATTTTTGATAGCTTCATATGTGAATACAGTGAATTTATTTCACTGTAATGACATCTTACCTGATCCTGCCCCTTTTTCCCAGTGAAAGTTTTCTTTCCACTTGGCCTCATTCCTACTTTCATTTATTTCATTTATTCTCATCTGTATTACAAGAGATTGTGAAGCATGGTGTGTGGACTGATCGCTGGGGAATGGCAGAAGGTAAAAACCCAGAATGTTCGATGTTGAAAACATGAAAGAATCGCAGCATATCTACTCCACATAGAGCACATTCGTTCCTTTTCTCTGGGACAGGCGACTTCTTGTCCTGGCTTGAAATGTGTGTTGCCCCACAGGCTGCTGTGTTTGAATCCTTAGTTCCTTGGGAAGGTCTTGGCACCTCTAGGAGGCGGAGCTCTGCTGGAGGAAGGCAGGCACGGGGTGGGCCTTGGGGTGGTGACTGAGTCGACTTTGGAGCTTACAAGCAGCAGCTGTCAGCCTCCTCGATGGCCGTGACTTAGGCTACCTCCAGCCATACCTTTTCTACATAATGCACTGCATCTCCTCTCTGGAACCATAAGCTGAATAAATCCTCCCTTCCCCCTTTGCTTAACTTTGAGTGGTATCTCACAGCAGCACAAAGAGTAACTGATTCACTCCTCTCGCTAGTGGTCAGAGTGGAAACTCTGCGTTAAGCCCCATCTCCCTAAATCCTCCCCAAGCTGCTGGAGAAGGGGACCAGAGACTTAAATGGAATTATGTCTCAAATCATAGGAAAGAAAGGAGGTTCGGAAAGCATCTGGCACAGGCCGCTCATGATTGCAAGAGAACACGGAATCCAGACACCACAGCTGCCTCACCCGAGATGCTGCTGCAAGGAACGGGAAGGACCTTGGGTAGAGCCAAGGCAGCGCGGCTGCACTACTGACGCAGCTGCTGGGACTGCAGGTCTTCATGGATTTGGATTTAATGCTGTAATGAAATATTTACAGGGTGACTCTCAACCCAACCTGACTCCAGTGTTCAGAGGAAAAGCCTGCAAATAGGTATGAGGGTCAGAAAGTCTCTGAGGTGACTCAGGAAAACACTAGAGACTTTAGGGGAAGAAGGGAGACAAGAAGATGGGAAGACACACACACACACACACACACACACACACACACACACACACGCACGCACACACACACGCGCGCGCGCGCGCACACACACACGAACATGCTTATGCATAGAAAGAGAGAAACAGAGAGAAGAGAGGGAGGGATCTGCATCTTCCGTGTGGTGCTCTGAATAACCTTGCGACTCTGACGTCACAAAGACACTCAGTGAAACCAGCCCCCCAACTAGGGCCAGAATCGTGGTCTAAGTAAACCTGTTTCATTACTGATCAAATTTTTGATAAGGTATTATTACCAAAATAAAGAGACAAATACTGTTATGTTTTTGTCAAAGACAAAGGCTTTGGAAAAAGCACTCTTGAAAAAACAAGAGTGGGGGCTGGAGAGGTGGCTCAGGGGTTAAGCCTCTGCCTTGCAGGCGGAAGGGCCTGAGTTCAGATCCTAGACCCCATGTACAGATGTTGGGCGGAAGTGGGGGTGGCCTGTGTTTCTGGTTCTGGTAGGGCGGAGCCTATGAATCCTGGGGCAGAGTAAACAAAGAAGTGGAGTCAGTCCATGGTGGTTCCCGAATTCGCCCGTGGTTCTACACACACACACACACACACACACACACACACACACACACACGCACACATGCGCGCAATTGAATAAATAATGAAAAAAAATTTAAAAAAAAGAAAGAACAAGAGTGGTTTTAGTGGTTATACCTTAGGAATTTGTAATGACTACTAGCTAATGAATAAAGATGACTCTACCTGTTTCTGGTTTAAGGAATGCCTAGCACGATATCTGTCCTTGTAATCTTACATGATTCAAAGCTTCTTCAAAATTGAATGTTATGTTGAAACCCTTAGAATAACAGGAGCACAGAACTATCAGCAAGGACTTACCAGAGCAGCATAATGTGCTCAGTGGAAGAGCAGCCATGAATTAGCCACCATTCACAAGAAGCCAATGTCATTTCACCCCATTAAACAAAATGAGCATAGAGCGAGACATTCTATAATGGATGACAGATTGAATTAAGAAAATGTAGCTCTTTCAGAAATAGGCATCTATAATTTTGGTTGAAATGAACTTCACTGTCTTTGGGTAGACTTTATTTCACAGGTCATCTATGTAATCAAAAAGCTGTAAAGATACATTGGCTGGAAACTTTATAACATAAATTATTAATAGACATTTAATGAGAAACTGCATAAAACATCGCCATAAATCTACACCACGAATCCAAACTGTCCAGGTATATGTGGAGAGACATAAGTTCTAAGCTTTGTACATGACTCCTAGGTACATAAACTATAGAAATTTGTAGCTATCCAACCTCAAGTCACACTTTAACTGTGCAGTGAATTCGTCTCTGAGTGGTCTTATATATCCATACATACAAAATTAAAATAGCTGTTAAAAGATTCATTAGTGCATCCTACAGTGTGTGAAAATGAGTGGCTACATTTGGATCACATGAAGTGGAATCTCTTAGAATAAGGACTTGACGAAATTATCCATCTAGCTGGTATTGGAAAACCATTGTGCTAGTCCCTGCCCGCAGACTGGATGGTTTGCAGATTTGGGGATTTTCTCATTTCATGCTCAGCCACGTGGTTGAGATTCCATGCTGCTCAAAGCTCATGACCGGCCGCGCTGAAGGTCCCAAGGTGTCCCCTCCAGAGAGGCTCGGGTGCTTGATCACAGTTTGTCCTTGATGATGTTGCTAAGTGAGGAGCGGAAGTTGTGACTCACTCAGAGACACCTACGCTGGTCCAGGGCTGGATCTGGCCTCATGCACATTTCACCAGAGACAGGATGAAAAGTGTTTCCTACCGTCACGTTCTTGATTGTGCCAGACAAATTATCCCAAAATGAAATGTTCAGAAAAGTGACAGGAACAACCTTTTTTAGAATTACTAGGTAAAGTGGAATTTTAAAATAGTAAATGTGTAAGCACACGCACGCAGACATGGCTGCGAACAACTCAAACCAGACCCAGATCTCTTAAAGCAGAATTTGAAAGAAAGTGAGATTATAAAATTATGTGGTGCACTTGCAGCTCATTTTCAGATGAAGGAACTGGGCAGTGACTGGGACACACTGGGATGAGGACGACACTTGAAGGTTTTCTCTTGCTACTGACCCCTCTCAAGGAAGCATCGGCCTCTTTACACACTCTACGGATATGCAGGAAATTCAGTCATTCAGGAAGACACTGTCAGCATCTGCATTTGACAGTTTATCATCTCGTAGCCAGGTGTGGAGGTGTGATGTAACCCAATTAGCTCAGCTCGCAGAGGAAGGAGGGGAGGATTTCAAGGCTGTATTTTATGGGAATTGTGTGGTCACTTACTATGAGGCCAAGCAGGTCTTTCCCTTCACAGTAGGAACTATTGATTGTTTTCCAATGGATGGCCGAGGGCTCAGCGTTCATATCAGCATCCTGGTGCTCAAGGATCCAGAGTCAAACTTCATATCAAGTCTCCTCCTCATTTTTCCTGAAATCCTGCAAACACAGGAATAGAACGGTTCCCAATGGGACATCACCAGAAAGGCAGAGTGCAAACTAGGTATGTCTTTAGTCTACTTAGGAAATCATGGAAGGGGTAACATTTGAATTCATGCCCTGATATCAGGAAAATGGCCACGGACCAGAACCCAGGGTGCAGGAAGAGGAGCCAGAGGAACTGAACAGAAGCGAGGTGCCAGCAGCAGGTCAGAGCGACAGGAGGAAGTCAGCCTTCCACTGAGGAAAACCTTTCCGAGATCGCGTTCCCGCCTGACCCAGGGGTGGTGTCGGCCCTACTGGGGTCATTCCGTGGTGGGCATCTGCCCCGAGGCTTCCCCACACTAGCAAACAGAACCAGTAGAACACGTTGATGGAACAAGTTGGCAGTTGTTTAAAAGCAAGGACAAACGTGACTGGAGGTCAGAGCTGCTGGCGTCACTTTCCTGCTGTGGCAGCTGACGCATCGCAAGGCGAGGTTCTGCTGTCGGCGTCCTCGTTGCTGCGTGTGTGATGGCAGCATGTTAGCACGTGCACAGCCCGGGCTGCATTTATTGACTGTCTACCTAGCACGCTGGGAAATAAGGTCACCAAGAAGCATCTGGTAAGTTTCTCCTTGTTATACCGACGTGCAAAGTCTACACAGAGCAGGAAGCAAACATCCGTGGACAATTGGTGACTTGGAAAACATTTTTCTGGCAGGTGGGACAGTCTGTTTCTGTGCTGGTGAGCCTTGTATTACTCAATTGGTCTGAATTGCAGCCTGTCTACTTCTCAAAATGCCTTTGCTCTGGCAACAAACATCTTCCACTTTAAATGCTTTGAAATTGCCCGGCTTCACTTAACAGCACAGGCATGCTCTGAAATGCATGCTGCTAGGTGATTTTGCCTGTGTGAAGAGACCAATCCCTTCCTGGCTTACATGGCGTGCACTACATATGAATACAACAGTTACAAAGCATCGGTGCACAGGGCCGAGTGAATGAAAGACTATTGTTTTCAGTTTTAAATTGAATTTCATAGATTTGCTGGAAAATCTGAAAAGTTATTTTCGTTATTTATTTTGCTTTTCATTATTGCATGTAAAATTTTAAAGTATGAAGTTGTATTTTTTTTTCCCTAAAATAGTACATGTTAGAGCAGAATGAAAGGAGGACAGGATTCAGTCTGAAAGATGTTGAAAGACCAGCTGAAAATTCAGAGAGAAAAACATGGGATTAAGACTGACAGAAAGCCACTGCAGGCATTCGGGGGGCCTGAGGGATGACGACCCCACGCTCAGGCTAAGCTAGGAACAGCATCTGGAGACAGGCTGAAGTCACAAGCAGGCACATATAGTCCCAGACACAGCACGCGTCTCCCGTGTCCTAACAGAAACCCATGACCCTCCAGAACCAAACAGGACAATGGCAGAGAGGACCCATATTCTTTATTCACACACACATACACACATGCACACACACCCTCTATTCACACATGCACACACACCCACATCCTCTATTTGCACACCTGCACACGCGTGCACACACACACACACACACACACACACACACACACACGCACACTGGGCTGAATCAGACCCGAAAGAGCTGAATACTCACGGTGTCCTCCCCATACGGTAGTGGGTAGGTCCCTCTTCCAAGACTTCAATCAGGGGTTTCGTGTCTCTCACACTTTCCAGAGACGTCCCCTTATGTGTCCCCGTGAATCTGAGGTTCCTGTGTGGACTCTCCTATCAGGCTGTATTAAGAACTGTAACTGAACTATCATAAGAGAAAATAAAACTCCTTGACACCCCATAAGCCATTTGATCATGCAATTGTTGACAATAATGCAGACCGACTGCTACATATAGTTAACTTGAAGTATGCAAATGAAGCTTAGTTGTAGCTGATAGTCCACATTGCAAGCTTATTAAGGACTCAATATCTGCTGATTTTAGTCCTATTTATTACAATTATTTGTCAGTAAGACAGGCAGCTATCTGAGGACTTTGTCAATTATGTGCCCGCTAATGGCTTAACTGACTCCTTTACAAGTCTGAAAGATCTTTTATAAAAAACTTGCTTAGCCACAGCAGATCATCTCTCCTGCAGGTAAACCACTTAGTCCTGATTTAATATTGTAGAGTTTTATGCTTTTCTATTCCCCTTCTGGGGCAAAGTAGGTCTGGAAGCAGGAAAAGAAATGTAGACTCGTAATTACTCCTATGTGCTTGAAAGGGACAGTCGCTGGGCTCTGTGGGGGCTGATGAATGTTGAGCCCTGGAACCAAACCAGGCTTCTCGTCACAGGGACTCCTCCACCAGTGTGCGGACAGGCACACATTCCTCCGTGTGCAGAGCATCTGTGAAGTATTGCGTCACAAGTGAACACCTAACATGACTCCATCTTCATTTCAGATAATTCCAACATACGAAACACCTTCCTCTTTTGCTTAATGGAAAAGCAAACTCTGTTCCCAGTGCAGGACAAAGGAGGTAGCAGGGTGCCCTGCTGCTCCTTAGAAGCCAGGACAGCAGGAGGCGGAGGCTGCGCTGTGCCTGAGGCCTGCCGTGCTCAGCGTGAGCCCAGTGATTGGGACTTTATTTGTTATCTGTACCCACATAACAAATCCCTGTGTTAATGGGGGTGTAAGATGATACCAAGCACTAAATGACCAAAAAGTTAGGGTAAGACAAAAACCACATGTCAGACACAGCATCAAGACCCCAACACACACATGTGCAGCCTTTTCACACATGAAGAGAGCTCCCCCTCCCTCCTCCCCACTCATGAAGGACGAGTGCTCCCCCTCCCTCCTCCCCACTCATGAAGGAAGAGTGCTCCCCCTCCCTCCTCCCCACTCATGAAGGACGAGTGCTCCCCCTCCCTCCTCCCCACTCATGAAGGACGAGTGCTCCCCCTCCCTCCTCCCCACTCGTGAAGGACGAGTGCTCCCCCTCCCTCCTCCCCACTCGTGAAGGACGAGTGCTCCCCCTCCCTCCTCCCCACTCATGAAGGACGAGTGCTCCCCTCTCCCTCCTCCCCACTCGCGAAGGACGAGTGCTCCCCTCTCCCTCCTCCCCACTCATGAAGGAAGAGTGCTCCCCTCTCCCTCCTCCCCACTCGCGAAGGACGAGTGCTCCCCCTCCCTCCTCCCCACTCGTGAAGGACGAGTGCCCCCCTCCCTCCTCCCCACTCATGAAGGACGAGTGCTCCCCTCTCCCTCCTCCCCACTCGCGAAGGACGAGTGCTCCCCTCTCCCTCCTCTCACTCATGAAGGAAGAGTGCTCCCCTCTCCCTCCTCCCCAGTCATGAAGGAAGAGTGCTCCCCTCTCCCTCCTCCCCAGTCATGAAGGACGAGTGCTCTCCTCTCCCTCCTCCCCACTCATGAAGGAAGAGTGCTCCCCTCTCCCTCCTCCCCACTCGCGAAGGACGAGTGCTCCCCCTCCCTCCTCCCCACTCATGAAGTACGAGTGCTCTCCTCTCCCTCCTCCCCACTCATGAAGGAAGAGTGCTCCCCTCTCCCTCCTCCCCAGTCATGAAGGACGAGTGCTCTCCTCTCCCTCCTCCCCACTCATGAAGGAAGAGTGCTCCCCTCTCCCTCCTCCCCAGTCATGAAGGAAGAGTGCTCCCCTCTCCCTCCTCCCCAGTCATGAAGGACGAGTGTTCTCCTCTCCCTCCTCCCCACTCATGAAGGAAGAGTGCTCCCCTCTCCCTCCTCCCCAGTCATGAAGGACGAGTGCTCCCCTCTCCCTCCTCCCCACTCATGAAGGAAGAGTGCTCCCCTCTCCCTCCTCCCCACTCGCGAAGGACGAGTGCTCCCCCTCCCTCCTCCCCACTCGTGAAGGACGAGTGCTCCCCCTCCCTCCTCCCCACTCATGAAGGAAGAGTGCTCCCCTCTCCCTCCTCCCCACTCATGAAGGAAGAGTGCTCCCCTCTCCCTCCTCCCCACTCATGAAGGACGAGTGCTCGCCCCTCCCTCCTCCCCACTCATGAAGAGTGCTCACCCCTCTCACCTCCTTATCATGAAGGAAGAGGCCACTTGCTCTCCTATCAGACACACTGGCAGCTGTGAACCATTTCCTGTTGACGTACTGAGGGAAAAAATTTAGGTAGTATTGGGACATGGGGTCTTGTTGAAAGAACACTAAGAGTTACTACTCTGCTTGTAAGACTAGAAAAATAAAGACTATGTGGGAGCAATGTAAGAATATGGGGGAAATTAGAAACTAGTCATTTAATTCCCAGAACCTGTTGTGGTTAGTTTCTGTTGCTATGAGACAACACTTAGGCTCAAGCAACTTAAGGGGAGGAAAGTGGAGGTCTATTTGGCCTACGGTTCCAAAGGAGGTTTAGTCCTTTGTGATGGAAAGACGTCCAGGCAGTGGAAGCCGAGGGTGGCTCAGGTCATCCAAGTCAAGGGACGCAGGGCAAGAAAGCCACATGCTGTAAGAGCAGGTTGATAGAGTCAGGAGGCCACTGAAGCCCCCAGGCCTGCCCTGTGACTTTCTTCCTCCACTGACCCCACCTTCCTAAGGTGTCTCAATGCCCTAGACATTAACACCATCTGAGATTCAAACACACAACCCTGCAGAGACACCTCACTTTTAAACCGCGACAGACTCTTCAATATTTGCTAATAAATTTTTATCTGTGTTGCCCAGAAAGTTTCTAAAGAAAAACCTGTCCAGTCATAGAAAGTCAGACTTGCCTGCAGCTCATTAGATCAGACCCCAGAGATACCATAAAAATAAAGTGCAGAGACTTTAATTAATTTAAAAACAGTGCTTTGGGAAAATTAAAAATACTTCAAAATTTTACATTCATTTATAAATTCCTAATGTTTTCACTGATACAGTTTTTGTGGCATAGCTTATAAGGGTCAGTTGGCCCACCTGTGGCTACTTTGTGTTCACATGTAATGATGCCTGAAAACGCTCAGTTTCCAAGGTTTATGTAGCATCATGCAAGTGACATACACAAAAGATCATCTTTCAAACTTTGTAATTAAAACAGATTTCCAGAGCCAAGAAAATATTTTGTAAAAATATGTATTTGGAAAATGATAATTCCCTATTGAAATGATTCATCCAAATGATAGCAAAGGAGATATCTGAATCTCTGTGGTGATAAATGGCCTGAAAAATTGAATTTTTGAGGGCACTTCCAATCCTTCCCAGTCATTGTAGTTAACAGTGAAAATAAATACGAGCTTCAGCTCAGATCTAATGAACCCAACATGTAGATAACTGGTTCTCTGGCTCTGTCTGCTGTCTGCTTATGCTCTGGGGGCAAGAGATTCTAAGTCATGTACTTCTGAAAGCAACATGTGAGGACCACAGGTTCCGTCTGTGCATAAGAAACGCATGTGCGAGGAAAAACAACTGTATGAAACCAAGTACTGGGACCAGGACCAACAAAAATGCTAGAACACAAGTAAACTGCTATACCGATGAGTTACAGAATCCTGGATGGCTAAAATTAGCAAAACTCCAGCACCTGTAGCAGACTCCTTCCTGCCAGCTGGTGCCGACCTCTGAGTGCAGGCTGTTCCCAGCGCAACCAGATCTTCATTTCTGCACGCACCTGACGTCTCTAGCAGCTGCTCTTCAGGACGTCATCTGTTGACTGCATCTGTAATCTTCACCAGATGCCTTTGCAAACTGACTCTTGTGCGTTAATAAAGTATGGGAATCTCTGAATGTATCAGATGTGATAAGGCATTTCCACCGGCATGTCCTTCAGCCTTTGAACGGAAAACTGAGACATACGTAATGGGACCAGTTTGCTCTCTGTGACAATGCTTCTAGTCACCTTTGCTCTATCAAGTGGTAAACAACCTCTGCCTCCACCTATTTATTACTTCACAGCATTTACTTGAAATAGTTGCTGGCTTTCCTTGCAAGAAGGCAGTCATCCATGCTTGCATGGATGCGTGCACCACCTGTGTTTACGTGGTTGCATGCAATCACTTATGTGTGTGTGGATGCATGCAGCCACCTGTGCTTGCCTGGATGCATGCAGTCACCTGTGCTTGCCTGGATGCATGCAGCCACCTGTGCTTGCCTGGATGCATGCAGCCACCTGTGCTTGCCTGGATGCATGCAGCCACCTGTGCTTACATGATTGTATGCAGTCACCTGTGCTTGCATGCATGCAGCCACCTGTGCTTGCATGGATGCATGCAGCCTTATTGAGTTCCTCATTAATTTCCTCCAGTTCTAAGATTCTTCATTCAGAAAATTCTCCCTATTGTCTACATTGGACCAAATGCTATGTAAGTGATGCTGTGAAGATGAATCTGCTATTATGCCACATCCACAAAAGCTTCTTCTATTAGGAAACAAGATGTACAAGCAAAGACAGGCATGGATGCAGGTACATCCTGAATCTACATAACTTGCCCCTGTGTTCCTGCTGACAGTGGACTTTCAACTTCACAACTTGGCTTTAAAATCAGCTCCTGCCAATCAGGGGGATGTGAAGAATCTTCAGAACTGGATGGATGCATGGAAGTGAGAACCAAGTCAGTGACACTTCCTGACGTTATCACCAAGTCTGTTTCTATCACCGTCTAGCACATAAGTCTTAATTGTTCCAATGCCCACTGAATCTAACACTTGTAGACTAAAATGGAGGTGGGAAATGTCTTGAATATACCTTAAGTGACTCATCTCCTCCTTACCTTGGAGAAAATCAATGAGACTCAAAATGTTACTTACCCTCAAAGACCCTATCTGCTTTCAAATCACATCTTTATCTTTAGAAGCACTTGTTCATCAATCACTGTAACAGTCACTCTTAACTGTTGCTATGAGAGAGCATTCAACCTCAAGCAACTTAAGGGAGAAAGGGAGATATATTCACCTTACAATTACAGGGGCTGGAGAGGTGGCTCAGGGGTTAAGCCTCTGCATTGAAGGCAGAAGGTCCTGAGTTCGGATCCTAGACCCCATGTATAGACGCCAGGTGGAAGCGGGGGTGGCCCGCGTTTCTGGTCCCGGTAGGGTGGAGCCTGTGGATCCCAGGGCAGAGTAAACAAGGAGGAGGTGGAGGCGTCCATGGCGGTTCCAGAATTCGTCTGTGGTTCTACACACATACACGCGCGCGCACACACACACACACACACACACACACACACACATACATGCATACATGCACAATTGAATAAATAATAGATAAAAAAAATTCACCTTACAATTCCAGAGGGGAGAAACAGTCTTTCGTGGCGGAGGCGACATGGCTGGTGGCGGAAGCTGGAGGCAGCTAAGTCACTGCACACATGCTGTTCCGTGGTTCCTTTGATCTGGTGGGATACAGGAAGTTCCAGTCAATCTGGGGCTGGTCTTGTATTGTAACTATTGCTCTCGATCATCTCTTCAGGTGGTCTGACAGCTGATCTTAGTTAATGCCAGGTGTGGTCAAGCTGACACCCAGGATTAACTGTCACAATCACATTCAGCAGCTCAGCTAAAAGAGCTGAGGCAGATGTAGCTAAGTATGTGTCTTCCTCTATGGGAGAAAAGATACTCAGAGGTTACCTGAGGAAGTAGAAATCCTGCTGGAAATAAGAGAATATCATGGAGCAGCAGACAAGCCACCACATAAACAGCTCCAGTGCCGCAGACCAGAGTTGCGGCCTCGAGATCAGGGCTCCCCAGGACCGGGCGGAGAACAGAACGCACGTGGCTCCCTCTCCTCCGAGTGAATCCTGAACCCGTTTATTGAAACTTTCGTGACAACTTTTATACAGAAAATTTTGGGATAAAGAATGTTGCATCTACAACAGACATACAATTTTCTAGTCAGCAAAAATCACCTTCAGGGTGGACATTTTTTCAAGAACCTAACCCATTGCTTCAGGGCAAAGGCACTTAACAGAAACATTCTCTCAGTATTTCCAAACTTATCTAATCTATAATGCTTTACTGGATAGCTATGGGGCTGAGCCCACATTTTAACAGAGACTGCTTTTTAAAATACGCAAGGGCAGAATGATCTCCTTTTGAATTTAGCAAGGAACGTATTTTACAATTAACTATAGGAGTCCCCAACACCCCATAAGTCCCAGTGTGAGCTTTTGCTGTTGTCCTCTCCAGGTTGATACTCTCAGTCAGGCAGGTCGACATAGGCACCAGGCATGGCAGCAGGTTCTAACTTGGGAAGATATATGCAGCTCATGTAGTCTCTACTATCCAAGCTTAAACCACATCTCTAAGGAGGCCTTGACTTGGATACTCAAGGCCCATAAGCTATAGCTGGTTCTGTCGATGGAGCACTACTGAGGTATGCACTGAAGAAAACACGTAAGCAATGTAATTATTAAAAGAATAACTTCTATAATAGCATCCTTCTATTAATAGTAAGGTTGCTTATGTCTTCCTTTGAGGAATTCCAGAAGTGTATTGCCATCAGTTAGATGACCCATCTGTGAACCACGCATACTCCAAACCTGGGGTCCAGTCAGGCCCCATATGCCAAGGGTGTCTCTTTCGGGGCGGAGGCGATCATTGGTGGGAGTGCACTCAGATGGTCCATCTCTGTGATTTCTCATAAGAGTGCTGTTTGGGATAGGAAAGACATGGCCCCCTTTGCTTCGGACATGGATTCTCCCAGTTTGGATTGCAAATACCATCTCCAGGGGCAGTCTTGGCATCTAGACTTTCTGGCATGATGGTCTCTTCCTTGGCCTTCAGCCAGGGTAAGAGGGTATCACAGTTTCTCTTAAGGTTCTAGGGAACTGATAGCATAGTCTTATACTTCTCTAATTTCCTTAAAATCAGTGCACACATTCTGGCTAGCACGTCTACTTATTGTAAGTGACTAGACATGAAATTTCTATTGAGTATTTGACTAAAACTTAAAAAGCAGGCTTCTTCTCTAGAACAGAGAGCAGGAAGCTAGTTCCAAAAAATTCTAAGAAAGGGCACTCCTAATTCCCAGAAGAATTCTTCCTGCCAGAGGCAAAACTTGAATTATCCCAAGCAAAACCTAGGTAAAGGGCACTCCTAATTCCCAGAATTCTTCCTGCCTGAGGCAAAACCCGAATTATCTAGGAGAGAGTGTCCAGCCCCTGTTCATGGGCAGTATTGTGACCTTCCTCAGGGAACAGGCTTTAGGCCTGAACTGGGAAGAAACACCAAGGCCTGACAATTCCCATATTTTTCCTTATTTCTCTTAAATAAAGCCATGTCCTTATCCCAAAACATGTTACTCTGAATCCACCTTTTCCAAACTGAGACATATTCTACCAGATAGTTGGATAGGAGCGCGACACTCCAGCTTTACTGGAGCCCCGACACGGCTCTGTTCTCCCACGGCTGCGTCAGATGCTCACCGAAGCAGTCAGTACCACATCCGGGTTTGTTCCCCATCCGTGTCTGCTCCTCCTCAGCACCCTATTATTGCCAGGATCTCTTTAATATTAGATTTCTTCCCAGCTTCTTCCCAACTTAGATTCCCCAAGAGAGTGATGTCCTTCAGATCTCTGCTTATCCTATTCTTACCAGTGAAAGTCTCTAGGAAGGGGTTTTTGCTCTGTTTTCTGTCTTCCCACCAGCTTTTTTTGAAATTCTCCATTCAGAGTCCTGTATGTTGACCACTTGCTGCTTGGGGAAGGCACTGTGCACGGATTGTGGTGAGCGCTGTGTGCGCGCTGCTTCGGAAAGGTGCTGGGCACAGATCTCGTGGGCGCTCAGGGCGCTGCTTGGGAAGGGCTGGTGCTGGGCACAGATCATGATGGGCGCTCAGGGCGCTGCTTGGGAAGGGCAAGTGCTGGGCACAGATCATGATGGGCGCTCAGGGCGCTGCTTCGGAAAGGTGCTGGGCACAGATCATGATGGGCGCTCAGGGCGCTGCTTGGGAAGGGCACAAATGGGGAAACGAAAGCATTTTCATGCGTGTATCTCTTTCTTTCTTGGGCCACTGGACTGATTATATAATTTATAATTTGTACATTTGAGCACATCATTTGGATGGTGATGGAATCATTAAGTAACAATGACATCATTTGAATAGCGACGGCTTCTTGAGTAGCAATGACATCATTTGGATATTTCGTGTGCAGTTATTTAAATGCAGCTTTGTCATGCTGTCCTTTCGCATGTATTTCTGCTTCCTTGGGATCCAAAGTGCTGTTTTCAGAGGTCGTTCAGAGCCTTTGCAATAGCTTGATAAATAATGGTTTTGGATTTTGGAGACAGGTTACATACAGTCTTTAAAGATGGATTTGACGTTCATTACTGGGGAAAACTATTAGGTCTGTTTTTTTTTTTTATCACATCTCTTATTTGCTTTATTTGAACAGTATTTCTCCTGATCTTGGGAATTAAGTATTGTGATGATCATGAAGGATTTGGAAGCTTGCCCAGTAGTAGCCGATCCAGATAGGCCAATATTAGAGCTGAGCAGAAAGCAATTTGCTGCTTTTTTGCCAAACTGAAGCAGCATTTCGCTCATCGCCTGACGATGAATCTGATCTCCATCTGCTACTGGCTAACAGAATCCACGACTCTGTGGAATAATGACTAAGCTGTTATGGGGGTGTTAAAAAAGCTTCATTAAGGCACAAGAGCTATTTATAATGCCAACATGAGTCAATCCTACTGCTAAACGAGCTCATCACACCTGTTCATCTTCATCTATGAGGACTCACAGGTGCAAGGAGAAGGACTGAGGAAGGCAAAGCAGGACTGTGGTAACAAGTGCTCTAATGCAGGAAAAGTACAGACACAGTCTCCACAGCCGGAAGACAGGAACTGATTCAACATGGGGGTGGCTAGTACTGACCTCCCAGAGGCATGTAGATTCGTGGTCTTTTTCTTATGCAGAGGGAGCAGTGAGGTCTGCACTGCTTCTTAACATTCCTTAGTGTCCACAGCTGTAGTACTATAGTCCTTATGATTCACAGCCAGAGAACCATGTGCTCTATTCCATATGATTCACAGCCAGAGAACCATGTGCTCTATTTCATATTATTCACAGCCACAGGGAGGTATGCTTACTTTGCATGCATGGTGCCTGTGGACTCTCTGCACGCCTCCCTGGATGGGGACTGGACATTCTGACTGATTGGCTCTACATTTTGAGCAGCTCTTTAAATGATAGGTCTAGGTAAAGATTTCCTGAACAGGATCCAGATGCCAAGTAACTACAACTAATAATGAACAAGTGGGACTTCATGAAATTTAAAAGTTTCTGTTCAAAAACAGAAACTGTTAATTGTGGAAAAAGACAAACCAGAGAATGGAAGAAAATCTTTACTAGCTATGAATTGGACAAAATCCAGAGTATCCAAAGAACTCAAAAAACTAAATACCAAGAGAGCATACAACCCAATTAAATTAAAATGGACCCTGGGGTGCCTTTGAGACCAACGACTTAGCAAAAAGTATCATGTACTTGTAACTTCTATCATTGTTTAATTGCTTCTGGGTTCTAGATGGAGCAGCCCAGGGTGGTTAATAATAAAATGCTTTCTAGATATATTAATATCATAGGATGTTCTTATCTCATTGTATCCCACCTTGTTTGGTTTTTTATATGCCCTCCATTCCCTCCTATACCCTATCCTCTCATCCCCTCCAAGTGTTTTTTCCCATAGTGCCCTCCCTCACTCTACCGCCTATGGAAGCCTTTATCTCCTCTTCTGAAATCTTCATCCTAACTTTTCCTTCCCACACTCCTACTCGCTAGCCCCTTTGAAGATGCAGCACATGCGGATCACAGGACATGGATTTAAAATACCAGCTGGAACTGGTTTGTAAGCTTCCTTCTCGCTGGACAGCTTACACAGTACCAGAGAGTACTATGGAATCTACCAGGGGAGAAAAACAATCAAAGGTCTCATCAATCTGTGAAATCTGCAAGTTGTAATAACAATCACCATGATAGCACATGACCATCAGTGTAATAATGGCATAAGTATCAAGGAGACAACCAACAGCTTTCTCATTGGATTTAAGGGTCTCTTATATTACAAACAAGAACCTGTGAAAAGGAAAGACACAGGTCCCAGGGCAAGTGCAAACTGTGGTTCTTAAGCTAGGAAGACAGTACACAAAACTGCTTTGTAAACACCTGCCATTATATGCATAGACTGGAAAAACACTCAGCGACAAGTGAGAAACCTCTTTCTACAGCAGAAGGCATTCACTGTTGAAAAGCATGTTCTATAGAATGCAGTGAATAAGTGACCATGGACAGCTTGTTCCTAAACAGGCATATATGCCATCTCTACCCAAAGCTCAGGGAACATCATGGAAAGGGGGCAGTAAGACTGTAAGACCCCAAGTGAGACCGTGGTGGGCCAGACATGACAGAGTTGTGATAGACAAGATTTCAAAGCAGATATGCATACTGAAGCAAAACTTGCGTGGGATCTGTCTCAACATCTCACCATGAAAGTGGAAAGATCTCAAGAAGAT
This sequence comes from Typhlomys cinereus, assembly GCA_023101885.1. NCBI lineage: Eukaryota > Metazoa > Chordata > Mammalia > Rodentia > Platacanthomyidae > Typhlomys > Typhlomys cinereus. The sequence continues at coordinate 1,005,406 of JALPQD010000361.1, read as the reverse complement.
CTACACTTCTCTGAGATACCAATGAGGACCAAAGCTGTCATGGTTTATCCACCAGAACAAAAGGCATGTAAGGCATATGTCATCAAAGAAAAACTAGATGAACCACAGTGGGCCACACAAGTGAAAACATTTGAAAATAAGGAGGAGTCTGGCATAGGAAATGGAGGGTTAGAAGGAGAAAAGGAGGGGTATGGAACTTGGGACTAAGGGGTGCAAATTGAAAGTATTATGAATTCACTAAATTCATATATATAACATTAGAAAAATACAAGAATGGAGAAGAAAAATACAAAAATATGAAAAAATTGGCTTAGTAACTCATAAGGGACTTCTCACTAAAAGAAATTCAAATGTCAAAGAAGTTGGAAAATGCTCAGTTTCTCTGGTCATCAGGGAAATGGAAATTAAAATGATCCTACCATACCATCTACCACAGTCAAAACGACTAAGGTCAAAAACCACAAAAAGAGAGTGTGTGATAGAGATGGGAGCTGTGATAGACACATGACGTGGATGGGAACCATGGCAAAGCATGTGCCATGGATGGAAACTGTGATTGAGTGTGTGTCATGAAGGGGAATGTGGTAGAACGCGTGAGACAGAACTGTAATAGAGCATATGGCATGGACAGGAACTGTCGTAGAGGATGAGACATGACGGGAACTGAGATAAAGCATGTGATATGGATGATAACCGTGGTAGAGCATGTGAGATGTAGGAAAACTAGAATAAGGCATGTGACATGGATTGGAACTGTGATAGAGCATGATATGGACAGACACTGGCAGAGCATGTGGCAGAGATGGTGACTGTGGCAGAATATGTGGCATGGATCAGAACTGTGTGAGCATGTGACATCAGAACTGTGAGGGGCATGTGATATGGGCCAGAACTGTGGTAGAGGATGCGACACTGAGGGGAACTGTGGCAGAGGATGCGACACTGAGGGAACTGTCGTAGAGGATGCGACACTGAGGGGATCTGTGGTAGAGGATGCGACACTGAGGGGAACTGTTGTAGAGGATGCGACACTGAGGGGAACTGTGGCAGAGGATGCGACACTGAGGGAACTGTCGTAGAGGATGCGACACTGAGGGGATCTGTGGTAGAGGATGCGACACTGAGGGGAACTGTCGTAGAGGATGCGGCACTGAGGGGAACTGTGGCAGAGGATGCGACACTGAGGGGATCTGTGGCAGAGGATGCCACACTGAGGGGATCTGTGGTAGAGGATGTGACACTGAGGAGAACTGTCGTAGAGGATGTGACACTGAGGGGATCTGTGGTAGAGGATGTGACACTGAGGGGAACTGTGGTAGAGGATGCGACACTGAGGGAACTGTGGCAGAGGATGCGACACTGAGGGGATCTGTGGTAGAGGATGTGACACTGAGGAGAACTGTCGTAGAGGATGTGACACTGAGGGGAACTGTGGCAGAGGATGTGACACTGAGGGGAACTGTGGCAGAGGATGCGACACAGAGGGGAACTGTCGTAGAGGATGCGACACAGAGGGGAACTGTCATAGAGGATGCGACACTGAGGGAACTGGTAGAGGATGCGACACTGAGGGGAACTGTCGTAGAGGAGGTGACACTGAGGGATCTGTGGTAGAGGATGTGACACTGAGGGGAACTGTCATAGAGGAGGTGACACTGAGGGATCTGTGGCAGAGGATGCGACACTGAGGGGAACTGTGGCAGAGGATGCGACACTGAGGGGATCTGTGGCAGAGGATGCGACACTGAGGGGATCTGTGGCAGAGGATGCGACACTGAGGGGAACTGTGGCAGAGGATGCGACACTGAGGGGAACTGTGGTAGAGGATGCGACACTGAGGGGAACTGTTGTAGAGGATGAGACACTGAGGGAACTGTGGTAGAGGATGCGACACTGAGGGAACTGTGGTAGAGGATGCCACACTGAGGGGAACTGTCTTAGAGGGTGCAACCCTGAGGGGAACTGTGGTGGAGCATGTGACAAGGGAGGAACCTGGAAGAGCATGTGACAGGGGAGGAACCTGGAAGAGCATGTGAGGGGGGGAGCCTGGAAGGGCGTGTGACGGGGGAGGAGCCTGGAAGGGCGTGTGACGGGGGAGGAGCCTGGAAGGGCGTGTGACCGGGGAGGAGCCTGGAAGGGCGTGTGATGGAGGAGGAGCCTGGAAGGGCGTGTGACGGGGGAGGAGCCTGGAAGGGCGTGTGACGGGGAGGAGCCTGGAAGGGCGTGTGACGGGGGAGGAGCCTGGAAGGGCGTGTGATGGGGAGGAGCCTGGAAGGGCGTGTAGCATTTATGAAGGGAACGCTGAGTACAGGGTGTACGGAATGGAGGAGACAGGGACCCACAAAAGGAGAGGGAGTCCAGCCAAACCTGTGCCTGATGAAAATCTCATATGGATCCTGTGCCACTATGTGCTAATTTATCAAATGAAAGCAAAAAATGATTACTTCTTTAAGTTGTAAAAGAGTATATTAATTTACATGTTAATTTTAAAGGTCTGACACATGATATTTGCTATGAAAATCTTCCCAAATCACTCAATTGGAGCATTTAGTAGCTGTAGCACCTCACAATTCTTTTGCTGTCTGTTGCAAGTCATCAGCCCACCTCACCTTAAGACACAGCAGGGTAATTCTGATTTGCCGTGTGATTACAGTGCAGACCCTATGGAAGGTTGCACTCACTGGGTCGTGGGCTGATACCTGCTGCTCCAGCTGAAGTGTCCCAGGCCAGAGAAGGTTCTGGGCCCAAGGGCAGCAGGAATGGTGTCCTGTGTGAGTCCCGATTCATCCGTGCGGAGGAGACTCACTTGCTCCAGTAGCAGAAGTGCACAGCCATGAAGTCCTACACTGGAGACGTCACAGAGAGTGCGGTGGCTTCTCTGCAAGCATCAGAGAGACTGTGAGGTGACAGGATTCGAAGACACCCTGAGCAGCAAATGGAGCTTCTGAAGCTGGAGAATTGTAGGAGGGACGGACCAGACAGGCTTGTGTTAAAGTCTCTGATCAACCATCACTTACAATACCTCCACCTGGGGAGCCTGCCACACAGGGATGATCTGTATGGGCCGCATGCGCGAACGCAACTTCCCCAAGCTACACCTGCTGCCCCGCCTGGTGCTGACGTCAAACCTCCTGGCTGAGAGGACCAACCCGGACAGGACAACTCAGCAAAAGCTCATGCTGGGATATGTAAGCAGCCCGATGTTTACAATAAACGAGCCTGCTAGCCAGAGCCTGCTTGGCCACTCGCCTGACTTCTGGGGTCTGTGCCTTTGACTCTGAGTCAGCTTATCCCCACCCCAACGGTCTCCATGGGCCCCCAAGACTGCCACAGGGAATGTGTGCATTTTCTCTGTGAAGCAAGGAAATGGGCTGTGGGCATCCAAGGTGGAAACAACCTGTGAGGAGAGTTGTGAAACTTGCAGAATCTGTGAACACACAAAAGAGAGCCACCACCTTAGAGGGGGAAAAGCTGGTCACTTCAGGAGCTAAACACGGCCACCAACGCAGATTCAGGTCACCCCAATCCACGGGTTCCAGCGTGCTCACAACTTCTCCAGGTTTTATGATCTCTGAGCAGAGAAAACAGCAAATGAGACATTTTCAAATACATTGGAAGCACCGGGTGGGCAGGTGACAGCTACCCAGGGAGGTCTCTGCTGCTGATGTTCTTAGCCCTTTGGGTGGTGGAACCACGGGTCTGGCAGTACTTTTCAAGAAGGTCGCTGAAGTAGCTAACATCAGTTAAGCAGTCCTGCAGGAGGATATCCTTTTCAGGAACTTTCCTTCGCAAGTCTGTTAAGCTTTTATCTTTGGACCAGTGGACCCCAAGGTGCGGGATTCCTTCTCCCCAGTGATCCCCACCCACCGCCCTTCCTATGGGAGTGCAGAGCTCTTCCAGCCATCCTGCCGGGACTGCTGCAGACCCCTCCCTGCAGTGGCCGGGATTTGTAGCTCCATCTCCTCGGACCTCCTGGAAACAGACACGGCAGCTCACCTGCAGGACTAGCGCTGATAGTCACATAATATGATTTTCTCTGGAGCAGGGCTGCAGCATAGGCATGCCTCAGCACGTTGAGGAAACTTCAGCTGCTCAGGCTGAATGATGGAGATTTGCACATTGCCTGCCGCCATCACATCCAAGAGGAGCCGTTAGCTGTTGAAAGACACCCTGGCTGTCCTCTCAAGTTAATTTTCTATTCAAAATAAAGCTACACATTTAATCTCAGCACTTGAGAAGTGTGTCACGGAGCGATGGCAGAACGGCCTTCGAGTCACGAGTTCCCAGTCCTGTCTGGACATCAGAAGCATCTCACTGCCTTCTGTCCTCATCTCCAGGCTGCACAAGCTGAGAAACAGATGCCAGTTTCCCAGGAAGAGCCCTGGGAGCTCTTGCAAAGAGTTCAGAGAGCCGGGATTCCAGCACGCATTCGCGCCCCGCCCACATGAAATGAATCAACTACGGTTGCTCTCTGCCCACGAGTCCTGATGTGGAGGATTTCTTACAGAAACGAGGGCTGCAGAAAAGACCAGTTTGCAATATCGGCCCATTTAAAGTGCTTACTTTTCAGCTACCAAAGTGTATTTCAGCTCCTGCGACATCCTAGATGATCGCCTCTATTAAATATGTATGCAGGAAAACAAGTGTAGGTAAGTTTCTTCTCAGAATAATTACAGCTAAATATTAATTGCACTTGCTAGGTCAGAAGTTTTGCTGCATTTTATGTGCCTCAGTTTGTTTAGTTAGCATGAAAAGCACTTTGTCGATTACCTATTATTCTGAAGTTATAAAATGAGTACACACATCCTCTGCTTGACACCAGACTGTTTCCAAACGCTGTGATTGTCAACATGCCATTACAAGGCACATACACGAGGATGTCCACTACAAACACAACATATCTCTTAAATAAAATGAAGGTGTTTATTGGGCTTTGGGCCTTCATAAGGGGGATTTTTAAAGTTTATTAAAATATTAGCGACATTAAAATATTAGCAATAGACTCTATTTCCTGCCCAGAGAAGAGTAGCTTTTACCTAATCAGTACGGACAAGAAGCTACTGCATGCAGGCCATCTTCTGGACCATTTGGTCTGCACAGGGCAAGGCAGCAGCGCGGGGGTGGGGGGCATCTAAGAGACAGCAGAACCTGGCACGGTTTGCCTGCACGTGGTCCATGAATTGAAAATCAAAGAGCTTAGGGGAACAAGAAAGTGTTATCGTTTTCTACACTTCTCACTTACATTTCTTAGTCTAGCCTACCAGGAAATCTCATACCATCACCCAGACCTGAGGGGACTGGCCACGACATGTCCACAGGATTGCTGAGAGGGCAAACCCCACTGGCCAGACAAGCCTTCCCGAGTGTGCCGCAGTCCTGGACCAGCTTCCTCCGCCTTTCCCACCTGTGGAGGATGGTCCCGCCTCCTGGGCTGGGTTCCCGGATGGACTTGTCAGTCTCCTGCAGACTTGCTCAGGCTTTCCTGAGCTGCGCATTCCTCACGTGTGTGCCCCAGCTCAGCCTTGACTTCGGTTGACTAGTGCAGCACCACGTCCCCGAAACTCCCTGAGAAAGAGGAGCGCGTCTGCACATCCTCTTCCAGAGTTCACGGAAAAGCTGTCAGAACTGGTCTCCGCGTGCCAGAAGTGGGGGACAGAGGGATCCTTCCAGGCTCCTCTGCGGACAGCAGGGACAGGTACCGCGCCGAGGAGGGACTCTCGAGACCCCCGTCTCCTGTGGTTCTGATCTTGCGCCTTCTTCCTTCCAGCTCTGAGTTTTCCCGGGTGGGCGAGGTAGAGGCCCCTCTGCTCTTCACTCAGCTCAACCTCCTCTCCACGCCTCCCTGTGCGCACGCCCCGGTTACCATCCAGCCAATCAGCAGGGATCAGCCACCGGCGCTCAGAGCTCGGTCAGTGCCCCCCTCCCCACCAGCCTGGTCTCCCCGACGTGGTTCCTGGTCGGCTCACTTCTGGAGGAAGCGTCACAGATGGCTTGATTTTCCTGAGGTTAATGCCTTTCGCCTCTCCCCACTTTCTGTGCAGAGCAATGTTAAGACAGGATCTTCATTTGATTGACCTTTTCTGAATAAGTGGCTGGTTCCCCACCTTTCAGAAGATGCTTTGGTGTGTGGAGGTCAGTACGGGGACTCCCAATCATGTACTGAGCACTCTTGAGGGTGGTGGGACGGTGGATTGATGACGGTGACTGTGAACCCTCTTCGACACTGCACATCCAGAGCTCCATCAGGACGTCCATTTGTTTCCTCTTTTCTTAGAGAGCCGAGAATTTTAGCAGCAGCGGCAATGGCAAGCTGGGCATAACAATATGCAAAGCTCATTTAAACCAAGCTTATGATTCCCGGGGCTGGAGTGTCCCATTAGCTGGGCTGAATTCCCAGCCCCACAGTGTTATTCTGTGTGCTTGAAATGCACAAAGCGTCGCGCACAGAAAGCAGCGATGGCACTTTACTGTTTACTGTTGTCTGTCAGCCAGTGCTCTTTATTTCTCTTGTAATTTTTATAATCCAGAACGTTAGGGACCAAAGTCTTGGAAGGAGTTTCCAATGTCAGGCTGCTCCCTTGTAAGGAAAACGATTCATGTTCCCGTCTCTCTGCAATTTATGGCAGTAAATTGAGGAATAAAATTCACCCAGAACATTCATATCAATGGCTTGCAAATGTTCCTGAGAAGCCGCCACATGCAGTGGTTGGTGGGCTGCTCATCCCACAAGGGCTGGGGCACTTGAGGACTGAGGAAGGGGGTCCTCACTGTCTTCAGTATGTCCATCCTGGAGGGTCCCCCATGCTCCAGCAGACAGTGCCACGCTCATGCCCGCATAGATGACCCAGGTTAGACAGTGCCACGCCCATGCCCTCATAGATGACCCAGGTTAGACAGTGCCACGCCCATGCCCGCATAGATGACCCAGGTTAGACAGTGCCACGCCCATGCCCGCATAGATGACCCAGGTTAGACAGTGCCACGCCCATGCCCGCATAGATGACCCAGGTTAGACAGTGCCATGCCCATGCCCGCATAGATGACCCAGGTTAGACAGTGCCACACCCATGCCCACATAGATGACCCAGGTTAGACTCAGTGGGTCGCATGATAAAAAACAAACAAAACAGAAAGCTATGGAATGAGGAGGAATGGGGAGAAGGCGGAGGTGGAGGAGGGCAGCAGCTAACACTGGGGCATGATAAGAACTCATGCTACACAAGTATGTCATATATGTAGAATATTCTCTCATCCTCCACTGCTCTGCATGCCTCGTAGACTGTTAGACGACAACTATACTTCTCCCAGTGCTGTCATATACATCCCTAGATCTAGAGGCTGAAGCAAAACCACAGCCTTCGCACTGCACAGAACCCCGTCAAGGCCACATGACACTTTCCTGATGTGTCCATGCGTCCTCTTAGATGAGTGAGCATCACTGAGTCTCACGGTCAGTGTCTGCTCAATCCTGAAGACTGTGAACACCTCACACTTCCCAGGATGCCCTGGGCAGCTCATTACTCACATCCTTGCAAGTCTTGTGTATCATTGGCCAACGACTGTGACTATAATCTACATTTCTTTCATAACTGACATTTGTAAGTTTTGAACCTTTATTGGAATGTGATTGCTGGAATGTATAAGTTTTTCCACATTTATTCAATATTTACTTGGGAAATCTGTGTTTTACTGAATCTGAGCAATGATCACATACCTGAATTAGATGTAAATGAATGTAGCATGAGCATGTTCTGTTGGTTAAGACTGTTGATTTTTGGATTGTGATTAGCTTGTTTTGAATTTTAAGTTTAATCTCTGCATGAGACTTTTTTCAACTGCTTTAGTATGCCTAGTTTTGTTTCTTCGACTGCCTTTTTCATCTCATCCAGGTGCCTGTTGTGCTCCTGTTCATATTGGCTCCTGTTCATATTTAACTCCTCTTAAGATTTTCTTTTCAGGCTGGAGAGGTGGCTCAGGGGTTAAGCCTCTACCTTGCAGGTGGAAGGTTCTGAGTTCGGATCCCAGATCCCACGTATAGATGCCGGGTGGAAGCGGGGGCGGCCTGCGCTTCTGGTCCTGGTAGAGCGGAGCCTGTGAATCCCGGGGCAGAAGGAGGTGGAGGCGTCCATGGTGGTTCGCGAATTCGTCCGTGGTTCTACACATACACAGACACACACACACACACACACACACACACACAGACGCACACACGCACATGCGCACAGTTGAATAAATAATAATAATAAAAAAATTTTTAAAAAAGATTTTCTTTTCCATTGTTTTGATCATATTATTAATCACACATTGAAAATAATTATCTTGATTGTTTATTTCTTGGCTTGTGGTTTCTGTGGACTCTGTTAAACTCCAGCCACAAGATGGGACCAGCTTTGGGACACAGCCTGATACTTGTGTGAGAAGAAAGGGAACCTGTTTAGTGTATGAGGTCCAAGGTTTCCTGGAGAGGATGGATGCCTTAGTTCCTGGCTCAGACCATGGGCCTCTTTCCTTCGTGATAAGTCGCCAGGGCAGAAAAGCATTCCATGTTCTTAGAGCTCATCTAGGAAGTCCCCAAGTAGAGGTGGGGTCTCCCAAACAGGAAAACATCCTGGTAGATGTTGGACTGTTAATTCCCTATTTAGGAATTTAGGAGCCTTTTGAATTGGATTCAAGAAGCAATGCTCAGATTCTTCTGAGATCTGGCTGTCCACATTTCTTGCAGAAGCGATGCTCAGACCCTTCCAGGCCCGTCCTGTCCTCACGTCTCATAGAAGTGATGCTCACGCTCTTCCGTGTACTTGCTGTCCACGTGACTCGCAGAGGAGGTTTGTACGAAGCTCTGCTCAGCTGTAGCAGACACAGGGATCCTCCTGGCAGGTCGCAGGTCAGGACACTTTTCTCACTACACACCTTGCTTTGAGACAGTCATCACTGACCTCTCTCAACAGGGGGCTGCTATGTGTCCCGGAATAGTGGGAGACCCTGCTGTCATGTCAAACCTCAGACGAACCGTCACAAGTGCTGAGCAGGTGATGGGGAGTGAGTGCAAACCAGAACTTGACTCCAGGAATTCTTAAACACTCAGCATCAGAAAGTAGAAGAAGTAAACAGGAAGAGGTAAGGGAAAATGAAAAGAAGTGAAGGAAGGTAACCAGTTCTCTCTGGAAAGATGGTGAATTTTAAACCACAGGCTATGCATTACACTATTCTTTCAAATGCAATGCCTTACACACGTCATGCATGTTGCAGTCTGCCTTCATGGTTGCTGATAAATGACCATCAAACAGATTAAGGGAACAGGGTCTTATTTCTCTTACAATTACTGGTTACAGTTCTTAGTCCAGCTTGATAGGAGAGCACGCACCAACACCAGGGCCGAGGGAACTGGCCACACCATCACCACATAAAGGCTGAGAGAGGAACGATCCTTACTTGCCAGACAAGCATGTCTGGCCAAGTGTACACAAGGATGTAATTCTCTCAACCAGCTCTTTGTCTTTTATTCCAGGCCTAATCCCACCCACCATAGGCTGGGACTTCCTCATCAGCTAGACAATTTCTTATAGGTTTGCTCTGAGCTTAACTCAACTATTAATTCTCTACAAATGTGCCCAGAGCTCAAACCCTAAACTGTCAAGTTGACACCTGTGCCTAACTATGACACTCCACCCCTTTCAACTTGACACAAAAACAGCACTTTTAATTGTAACCTTCAATCCTTGTTCCCATAAGTGTCAAAGGTTATCTTATTTGTAATATAAATATATTTAATTTTATTAATTCTGAAAATCGAAAATTAAAAGTTTCTGTATTCAAATTTAAAATGTCAATCATTAAAAGTTCAGTTGCTAAAATGTTGGAACCAAAAGTCTTTATTTAAATATCCTAAATAGAATCATTGTGACAATGGGAAAACATCAAGTTAAAAACAAAGGCCAGCAAATCTAATACTGCATCCTTTACTTCAATGTCCATCTTCTGTTGCTCATCATGTAGTCATGGTGGCTCAAAGATTCTAGGTATTCCCAGTCTCTCTTTGCAGCTTAAAGTTGTAGAAGCAGAGTTCCTCTGAACCAGGATGAATCTCCACTTGCAGTCATCTTCAGCATACATCACATGGCCCTGAAATCTCCGGCAGTACTCTCAGTTCACCTCTGCAGCTATAAGCTTCACCTTTCCTTGCAGGAACTCTATGCCTGCCGCTTGGTGTCAAGCTTTTGCTGCTCTTCATGAATCCTGTAATTGTACACCCAAACCAGTACCATGTAGGGATGCTGCCAGATTCCACTGCGAGGTTGAAACGTAGTTTGGTCCACTTGAGCCACAGTTGTACCAACTTTAGCATGCTAACTCTGGAAAAGCCCCTTTTATGCAGCTCAAACTTCTAAAAGACCAAAAATGGCTTCAGCTTGGGCTTTTGGCCCCTGAAGGAATCCAGGTTTTCAAACCACCATACAGTGGATTTTATGTCTTCCACTGTCCCAATGCAAACCACTAGATTTTCCTTCAATGATACTCATAACTCCAACAGCGGCAGTTGTTCTGCTACCTGCACTTTCCTCATCCAGAGCTTCACGGCCTCAATACAGCTCTCCTTTATCAACAAACCAGTCTACCATCTCAAAATTCAACTTTACCGAAGTCCTCATTCCCTTCCTCACAAACTGGGCCCAAACAATCCGCAACTCTCTCAGCATTTTTATTATCCAAATGGCCCATTAAACTCTGCAGAATGGTATTTGTAATCCACAAGTTCGAAAGCTTTAAATGTTTCAAAGTTTCTCCAACAAAACCATTCAGAATCCACATAGCCAGATGTATCAGCAATACCCCACATCTTGGTTACCAAATTCTGTTACCGTTCACCTGCATGGTTGCTGATAAATGACCATCCAATAGATTAAGGGAACAAGGGATTTATTTTCTCTTACAATTACTGGTTACAGTTCTTAGTCCAGCTTGATAGGAGAGCATGCACCAATACCAGGGCCAATACCAGGGCTGAGGGAACCGGCCACACCATCTCTATGTAATGGCTGAGAGAGGGACAATCCTTACTTGCCAGACCAGCATGTCTGGCCAAGTGTACATAAGGATGCCCACTTTCTCAACCAGCTCTCTGACTTTTATTCCAGGGCCTAATCCCACTCACCATAGGACGGACCTTCCCCATCAGCTAGACAATCGCCTGCAGGTTTGCTCTGGGCTTAACTCAACCACTAATTCTCTACAAATGTGCCCAGAGCTCAAACTCTCAACTATCCAGTTGGCACCTGTGCCTAACTATGACACATGCATTACACATATCATACATACATACATATACACATGACATATACACACATACACATGCATACATAGCATATATGCACATATCATTCATACATATAGACACATGTACATAACATACATGTATACACAGACACACATATGCACAGACACACATATATACTCACACAAACAGACACACATTAAACACATATGCATGTGTACATATGAATCATAAACACACAGACACATTCACATACATAAACACACATATACACTCATATATACCATACACACATCATACATCTGCACATACATATACTTGCATCATGCACATACATAAACACATACATCATACATATTTAAATCACATTCACATACAAAACATACAAATGAAAGCATCATAGCTACATAAAAAATGCACACCATAAACTTACATACAACATAAACATAAACATATATGAACATATACATATATAATCATAAGTAAAATCACAACATAGACATATACACAACATAAATGCATTCATCATAAGCATACATTAGAATCATATATATGATGTAAATACACAGCATCATAAGCTCATCACACATATGTCATTAACACTCAATATAATGCATCCATACTGCAATTTAAAAAAGTCTAAAGTGGTATCATCAATACATTTAAGACTATTTGCTGTACTTTTTATTTGACACATTGGTTCGATGATATATTTACTATGAATGATATAAAATATTCTACATTATAACTTTTTAAAAATTATTTATTATTTATTCAATTGTGCATATATGCGTGTGTGTGTGCACGTGTGTGTGTGTGTGTGTATGTATGTCTGTGTGTGTAAAACCACGGACGAATTCGGGAACCACCATGGACGCCTCCACCTCCTCCTTGTTTACTCTGCCCCGGGATTCACAGGCTCCGCCCTACCAGGACCAGAAACGCAGGCCGCCCCCTTTCGCCTGGCGTCTATACGTGGGATCTAGGATCCGAACTCAGGACCTCCCGCCTGCAAGGCAGAGGCTTACCCCCTGAGCCACCTCTCAGCCCCCTCTACATTATAACTTTTAATCCATGAGATGACTTAATGTGAGTTGTAGCAACTGTTACAGCTTCAAAATTATAGATGCATAAAATTCCTTAAATAGTTGCTCATGTAGCCCATAAATTTGTTAAGCAGTAAGTTTTTTCACAGATTTACTGAAGGCTGAGAATGTTTGATTGACAAAAACTTCTGTTAGAAAATGACAACTTACATTAATCTACGGAGAACAAAGCTTGCCAAAGTTCTCTATGTTCAAAAGTGGTTTGTAAAAGTGAAAAATTTAAATTATTTGAAAATAAGAATAATTTTTCACTTTACATTTTCCCAAAGTACCATTAGCCTTTCTAACTTCCTGAGTTGTGTGTAAAGAGTGAAGACATCATCTATCCATCAATACCATAGGTGCAGGGCACGTAGCTAGGGTTTCACACTTGCCACATTTCGAGGTTTCCGTAAACAAAGTATTTTTTAAGCAGGGTTCTGTGGAGTAAGTAAGTCACCCTGACTTTTTAAGCCTTTGTACCTCAGAGGATTTCTGCTTTTTCTCTCTGTGACTCTAGATTCCAGTTCTAGATTTGATGCGTGTCTGTGGCACCAGGAACAGCATAAATTCAGTGTTTAGCCTCCTCCTCCCGAGGCAGCGGATGCCCAGCATTTGTGTGCCGCTCGGTGTTGACTGGTTCGGAATATTACTAAAGCCTTCACAGTCCTCAAAGCCTTCCTCAGCAGAGAAAAGCAGAGCACTTTGAGAACTGTACATTCCTGGGTCACTATGAAGGATTAGCCAATAAATACATCGACCACAAAGCACTGAGTTAGAGGTGTCCAAAGTAAGTGACCGAGATCATCAGCACAGCCAGCTGTGTGTCGAACCAAGGGAAAATGTCCACAGCTTGTCCCTCACCTTCATTCTTATCTCTCCAAGGAAGAGAGGTATACCGGACAATTGAAGGGACAGTTTCCAGAATTTCAGTTTCAATGTAAAGTTTCAGCAGGAAAACCTTAGGAGACACCTGCCACATTCCTCTTCAGAAACAGAAACTTGCGGTTCTATCTGCCAAAAGTAGAGTGGACAGTTTTGGCTCTCCGTGTACATCTAGGATGGCATCAGCTTGCTGGGTATGCAGGTGCCGACCTGGGAATGAGCTGCTCAGACGCAGAGGAAAGAGAATTTACACACAGTTCAAGGCCCGCCTGGGTCTCAGAGCAAGAACCTCTCTCAAAAGCAAACAAAACCACCTAAAGCGAAGAGGAAGAGCTGCGCTCTGCAAGAGCAGCTTCTCCCAGGGGATATGCCCCACCCAAGAACCACGCTGAGGGAACATCTGGATTCTGCTCCCTCTATCCGGGATGATCCCAAGACCCCACATGGTTTACAGTCCCCATCCTGCTCCTGCATACCAACTTCAGCTCTGTGCCCAAGACTCAAACTAAACCACGATGCCATGCACGTTAGCTTGGAAATGCTGCTTAATATTTGTATGCATTTATAATAGAAGTTATAAGAATGGGAAAGAGCTTTGATTTACCAGCATGATTTTGAACTACAGTTTAAAGTTTAATTACATAGGTACTCATGTAATTCACATGAAATTTGGAAAATGATGTAGTTGTGTTATACAACTTTAGATTTAAGTGAATTTTATATTTTTAGCATTTTTAATGAAGAATTTTTGATATACAAACAAAATGAGTTTGTGTCCTTGCCTCCTGCCCCTCCCCCTTCCTCTTCCACTCTCTTCCCTTCACCAACCCAGCCGTGTGCCTTCCACCTTGTCATAGTTAAGCACAGGTGCCAACTTGACTCTTGAGGGTTTGGGCTCTGGGCACAGTTGTAGAGAGTTGATGGTTGAGTTAAGCCCAGGGCAAACCTGCAGGAGATTGTCTAGCTGATGGGGAAGACCCAGCCCATGGTGGGTGGGATTAGACCATGGATAAATCACAGAGAGCTGGTTGAGAGAGTGGGCATCGTTCTGTTCACTTGGCCAGACGTGCTGGTCTGGCAAGTAAGGATTGTCCATCTCTCAGCCGTTATGCAGTGATGGTGTGGCCAGTTCCCTGGGCCCTGGTGTTGGTGCGTGCTCTCCCGTCAAGCTGGACCAAGAACTGTAACCAGGAATCGTAAGAGAATAAACCCTTGTTCCCTTAAGCTGTTTGATGGTCATTTATCAGCAACCATGCAGGTGAACTGCTACACACCTCATGTCCCTTTACATGTGTGGATCTCTGTTCTCCCTCTGGGGTGTCATTACTCATAAGGGGCCAGGTCTTTGTGGTAGTATAAGATAAGTGCTCATACGTGGGCATACGCACAAGTGGGAAAGCTCTCTTTTTTTCTCCACTACCTGCCCAAAGGTTCTCCCTGAGTGTCCTTGTTATGTCTGCCATAGTGTAGTCTGAAGGGAGTGGCTCTCCTTGTAGTGAGTTCTCGGTTGCAGCAGCTTTGTGATGACTGGAGTGTTCTGGCCGGCGATACCTGCCCAACACGCAAACTCTTTAGACTCTCAACATCCTACAGCCCCTCTTCCACGAGGTTCCCACCAACAGCCAGTGAGGACTCCTGTCTTCCAGAATCCTCACGAGCACTTGTTACTTGTTTATATTTTGGATTTTAGCCGTTTGACTGGGGTGAAATGATATCTGAGTAGTTTTAATTTGTCTTTTCCTAATGGCTAGGGAGGTAGAACTTTTTAAGATATTTGTTAGACTTTTGAATTTTGTCCTGTGAAAGTTTTCTTTTGAGATCTAAGGTCCATTTTAAGTGGGTTGTTACTTCCTTGGTATTTTTGAATTCTTTGTTTATTCTGAATAATAGTTCTCCATGAGATTTATGATCAGCAAAGATTTTCTTCCATATTGTGCTTGATTAACAAGTTTTTTTTTGAAGGGAAGCTTTTTAAATCTCTTCTAGGAGTTTTACAGTCCAGTCTAACTTTGATGTTTTTGATCCAATTGGAATTAATTTTTTTGTAGAGGGTGACAGATAAAAGTCCAATTCATCCTTCTGCATGCAAATATGCAATTTTCTCAGCACCATTTGTTGAAAATGCTGTTCTTTCCCCATTTCTTTGATTCCTATGTTAAAAAATCAGTTGCTTGTAAGTGTCTGAGCTTATATCAGAGCTTTCAATTCTGATACATTTATCTATATATCTGTTCTGGAACTAATACCGTGCTGATTTCATTACTAAAACTCTGGAGTATAATTTCAGGACTGCGTGGTGATCCTCCAGCAGAGTTTTACCACTCAAATTGTTGTGCTATCCTAGGTTGTCTGTGCTTCAATGTGAATTTCAAAATTGCTTTATCAATTTCTGTGAAGAACTGCATTGAAATTTTGATTAGTAAAGCATTGAGTCTATGTAGTCATTTTGGTAATACGGTCATTTAAAGATGCTGATTCTGCTAATCCAGGAACAAGAGAGGTCTTTTCACCTTCTAGTACGTGCTGAGATCTCTTTCTATACAGGTTTTTCACATCTTTGGTTAGATTTATTCCATGGTATTTCTTTTTTGGAACTCTGATAAATAGAATTACTTATCTCAGTTCTTTCTTGCTGTGTTCATCTTGGTGTAGGAAGGCTACTGATTTTTGCACATTAATTTTGTAGTCCCTATTCTACTGAACATATCAGTTCCAGGAGTTTTCTGGTGAAAACTTTGCGGTCTTTTAGGTATAGAATTGTATCATCTGCAAACAGAGATAGCTTGGATTCTTCCTTTCCTGTTTGTATCCCTTTTATCTCCCTCTTTCATCTTGTAGCTCTAGCGAAGACTTTAAGCACAGCAGTAAGCAAAAATGGTGAGAGGAGAAAACCTTGTCTAGTTCCTGATTCAAAGGGGGATGTGTCAAGCTTTTCACCCTTCAGCATGGCTTTTGTTTTAAGATTTTTAATATATGGCCTTTATTATGCTCATATATTTTCCTCATATTCCTGCTATTTCCAGGGCATTTATCATAGAAGAATGTCGAATTTTGTCAAAAGTTTTTTTGTGCATCTATTGAGATCATGTAGTTCTTATACTTGGATTTGTTTGTATGATGAATTATATCTATTCATCTGCATATATTGAACCAACTTTCTATTTCTGGAAAAAACCAACCTGGTCATAGTAAATGGTCTTCCTGATGTGTTTTTTAATTTAGATTTTTAGTATTTTATTCAATATTTTTGCTTCTGTGTTCATCAATAAGATTGGCCTATAATTAGTTGTCCTTCTTTGTAATACTTTTATTTTATCATGGATTCAGTATAATATTAGCTTAGTAGAATGATTTTGGAAGTGTTCCTTATTTTTATATTTTGTGGAATGCTTTGAGAAGTAATGGTGTTAGTTGTTCTTTAAATGTCTGGTAGAATCCTGTGTTTAATCCATCTGGTCTTGGGCTTTTTTCATTGTGAGTTTTTTAATTGCTACTTTAATTTCATTACTTGTTGTAGGACTGTTTAGACAATTTAATTTATCCTAATTCAACTTTGGTGCATTATATGTGCTGAGAAATCAATTATTTTCTGATTGTCAAATTGGTGGAGTATAAATTTTTCTTATGTGTCCTAATGATTCTCTGAATTTCCTTGGTATTGGTTTCATGACATCCACTTTCATTTCTAATTTTATTAATTTAGGTTTTCTCTTTTCTGGTTTTAGCTAATTTGGCTAGTGTTTATCGATCTTATTTTTTTCAAAGAACCAAGTCTTAGTTTTATTGACTGTAATTGTTTTCTTTGTTTTAATCTCACTCCTGATCCTATTAATCTCTGACTTTTTTTCCGTTTTGGGGATTGATCTGTTTTTGTTTCTCTAGAGCTTTAAGGTGCATTGTTAAGCTATTTACTTGTGATGCTTCTATTTTTTTGTTTCTGTGGTGTTGAGTGTTATAAACTTTCCTCTTAGGACTACCCTCATCGTGTCCAACTGATTTAGGGATGCTGCTTATTTATTATTATTAACTTCTGAGAATTTTTTATTTCCATTTTGCTTTGTGCTCTGACCCACTGCATGTTGTATAGTTTCCAGGAGTTTGTTGACTTTCTCTTGTTTATCTTGCTCTAGATGTCAGATTTAAATTTAAATTTTTCTGTATTTGGGGAAGTTTGATTTATGTCCTAGTATTTGGTCTATTTTGGAGAAAGTTCCATGAACTGCTGAAAGAAAGTGCATTCCTTTATACTATGACGCAAACTTTGATAGATGTCGGTCAGATCCATTGTTTTATGACTTGATATAGTTCCAGTGTGTCTCTGTTTAATTTTTATCCTCTTGATCATCTATTAGTGAGAGTGGGTGTTGAAATCCTCTATTTTATCATTTTTAGGTTGATTTATAGTTTTAGTGCTGTAGTTTGTTTAGTGGATGTGAGTAGGTCTGTGCTTGATGTGAGTATATGTAGAACTGTGGAGTCTTCTTGATGGGTTGTTTCCTTAATGAGCATGTAGTGCCCTTCTGTGTCTCTTGTGGTTTAATTTGGCTTGATGTCTGTGTTCTCAGACATTAGAATGGCTCCTACTTTTACCCTAGTTCCATTGGCTTGGCATCTCTGACCAGTCTTTCACCCTAAGAAGTGCCTTTCTCTCATGGTGAGCTTCTCGAAGGCAGAAAATTGATGGGTTGGGATTTTTAATTCAGGCTGTTAGCTTATATCTTTTGATTGGTGAGTTGAGTCTATTAATATTTAAGGATATAATTGAGAAGTATATGTTGATTCTTGTTATTTTTGGATTTGGGAATTTTCACATTAGTGGTTCTTTGTTTAGTAGTTCTCTGGAATTATTTTTCTCATCTGTCCTCTTGAGCATGTTTATCATTTTCTTCAGCCTTGAGTAATTTTTCTCCTATCATCTACAGACCTGGTTTGGTGGTTATGTGGGTCTTCAGTTTAATTTTTTTCATTAAAATTTTTTTCTTTCACCTTTTGTCATGACTGATAGTTTAGTTGGATATAGCAGCCTGGATTGGAATTTGTGATTATTCATGACTTGAAGCATGTCTCTCCAAGCTCTTCTGGCTTTTATTGTTTCAAGTGAAAAGTCAGCTGTTATTCTGTTAAGCTTGTCTTTAAATATGGCTTGGTTTTTCTCTCTTGCAGCTCTCAAAACTTTTTCTTTATCTGAACCTGCTGTGTTTTGACTATTATTTCCCATGGAGTATTTCTGTTTTAGTAATATCTAAATCATGTGCAATATGCATCTTTTATTTAGGGATCTCTTTCCTTAGGTGTGGAAAATTCTTATTTATAATGGTCTGAGACATAAATTCTAGAGTATTTTCTCAACTGTATGGCTCTGGAATTCCGTGAATGTATAGATGTGGCTTTGTCATGATGTCACATAACTCTTTAATATTCCTTTCAAGCATTTTGTAACTTTTTCAGTTTCTTCAATTCAATGATATCTTTTTTTCCTGTCAGCTTCAGTTCCAGTTCTGATATCCATCTTCTGTCTGATCAGTGGGTTGGTTATATATTGTGCTGAGTTTTCAATTGCAGTTAACTTGGATTTTATTTCAAGTTTAATTTTGCTTGAGATTTTTTCATCTGTTCTATGCTTATTTTTATTTCATCAACTATCTTTTCCAGCTCACTCAGCCACTTATCATTTTCCTGCTCATATATGTTCATGAACTTGTTCATCTCCTTTGGAGTTTCTCTTTCATTAAAGTTCCTCTTGCATGCCTGTGAACATATTGAAAATATAACTGAAATACATTGTCTTAAGAGTTGTTTTTCTGGCTAGTATCCAGGAAATTATTCTGTTTGAAGTCTGTAAGTAAAGGTCTGGTGTTTCCTTTAGGATCCATTTTCTGTTACTTGTTGATTTCGTGGTTTTATGATGTGACTTGGATGTCTTGTTAGGTCTTCATTTGCTTTGCTTGGTGTGTGTTTCTGGCTTCCCCGAGTCATATGGGATTACCTGGCTTTGACAGTGGTTGGAACTGTTTCCCCGGATATGGATGAGATCGTATTAATAGGACATCAGTCCAGGGTTATTTGGTAGTGTTTTGTGGGTGTGGTAGCTGCAGTGTAGTTAGGGTGTGGAAGGAAGCCCAGGTCTGGTTTAGAGATGAAGGGCTTATGATCTATTTTTAGTTAAAAAGTTGATAATTGGGAGTCAGGTTTAGTGGGTGGGATTCGGCTAAAATATCAGGACCTCAAGAGAATAGATAATATGGTATAAAAGCTAGAAGCAGGGTTAGATTTTAAGGATAGATGATAGCTTTTAGGAGTTATATGGGGTATGCAAGGGTGAGGGACTAAAATCCAGTTAGGGATGGGTACATGGAGTGTGGAAATAATATATGGAAATGTTAAGCAGAAGTGATAGTCTTCTGAGAGAGAAGGAAAATGGAATGGGTTATTTACCTTGTGCTTGGTTGACAAGGCTCTTCTTCGTTGACTGGTGCAAATTTTGGGGTCCTCGGATGGGGTTGATCAGCAACCTTGGATTCTGTGGCAGCTAATTATGATTATTTGGGGGAAGGGACAGGTGAAACCGAGAAACTTTAGCAATATGGGTCATGCTGGCTGACGAAGTCTAAAGTGCGTAAACTTCGTTCTAATACTGGTTGACCCAGTCTTTAGTTCGTCCGCGGCACAGCCTATTTATGGCAACTTCATTACTGCATCAAATGCATCACACTGAGTTTGTTACACTGAGTTTTTCATGATATTGTATTGTAAAACTTGATGATAGTATTAAGATTAAAAAAATCAGAAAGAAATGTGGGATCTTATCACATAAAGTTGAAATTCCTGGCTTAACATTGTAGCTTATTCTCTACCATTTTACAATGAGGCTAAATAAATGAAAATTAAACTCCTTGATTCTATCTAAATTTGGATCTGTATAAATGCCTATACACTAGTAGTTTTCTAATGATTTATTCAGTAAATTAAATTTTAATATAAAAAGAAAGTTATGTCAATAGGACATAAGGCAACTGAGGGAAAATGAGTCTGAAAATCAAAAACATTAAACAGCGGTTTAGTACAAGACAAGTCAAAGAAGAAATCCATATGTACTTGACTTTAACCTGACTCGACTCTGAGGTTTCACCTACTCAGTTATGTTACTGGTGTTACTGTAACTATGCTTCCACAGTCTGGCACCCTGAGTAGTGTTATAATTCATGTGTAAACATGCACTTATTATTTAAAGAATATTTGTGAGCATTAACTTTATATATATGCAAAAAAGAGAAATATGGTACTGATAGTTCTTGAATTGAATTCAAGTAGAGAAAACAGAGCAATCATAGAAGGTTATAGAATGTGTCAAACAGCATTAAAAATAGCAGCGGTCAATGCATTAAAATATTACTACTAATAGCAATACTCATATTAACAAGTGTGCTACAGTATACATTTGAAAAAACTAAATAATGGGAATCATATTAAGACAAGTCCCAAACCCATCACATTTATTTGATTAAACTACATTCCTAGCACAAAATACACTTTCAAGGTTGTAAGTAATATTTAATTATTTTTATTTAGGCCAGCAATATTTATAAAGCCTTATCTGCAAATTCCTCATTTCTTAAAAGCATGAAACCATAACAAACAGTATTTCAAAATGTGACAGGAAGGAAATGCATCTTAAAGATTTATGGCATCCAAGGAAGATCATCTGTTGATAACATTACCATTATTTTCTCCTTACCTCATTTCATTCTGCAGTGATGCAATTTGACTTCACTCTGAGCCAGAAACAATGTGAACTCAGCACAGAGTCCAACCTCATGACCCAGTTGTTTTTAAACATCTGTGTGCAGAACGATGTTCACTGAAGACCACTCCATATTGAACCCACCTGCTTCTTCCTCGGTAATGAGAATGTGGAAACATATCCAGGGTTCCTGCTACATGGTGAACAGAAAATTGTCAGCGACACACGCCAAGTCTAATATTTCCTCCTCTGAATAAGAATTTCATGGTCAAGTTTTCACTGGTCTTGTCTCTAGGTTGTTGTTTAGAACTTAGAAGTGTAAGATGTCAATCATGGAGAAACATTATAGAATAACATAATAGCCATATGCATTCTTCCTATTGATATGATACACTGACAAAAACAACTTGTGGAAGGAAGGTTTGTTTTGGCTCACAGTTTCAGGGTGCAGTCCGTTAGGGGCGAAGTGAAGGAAGGGTGTTTCTGGCTCACACAGGGTGCAGTCTGTTATGGGAGGAGAGTGAAGGAAGGGTGTTTCTGGCTCACACAGGGTGCAGTCCGTTATGGGGGCAATGAAGGCGGCAGGAGGAAGAAGAACCGGCCACGGCGTCTCCGGTCAGAAGAATGTATGCTGCCCATCTCCTCTCCCTTTAGACAGCCTGGGATTCCAGGGCAGCATGTGGCTCCATCCACGGTGGCTGCATCTTCCCACCTCGGTCAGATGGCTCAGGTTCATTTCTCCAGGTGCTGGATCTTCCCACCTCAGTCAGATGGCTCAGGTTCATCTCTCCAGGTCTGTCCTTGAGGCTAACCTTTGCAGATCTGTCTGGAGGTTAGTGCCCTGTGTAATTCTAGATCTTGTCAAACTGACACCACCAGCCATCATAGTAATAGGACAAGAGTTGCTATTGCGTTAGACCCCTCCTGGGCTCAGCAAGAGCACTGGACTACCCCTGCAATCATTGTTTTCTCCTTGTGAGAGTCAGTCACAGATGCCAATTTGAAGACTAAAAGCTGAGCATTTAACGACATCAGTGAAGAGCTGTTCAGCCGAGGCCGCTGGGAAAGCCGTGGAATATTAATCATTAACCAATGCTGGAAGCAACTGGTCATGTCACGACAGTAGCAGCAGACGCTCATGGATCCTGGGTGTTTTCTTCCTCACTCTCTCGCTCTTTCTGCAGTCCAGGCCACCTGCCCAGGGAATGGTCCTGCTACCAGGCCTGGCTCTGTCCACACCAGTTAAGGGTAATGAGACCACCCCGTTACAGACATGTCCACAAGGGCAACCTGAATCTAGACACTATCTCTATGTGAGCAGAGGTGTGCCAGGGCTCAGGCTGACAACTGATTCCAACCATCACACCAGTTGCTACTAGCCTGTCTCAGCTGCGTTCTCTGGCTGAATACATATCTGTCTAACTTTCCCCAGGAAAAGGCGCATTTCAGTCATCTCTGGAGATACCTTTGCAGGCACACAGAGGACTGCTGTGCTAATCTCCTGAGCAACTCTCAAAGCAAGAATGTTCTCGACCAAGACTCGTCAGCAACCATCCCAGACTGTCTTCTGTTTGGTCCATTAAAATGTCATCCATTTTCAAATTACTAAACAAAAACCACAGATGTACATGTCACTGTCATTCTTTATAAAAAAATTAGTATATGTTCAAGAAAACTCTTATACCATATTTGAATAGTTTACTAGTAATCATTTTAATAGCAATAATAAAAACATCATGGGATCTCTCGTTTCTGTTCCATTGCCAGTAAGACCCTGTTTCCTTCGTTCAGGGACAGAAGCTTTCCCATTTCCCATCATTTCTTCAGGAGAGAGTAGACAAACATGAGGAACTTTACTGAGCCATGAAAGCTTCCCAAGTCTCGAAATTCATTTCATCAGAAACTGATTTAGGGCAGAATAGCAACGTGAAGGGGAAACATAAAAAGAAAAATCTTAAAATCTTAAAATGAAATTTCTTCTGCCTGAGAAATTGCTGGCAGGTAATAAACATGCCCACTCCCCTACTGTTCTCTGGATTCCCCTCTGGAATGTCACTTGGCCAGAGGGCCAGAAAGAAGCCTGCATGCCTGGAAGACTGCAAAACACTGCCTGCTAAACTGCTTTGGTGGAGCATGCAACTGCCTTTGTCCCTTGTGTATAAAAACTGTGTGGAGATGTAATTCGGGGCTGCACACACACCACCCTGCCCATGTGTATAAGCCTTGGTGCCAGTCTCTCTCTCTCTCTCTCTCTCTCTCTCTGTGTGTGTGTGTGTGTGTGTGTGTGTGTGTGTGTGTGTGTGTGTAATAAGGCCTCTCAGTTATTAATTTTAACTTTTGGTCTATGGTGAATCTTTGGATGACCCCCCAACCCATAATATTCAGGGGGTTCCCCCCAGATGAGGCTGGGCGGCCCCTCCCTATAGCAGGAACCAAAGGAAAGGTTCCCCTATGGTCTGGTCCCTTGAGAAGCCGAAGGAAAGGCTGCCTGTAGCTGGGCGTCTGTGAGCTTTGACCAAGCTGTGGTCTGTGCCTCACTGGGTGGATTTTTGGACCCTGCAACATCATCCCCCCCAGTACAGGGCCATTAGGGAAGAGCCAGGGCCCAGGGGTAGAGTCCTGGGGGAGCAGCCAGCATCCCCCAAGGTGCAAGAAAGAGTGTGCGTCGTGGTGAAGTGCAGGATCTCAGCGTTATTTTCACAAGAATGACATTTTCTTCTCTGTTATTAAACTATGACTTTAAGTTTAAAAATAATTTAAATTGTCTTCCACTGAAAATAGGCTGACATCCCTTAGAGAGTGATTAATTGCAAATTATATCCTTATCTAGAAGGTTTGATAGGGATGTTAGTTTCTGTTTCATACATATATGCGTGTGAATACATATGTGCATATGTATTTATATGTATATATTCATATATATGTATATATTCATATTTATATGAAATTCTGCATTATATATAGAAGGTACTATATATTATATCATCCATAGGCATCTGTTTTCTGCACATATACATGATTGTCCCACCATATACTTTGCACACATTGTTCCAATGAAAAGCGGTGAGAAGCCCGTGTAGTGAAGTCAATGGCGGCCGCTAGTGAGGAGACCATGATTAGGAGTTACACAAGTCACGCACAGCAGAGCCGCTTCGGCCTCGTGGAGATGAGAGTGCAAACTCTATCATTAACTGTCCTGAAGAGTCCACGAGCACCAGCAGGAGATAGGTCTGTTGCCGCTACCGTTGACTCTGGTTGTACTTACACTTCCAGGTGCGGTGGACACCTTTTCCTCAGACTGTTGTGCCTGCCGTCCCACACCCCCAAAGAATGGCCAGAGGTCAGGGTCCGGTGCAAAGCGCAAGAGGTTTATTGTAGGTTCCTGGGCGTCCAGTCCGAGCCTGAAGAACAGAGCCTCGGAGACGAGAGCTCCCACTTGCCATTACAGGGAGTTCTTAAAGGGGAAAACCACAAATGAAGGGTTTGCAGGAGGAGTTTGTGGTCTATGCTGGTTGGACCCAAAGCTCAATCTTTGAGATGATTGGTGGTGGGACACTTCTGGGTTTCCTTGAGGGTGAGGACGGGCTGAAACGTAAGTTGTTTATCCCAAATTGTATCCTGTTTTTAGTGGTCAACGGTGTCACAGGGCTGGAATGGCCTAATCTCATCCGCCCCCTTTCCTGTCAGGTACAATGTCACAAGATCAACAGTGCACATTCTAGGGCCAGTTGGGTTACCCTTCCCATACCTTTCCACAAACATCAGTATACTCTTGTGAGACTATCAGCGGGTGCATTGATCAGTTGAGACATTCTTTTCTGCTGGGTACAATTTTGTAAGGTTGGGGTGGGGATTAAGGTTAGCTGGGTTGTTTCTTCAAAGGAAATGGAGTTAGGCTGATTAATACTTGCTTTGACAAAGAAACTGGGCTAAGCTTGGAGCTAAGCTGGTTAATATTTTGCTTGGGTCTCTCAAGACGCCCTCACACCCTGACGACATGCTGGTCACCAAGAGCAGCAAGCATACTTTCCTCGGGACACAGCTGGCAGCAAGTCTGTAGCCTGCAGATGCACAGGAAACACTTCAACCAAGGGCCTTGCTGTCAGCAGACTGTGCAATAAAAAATCCGTAGCAGCCTTGTTCATAATTAGAGCATGGCACTGCCTTGGTGCCTTCCCAACTGTGGTGTGAGTGAGCCTCAAGGAACAGCTTCACACGGGGAGATAGCATCCTTATCTCTAGCTAATGAATTGCAAATGATATTTTGGTCTCATATTTTCAATCACATCTGCTTAGCATTTCTGAGATTACATGTATTGTTATAAATTATGAACATTCATTTTAAAGTAAATGAGAAATTCTAAAAGTTTTAAGATTCCAGATTGCTATCTTCTGTTGCACTGAATGAGGAATCATTTTTCTTTATTTTCTCAGAATAAATGACTATCAAAGGTAATAAATGCATTTGTTCTCATGTTCGGGTGTAGAATTGCTTTAGAAGAATAGAATAATGCAGTGGGTGTACGTGCTAACAGACCATTTAACACAACTCTCACTTGTTCAGATGAAGAGATCAGCTTATTAAATGTTGGTCACTCTGAGGACAGTGTGGTTCCAGAGGGAAAACACAGACAGACCCGGGAATCCCACGGCACGTAGGGCATGTACCTGCTCTCCTTCGCCACAGTTTGGAAAAATCACACATGGTCACAGTCAGAGAAAATGAGTTGGGCCCAAATGAGAAGACTGACTTGGTCTTTTCATTTTCTGAAATTATTTAAAAAGTCATAGAAATAAATAAATATCAGGACAATAGCACATTTTGCAAGCATCAGGAAACAGGATGAATATGGTGTCAGTGACAATTAAAGTAAAACCTCGATGTAGTGTGATGTCCATCAGTGACAGAGGCGAGAAAGCCCTGGGCGTGCAGGGCGTCCTGGGCACGTCTCCTTTTGCTGCTCACTTACATTAACCACTTCAGCTTGGTGAACTATGCCAACTCCTTTCAGCATCCCTGGATTCCTGGACACACTTCAGCACCATCCATGAGGCATACATGTTACAGTGCTCTGTGGGCTTTTTCCACGTGTCCGTGTTGCCCATCACAAGCAGGTCACTGAGCATTTCACGAGCATAAATTCATTAAACCTTATCCACAGCCTCCATCACCTAAGTCTTTGGGATGTAACTGAAGCCAAATAGATTAATCCATTTTTTTTTAAAACTTTCACAGCAGTTTAGTGTTAAAGCAGGAATTGACTTATTCTGTCTTGTCACGTCCTGTGCCAACCAGGCTGGTAGATAAGATTCCAACCTGGGGAAGAACTTCAAGGAAGTACCTTCTGGAAACAGGACATGGCTTATTTTGAAATAAATAATAAAGATATGTTACATATGGGAGTTGTCGGGCTTGCGCCTGCTCTGTGGAATGGGCAGTTGCTAAGGGCCTGAGTGGTTACTAGGGACCACTCCACTCAGAGTCTTGCCTCTCATCTTTGACAGACAAGTTCCTCTCTTTTTGTGACTGTGTGCCTCCTATCTCTGCCAGAGTTCTTCTCTTTTTTGTGGATTGGGAGCTCTCCTATCTTTTCCCAGGCCTCCTTTTTTTTTTTTTTTTTTTTTTTTTTTTTTTTTTTCTAAAAAAAAGCTACCTAGGATATCACCTCCTCTAGGTTCCTGCTTTCGGAACTACAGATGTCAAGTAATTTGCCTTAAGTCTTTTGTTTCCTAAATATATACCAAGCCTGTTTTTAACTTTAAATTAAAATTCTAACTAGAAATTTTATGTCCAACCATGAACAGTACAGTAAACGGGCTTGTTAGCCAGAATGTACACACTGATTGTAAAGAAATTAGAGAATAATTTCAAGAGCCCTAAAACATAGATAAATAGAATTCCCTAAAAATATGACTTTTGTAAAATTAACTCAGAAATTCTATATATATGAGACTATGCCATCTGTTCACTAAAATTAGTATACAACTATTTCTTATAAAACACATAGTTAGAAAATAATAGTAATATGATTCCTAAAATTAACACACAGCTATTTCTTATAGAGCACATGAGTTAATAAAAAGAATAAATAAATAAAATAAATTCTAATATAGTTCTTACCATTATAACCTAATATAGGCCAGCTTATATGATAATAGTCAGAATCTACTATCCTCAAAAAAAAAAATTAATGTATAATATACGCTCTCTCCAACAAATTCGCCTTTACCATTACAAAAATATACAATAGATACAACACAAATTAATAAAAAGCTCAATCTCAGTGAATTTTAACTAAATCTCAAATGAAGTCTTTGTTAAATACGACAATACAGACTTAGACCCTGTGACTGTTTGGTGGAATAGTATAAGACAGATAAATTTAGAGAGACTGAGGTGCTGGGAAAAACCTGTGTAGGGCTGTGAAAAAAACCTGTTAAGATGTGATAAGGACTTGTTTGTGTCTCACCCTTACACAATAGGTTAAATTCTTAAAGAATGCTTATCCTAAAGGTGGTTCCGGCTGATTAGAAGGATAATGTCTGTTTGCAGGTGCAGCATTCCCTGCCCCAAAATTTTCTGGCATAAAAGCTGTTACAATATTCCAATAAATGGATTCAGACTCACCCAGCCCAGAGTTGTGTGTGTATCTGTTTCTCATTCGCTGAAGCCTTGCCGGCTTTGTGGAGGGGGCCCTGGATTCGAGGTTGCAGCACTTGGACTGCAACACTGGCTGTAACTAGAGATTACAATGGTCAAGTCATGAAATAAAGATAAACAATTCATAACTAATATGAAAGGTATTCATTTGAGATCTAGATGCAGCACTGCTCTTAGACCCAGCCCAGAGGATCCAACCCTGGCTCCCAAACTTCTTGAGCCTTATTCCAGCCCTCCTTCCAAATTGTAACATCGTTATCGAGAGAAACGCAGACTAGAGCACCCTACCAATCTCAGAGCCATTCACAGTCCCGCAGGGGCAGATTGGCGTGTGTGATTGTGCGGAGGGCTGGCACAGGTTCATACCTGCTTCCATGACTGTGTGGAGTCTCTTCCCCAGAATCACACCTGCAAACATTCACAACGAGAGCAATCAAAGGCCTGGTAATGCTTAGTGGGGAACTCTGAAGGGACTGGAGCTGAGCACAGCTGTGCAGGCTGTAGGATCCACAAGTGTACCCTGGGATATTCCAGGTACAAAAACCCCTGACTTTCTCTATTCACACAGCAATTTAGGGTTAAAGCAGCAATTCACTTATTGTGGCTGTAACTAGACATTACAGTGGTCAAGTCATGAAACAAAGATAAAATGGGGCACTGATGATGGACAAAAGGAAGGACAACACCCAATGTGGCTCAGTGAAGTGTGAGTTATTTGGGTCACTCGCATGGGCATGGATGTCGCAAAGGCAGTAGAGTTCCTGGAGAGTCACCCCCGCATCCTTGAGGCTCATGCACAGCTTCCAGGCAGCTCAGCAATCAGGGGACCCTGCTCTCCCCACAACTGTTACCACTGCACAACCTCAAGGACGCGTCCTGTGAGCCTCCTGAATTTCAGGAACTTCCTGAGATTGCTTACTTCCTAGATCTTATGATGTGTGGGAGGGACGAGGCACAGAACAAAGAGAAAAGGGGAAGGAAGAGGAAGAGAAAGAGAGAAGAGGGGAGGGAGGGAAGCAGAACAGAAGCACAGGCATGGGCTGCAGGCTGGGGTCTCCAGGCTGTGTCCCCCATGGGCCACTGAGTCTGGGGAAACTCGTAGTTCCCAGGAATTCCACATTAAGTCAGACATCATGTCATCATGAAGATATACTTGTTAAAGCAGAAGGAGAGAAAATCCTTCCGATCCTTGCCTCGTGTTATTGGAAAAGTGAGGACCTGTTTTCAGAGAAAATATATTGCTCTCTTATGGTGTATTATTCATTATTTATGTACTTACTTATATTGCGTGCTGTGGAATGTGTGTGCATGAGCTCTCAGACCCACGTGGAGATCAGAGGTCAGTGTCAATCATCCTCTTTAGTGTCTCTCCTTGCTCAGTGACTTAGGGTTTCTCATTGAACTTGGAGCCACTATTTTGGCTAGTCTGGTGGTCGGGAGCTCTGTATGTCTCTCTCTCCTCCCCACAGACCCCCGGCACTGAAATAGTAGGTGCCAACACACCTGATTTTTATGTGGGTGCTAAGGATTCAAACTCAGGTCCTTGAGCTTCTGCATCACCATGTTGGCTGCTAGGACATCTCCCCAGTCAATACTCATTTCAATCTGCCATAAGACACGAGCCTGAAGATGCAGCTCACATCATTAAGATAGAACATCCCGGAACAAAGCCGTCCTTTTCTTCCCCTAACTGTATTCATCTATATTTCATTGGGCAGGTCTTTCTGTGAACTAATGGTATGCAAAGAAGCTCCAAAGCTGAGTGCAGAGATATAAGGTCAGGATAAAAGAATAAGATCGTTTTTAAATAATTTAGCTGCCAAGGCATTTAAAAATCTCTATACTTAAAGCAATGGGCTGGAGGTTTCCTATCAACTACCATAGCTGTCTGAAGCCTTTGCTAAAGTGAAGGCAAGATATTGATTGGATGTTTCTTTCAGGTTTTCAAGTATCGATTGTGAGAGTTTTGCTTCTGAAGCTCCCTCTCCATATGCATTTGTTTCAGACTATTTTATGAGCAGAAGCCAGAGTTTCTGCCAATGCCCCAGAGATCATGTGACATAAAGTAATGTGATAATAAACCTCATAATCCAAAACGACTCTAATTTCAAGGCAAACACAATACAGGACAATCAATACAATGCTGGCTTCCACAGCAGTAGGAACTTGTGAAGATGGGAACTAAATGTTCAGAGACAATCATTTGTGAAATGCCAGACTTTACCAACAATGGTATAATTCCCAACCCCCAAAATATGTATTTTTATTTAAAAGTTAGTTTTTCTGAATATTCAATCACACTGGCTGGCTCTGCAGTATTTTTATTTAAAAGTCAGGATGCCTTTGACAATTAGCTCTGAAAATTCCACTCTTGGTAAAGTGTAACAATGCCCTCCTGCAGAGCCAGTCAGCGTGACGCATATTCAGGAAAACAATAGAGAGCTCAGAAAAAGTCAGAAATGATTGTCTGCCCACACTGCCCCCTGCCCCCTGCCCACCCTATCCACCCTGCCCTCCTGCCCCCCTGCCTCCCCTGCCCCCTGCCCACCCTATCCACCCTGCCCCCCCGCCCCCCTCTCCTGCCCCCTGCCCTCCTGCCCCCCTGCCCACCTTGCCCCCCTGCCCCCCTTCCCTCCTGCCCCTTGCCCCCCCGCCCACCCTGTCCACCACGTGGTTGCTATGTGCTCATTTATGATGTTTTGAGAAAATCATTACTTCAATACACTAAATCCCATCATACCTAGATTGGCTTCCTGGAGTCCAAACTCCAAGGTTTGATCAAACTTCAAATCTGAATGCCCATCTCAGTCTTCCTTCTTTCATGGCATCGTTAAAAGCTTCTGCCAGCCATCCTTAGAGCTTACCGATGCCCAAATCTGTCTCTATGGAGTGTATATAATTTACCTTGTCAAAACCACTTCCTATCTTCATACAATGACTCGCATGAATATTTATTGCCATTCAGCCTTGAAAACATGGAAGGGTAAAGTCAACAAAGCTTGTCTACAGTGGCAAACCTCTTCAGAGAAGTTACAGAAACACCCAGTGCCTCAGTGACTTGGCCTTATTAAGCCCAAGAAGAAGGAATAGAAAGGGATACGTCTACTTTCTCTCAAATATCATAGAAACAAAGGTCAAATACTAAGGAAAATGCACTCTGTTTCAAAAACGTATCTAGGAAAACAAATTCTAGCATAGTTTTCTAAAAAGCACCTTCAGCTGTATTGCACAGTGTAAGCAGTGATTGTACAAAGAAGGGAAAGTACTCCATGCATTGTATATGTATTCCATGCATTGTATATGTATTCCATGCATTGTGTATGTATTCTATGCATTGTGTATGTATTCCATGCATTGTATATGTATTCTATGCATTGTGTATGTATTCCATGCATTGTATATGTACTCCATGCATTGTATATGTATTCTATGCATTGTATATGTATTCCATGCATTGTGTATGTATTCCATGCATTGTGTATGTATTCCATGCATTGTGTATGTATTCCATGCATTGTATATGTATTCCATGCATTGTGTATGTATTCCATGCATTGTATATGTATTCCATGCATTGTATATGTATTCCATGCATTGTATATGTATTCTATGCATTGTATATGTATTCCATGCATTGTGTATGTATTCCATGCATTGTATATGTACTCCATGCATTGTATATGTATTCCATGCATTGTATATGTATTCCATGCGTTCTATATGTATTCCATGCGTTCTATATGTATTCCATGCACTGGACACAAGTATGACCCATCTCCTGCCCTCCCCCCATGAATATCTGCCAAATGAATGAATCTGGGATCTTGTTGGTTTCAGTAAAACTTCAAAACTAAAATGAAATGTCCATTTTTTTGGAAGCTTACATTTGGCGGTTCTCTTTCCACCTGAGATCTTATTCCTCTGTTAGCAAAATCGTGCTCTGTTGACAATAGAGAGCCAGAGAACATCTTTGGAGAGAACAGGATGATTAATAGTGTTGGTACGGTTTCTTTCTTCCTCATTTCTTTTGTCAGGAAAGTATTCTGATGTTGTTTTCAGTCTCTAATAAAGCTTGGAGCCCATGGGAAATTTTGCTTGATGTAAGCATAACAGGGAAGTGGAACAAAAAGGAAGTTCAGAAATGCTTGAAAGAGACATTGATGAAGGACAGAAATTGAAAAGGACAG
Source organism: Typhlomys cinereus (assembly GCA_023101885.1). Lineage (NCBI taxonomy): Eukaryota > Metazoa > Chordata > Mammalia > Rodentia > Platacanthomyidae > Typhlomys > Typhlomys cinereus. The sequence goes on along the minus strand of JALPQD010000361.1, from coordinate 973,575 downwards.
AAGGAGGTGAAGTCAGCTTTCTAGACATTTCTCTTTGCTGGGGGGTCTTTTCTGTGCTTGGATGTCTCTTGCTGAACAGATAGTTGTGATAATCATTCCTTATTTAACTAGGGCCCATCCCATAAGATAAGAAAACAGTAAATATTTGTATTAGTCAGGGTTCCCTGAAGAAACCGAATCTATAGAATGTAATATATATAAATAAGTTTGTTAAAAAATAACTCACAATAAAAATAGTGTCCTTCAAGGTAGCCACCTGCAGCAGCCTCTTTCCTGGCTGGAATGCTCCACAAAGCCAAAAGATCCCAAGGTCTCAAGCCTTTGCTCCTCTGGAGGGTCAAAGATGCTGGGTTCTGACATTGGTGAAGAACAGCTGGGCTCTGATGTCGGTGATGAACAGCAAACAGCAGCGAGGCCCAGAGACCAGGCTCCAAAGGCAGCAGGAACAGCAACAACGTGATGGAAAAGGTGAAGCTCCAAGTCAGCCAAGGACGGAGGCAGCAGCAGCAGCAACCAAGAAGACCAGGCGCTCTAAGGGCGAACAACGTGCCTGTAGAGTGGACTGCACAGCAAGTCAATACCAGATAAGGGAAGAGCAAGTCCCTCCTCTTTGAACCTCCTATTATCTGGTCCACCACTGGAAAGTACCACCCACTATGGGCTGGGTTCTCCACAATAATCAATCAAGTACCGCAGACTTGTTCAGGAGCCATTCCAACCATTAACCTTCCATAGCTGCATCCCAAACAGTTGCAACTGTCAAGTTGACACCAAAATGCAACATAACAATATTCAAAGTGATTTTGCTTAAGTGCAAATGGGCATGGCCCATGGTTCCCACCTAGCAATGAACAATAGAGGATCAGGCTGTTTTATTTCCAGAAGCTGAGGGTTTGTGTTCTTGTAATGGCCCTGGGTTGACAACACAGGCAAGTGATATCACATTTAACTCAGAAGCAATGTCTCCTTCATAGCTGATGCTCAGATGGCAGGTTAAAGAATCATTGTGTGAAGTCACTGCCTCCCATCACTCTCCATGCTAATTTGCAGTAGCATTTGCATCTTCTCCTGGTTTCCCACAGTAGCATGTCAACCTAAGGACATTACTCATACACTGATATCATGATTAAGGATGGGTGGCAAGTTTTCTTCATATTTCTGTGCTTTTAATTGGTAAGAAGCATTCTGTGTCCCCTTTTCCTATTGTCCCTGCTTTTCTGAATATAGGTTTGTGATCTAGAATGATCCTAGTGTCTTATAGCATTAATTTTAATAGAAATTGCTGAAAATAGCACACTGTATCAGTTCCTCACAGCACCATACATGCACTAACTCATTAAGATCTTTTTAAGATTTAATTCACAGCCACGTGCAAGAGAAAGTGTAATATCATTGGCAGTGACATCTTCATTTCTGGAGCAACCAATATATCCTTAACTGATTTATTAATTTGTTCATTTGTTCAACAATGTCTTCTTAAAACCCAACTCTATGAATCAAAATCAGCAAAACAATATAACCATAAAAAATGTTTTTCTCCTTTAGAGAGTTTCTAATCCAATGGTGGGAACAGTTCAATTACTCAGCAACATCTGGAACACAAGTTCTGGAAAAATCCTGAAAATCATAAAAGAGATCATCTCAGGGTTAGGAAGATTCCAGAACAATCCTAATTAGCACAGGGAGCTATTATGTTTGCCTTTGTGTGTCAGCCTAACTCTCTGTTGGCCTCAGATTCAGTGTGATATGCAGCTGTATCTGAGAACATTCTGAAAGAAATTAGGGTTTCAGTTAGGGCTGAGGTCAACTAGGTAGGCCTTCTTTGCCTATCTATGGCTGAGCAAGTGATTGCTCAGAGTCTAAGAAGGGGGATCTTTTCGCCCATTTTTAATTAATTAATTAATTAAGAAGAGAGGAACACTCAGGTATGTTAAGGCAGAGGGACAGAGTTCAGAAGGCAATTTCTAAAAGTCATTTCTACCATATATGCATCAGAAGATAGGAGACAAAACTCAGACTATCAGATTTGCGAGTGGCACCTTCCCTGATAAGTTATCTCATGGGCCTGTGGACAGGGATATTGTTCAGTGAGAAAAGCTGATGGCCTACACTGTTTGTTCTGCTGTTTGTCATAACAAGCTCAGTGATCAGAAAGCACCAACCACGCAGGGCGCACTTGACCTGCAGCACCAACCATGCAGGGCACAGTCAACCTGCAGCACCAACCATGCAGGGCACAGTCAACCTGCAGCAGCAACCAGGCAGGGCGCACTCGACCTGCAGCACCAACCAGGCAGGGCACAGTCAACCTGCAGCACCAACCAGTCAGGGCGCACTCGACCTGCAGCACCAACCAGGCAGGGCGCACTCGACCTGCAGCACCAACCAGGCAGGGTGCAGTCGACCTGCAGCACCAACCAGGCAGGGTGCAGTCGACCTGCAGCACCAACCAGGCAGGGTGCAGTCGACCTGCAGCACCAACCAGGCAGGGTGCAGTCGACCTGCAGCACCAACCATGCAGGGCACGCTCGGAGCAGGAACCTGTGCAGACTGATCTGCAGCACCAGCCACAGCGATCCGAGAGAGGAGCAAGGTCCTGTGCCCTGTAACACTCTTTAGTCATTCAGAGTGGCGGCAAGAAGACCCGTGCTGCCACGATAGACTCTCATATTAAATCTGTCCCCATGGAGTCTGCTATTTCCTCAGCTTCCTCAGATTTTACATGTAATTTTTTTAAGGAGAAAATTAAAAGCTTTGATCTCCTGATGAGATTCATTAAATTTTATTATAAAGAGGGAAATGAAACGGGAGTGAAATTTTAATAAGCATTTTGTTTCTCTCACACCTGACAATGAGGTGGACTCTGGGGTACAAGGCAGCCTGGTGCTCTCTGTTTAGCATTGTGCACGTTTTGGAAACATTGGTAGAATCACATCCTTAACGGATAATATGACAATCTGTGCAGCCTGAAGCATGGGAACATGCTATTTTGCTCTTCTCTTGTGCAAGTTCATATTCATGCATGAATGTGCAATAAAATTTTGTTGGAAGTTACTCCACCGCAAAAAAAGTATGATCAGAAAAAGTACACAAATCAGAAATGCCGTAATACATCGTCTAAAGGAATGAAATCCACAGAAAACAAAGCATATTCCTCCTCAGCTTTAGTTACGATGTCCAGACATCATCACTGATTCTGTCCTATGCATTGGAACAAAACGGCATCTTTGGCATCAACAGTTGTAAAGTCAAATTATCAATCCAATCTGAAAATCATTGACATGCTATATTTCCTGTGGTAACTATTTAACCAAGACTACTTATTTATAAGAAAATAAACACAGAAAATTCATTCATAAATTTTCTTTGTTCTTTAATAAACAGTAAAATTTCATATATATAGCGGAATTGTTTTAAATAAGTTTTATTATGATCTATTGTCAGCGAACATTTGATTTGTATACTAGTTTATCTGTATATTGAGCTGTGGTCATACACACATTTCTCAGGTGAAGTGGGATCCCAGTTGTCAAGTGCAGGAGGCTGTGTGTGGACATGACCACAGAAAACACTAGAATCAGAAGAAACAGGGCCTGGGTACACTGTGGCCTGAGGATGTTGGAAGATTTCACCATAGGGTGTGCACAAGCAGGGAACTCCACCTTTCCTACAGGGATATGGTTGGTTTTCTGTCTCTCTCCCATGTCTCTGTCTTACCTGTCCTTGCCCCTTGTGATGACATCCATAAAGACACAACACCCTGCTCCTTGTTTTGGTGTGGATTCATATGTAGAATGATCAAGAAATCACTGGAGCATCAGCTTAGGGAATTCAGACATGGAGTCTCTGCAGGGGGAGCACTAACAGTGATGCACAGGTAACTCAGGCATGGAGTCTGCAGGGGGAGCACTAAGAGTGATGCACAGGTAACTCAGACATGGAGTCTGTAGGGGGAGCACTAAGAGTGATGCACAGGTATCTCAGGCATGGAGTCTCTGCAGGGGGAGCACTAACAGTGATGCACAGGTATCTCAGGCATGGAGTCTCTGCAGGGGGAGCACTAAGAGTGATGCACAGGTAACTCAGACATGAAGTCTCTGCAGGGGGAGCGCTAAGAGTGATGCACAGGTAACTCAGGCATGGAGTCTGTAGGGGGAGCGCTAAGAGTGATGCACAGGTAACTCAGGCATGGAGTCTGTAGGGGGAGCGCTAAGAGTGATGCACAGGTAACTGAGGCATGGCGTCTCTGCAGGGGGAGCACTAAGAGTGATGCACAGGTAACTCAGAACAGGGATGGGAAAGGCACAGGTTTTCCTTGTCTTTCCTTGATGGATCGGCCAAAACTCTGGATCTGACATCACATGAAACCATCTGAATCTCCAGCAGGCGTCCCTTGGGATTAACGTGCTTCATATAAAACTGCAAAGAGCTCGCTTTCAGGGAGCCCCTTACTTCCATGGTACAGCAGCTCCACACAAAGGGCCAAGTTGGCCCTCACATCCTGACACACACGTCGTGGTTCTGAGCCTCACATCCTGAAGCACACGTCGTGGTTCTGAGCCTCACATCCTGAAGCACACGTCGTGGTTCTGAGCCTCACATCCTGAAGCACACGTCGTGGTTCTGACCCTCACATCCTGAAGCACACGTCGTGGTTCTGAGCCTCACATCCTGAAGCATACGTCATGGTTCTGACCCTCACATCCTGAAGCACACGTCGTGGTTCTGACCCTCACATCCTGACACACATGTCATGGTTCTGAGCCTCACATCTTGAAGCACACGTCGTGGTTCTGAGGCTCACAGTCTCTTTGGGAACATCAAAACAACCTGTACTTTACTAGTCATGCGTGAGTCCAGAAGTGTCGTCTTCCTTTCCAGGAAACTTGTATCTCCTACTTCAGTACACACACGTCTGCATACATGCTCACATGCATGTGTATATTATATAAAAAATTCACACATTGTTCACTATGACTGCACATAATATCCATTAACAAATTCACTTTCGTCTAGACACAGAGACAATTAGTTTAATACACTTGGAAATATTAACTAGAATAATCCTCTCAAATATTACTCAGTATAATTGCTTCTTAGAAATATTCATCATAGATTTTCTAAGTATTGAAAAAGAAAGTATTCAACCGTATAAAAAGGAAAAAGAAGGAAAAGGCAGACTCCCTTCTGAAAGTCTAAGTGAACGTTCAGTTCAGTGCTTCTTGATGAGGACCCATGCACTCTCCCACCCCAATGCAAAGAGGGGTTCATGAACGTGTCCAGTCCATGCCATCATCCCATAATGAGCAAGATGGCCTCCTCCATCAGGTTCTGTCCTGCACAGACTGTCCACTCTCTGGAATCTGGTGGCTCTGCTTTTAGAGAGTGTGGCCATTCTAATCATCCAGTTATGTTTCTTTGGTCCTGTGCATGCAGATTCTAGCACTCTGTTCTATTCCTTGGACTTTGTTTTATTAGCTCAGTAGATGGTGTCTCATGAAGCCTAGCATTCTCCTTTAAATTAGTCTGGCTCAGGCTGGGAAGATAGCTCATGTACTAAAACCTTTGTCTCACAACCAAAAGATCTGTGTTCAGATTCCCAGATGCCATGCAGAAATGGCTTTAGCCTGCCATTCTGTCTCTGCAAAGTAGAGCCTATGAAACCCCAGAGCAAAGCAATAAAGAGGTAGAGCAATCTAGGAGGATTCTTAATGTCAGCCTTGGGCCTCCATAGGCATGTGTGTGTGCGCACGTGCGTGCGCGCGTGCACACACACACACACACACACACACACACACACACAGGCCTTCTAGTACACATATCTACCTACACATGTATACCCACCCACATGCAAAATGCAAACACACAAATTAGTTTGGCTCCATTTTATTGTTTGTTTGTTATATTTTTATTAAATCTGGTTGACTTGAAAGTGCATTTGTTAGTATGCATCCATACTCCAAATAAATGGACAGTATCTCACTGAATCTAAACTTTGGATTGAGAGAATGTTCCTTCCTTGCATTCAGTGAGAAAGGTTCTTCATTCACTTTGGCAATAAATGGGAGTCAGGGCGTTCATGCTTATGTGGAATAAGCCAGGTGTGTGGGAAAGCATGTCAGGTGTGTGGGAAAGCATTCTGTGTGTGAGAAAGTATTCTCTGTGTGGGAAAGCATTCTGTGAGTGGGAAAGCATTCTATGTGTGTTAAAGCATGTCAGGTGTGTAGGAAAGCATTCTGTGTATGGGAAAGCATGCTAAGCGTGTTCTGCTGTGGATTGGTCTGGCTCCATCCTCACCTACCTTAATGTGCCCTGGTGTGCTGATCTCATCAGCTTCATTTAGGTTTGCTGGGTTCGTGATGAAAGTGGTTCCAGAGACGATGACAGGAAAGATAGGAGTAAGGTGAAAAATACTTCTTTTCTCTCTCCTTCAGTGTGGAGTGAAAGAATGAGTGGATGAATGGATGGAAATTAGTAGCATTTTGCAGCCTTGTTTTCAATGCACTTAACTATAGTTAAGTGTTTTGCATGTTTGCACCATGGTCCAGAATGCTTTGAATATTTCTTACTTATCCATATACAAATAATGTATGTGAAAAAAATACTTATCTTCAACCAACCCTCAGTCTGCATGTTGTAGAAGCAGAGGGTGAGATCCATGGGACTATTCTATGCAGCAGTCTCTGGGTCTGTGGTCTGTGCTGTGATGCTTACGGTGGACGTCAGTGACATCACTTGCACCATGAGGAACACAGGAACTCCTCACGTGGACTCACTGTTATCAACGGCACCTGTGATGCTGACCCACGTGCCTGTCACATGAGCTCATCCCATGGCAGCAGGTGCTGGCAAAGTCTCGCTGAAATGAGCCACTCCCATGATGCTTTGCAGCTTCTTCTGATTTTTGTGTGAAAGGTATTCCTGGTTGAGAATAGCTTTCTCCCCCACACCTATTCTCCTGTCCCTCAGAAACCCACCCAGCAGGCCTCCTGCCTCCTGCCTTAATACTTGCCTTGCAGATTTCTACACTAGTGCTCGGTGACCTGGGTGGGAAGGTCGCAGAAGCCCTGCTGCCCAAAGGGAGGCAGGCCTGAATTATGGCTTCTTGCACGTTTGCTTTTCTATTTTTCTATTTTCTTTTTTCTGTGCTGTGATTCCTGAGCCCAGAGCCTTGAACATGCCTGGTCACAGCTCTGGCATCTGAGCTACATTATCTGCCAGAGATTTCATTATCCTTTTTTTCTGCTTTCAATTCTCTCCCAGAGTGAGTTTCCTCGAGCCAAACACAGATGAAAAACGAAGCAGAATTCCACATGGTCCCCCTCAGGGTGGAAGCAGTCCTTCTTGGAGCTAACCTCTAAGCTCTGGACAGAGGCCTTCACTAAAAAAAGATGTGGGTGCCAGCAATCTTTCATCAGTTGTATGTCAATAATACAGAATCATAAGTGCTCAGGAATAATTTCCCTCTAAAATCAGAGAACCTGTGAACTACCACTTTCAAAGAATCAACTATAATACAGAATGCAAGAGTTATTTCCGTATAGTTTGCCTTGCTTAGTTTACTTCCTCTAGGCAGTACAAAATCCTATAAGGAGGCCTATCGGGACTCTGTCCAGTTTTTAAGATGACCAATTTATGATCCCTCTTGCATCCACTCTCCCTCTCAGCCCTACACTGTGACCCTCCCTTAGGCTCTGCTCTGGTGATATGACCCCCCCCCCAGTCAAACTTTGCCTTAGCAATATGATTCCCCTTCTTTCTCTCTCAGCCTAGGTTGTGCCCTAGTGATATGATCCCCCCCCAGCCTAAGATGTGCCCCCTCAATAGGATTCCCCTCTTTCTCTCAGCTCAGGGTGTTAAAGTGATGCGGGCATTTTTAAGGACTTCTCTCACAGCAGCTTCTAAAGACTTTTTAAGGACCTTAGACTTCTCCCCTCAGTACATTGTGCACTTTGCACTATTAGCCAAGTTAAAAGACTTTTCAAAGGCACTTTTCTCTAACAAAGTGTGATGCACTTTGACTTGTTTCTGTTTCTTTGAGTAGGAGCACGTACCTCATGTGGGTCTTGAGCCTTAGTTGAAGATGATCATCTTTCCAGGGTCACAGCCCTCAAAACATAGGGCAACTAAGAAAAGATTTCTTAAGTTAAGAAAATGCGTATTTGAGATAAGAAAGCCAGTAGCGTGCTTGTCATAAACCTTGGCATAGATGAGGCTCTGCGACATATTGACAAGCTCTAGCACAGATATACCATGCAGTGTGTCTGGAAAGCACCCAAGAATTTCCATTCTGAAGTTGACCCCAGGCGACTGCAGTCAGGGCTGGCCTGTGGAAATGCTTTGTAATGCCATGCCTGGGGTCATGTCCTGACTCTCACCTGCGTTGATTTTACTGCTCCCCCTTGGAGTTCTACTCATGCCCCCTTGCAGCCATCTGAGATCAATGTTTGGAAGAAAGAGACAAAGGTCACAAACTCTGAAATTTAATTTGCTTCCTTTCTCTTTAAAAAGGGAGGAAGTGATTTTGTTGAACAATGATAGCAGGAGAGTATAGTGATCAGAAGAGAAAATCCTTAGATCAAAGTTGCTATGTAGTACTTCATGTTGGATGAGTTACTTAATTCCAAATGTCAACGTTTGTAAGATATAATAACAGTACTTTAAGTGTCGCACGAGGTTATTGTAAGTATTTAGCATGTGACATAGCAGTGGTCCCCCACACTCGTGCCGAAGGCTGTCCACTCCTCTAGTAATCTCTGGATGCTCAGATCGGCTTGCTCAAGCCAAAGGCCAATCAACTCAGATGCTTCCCTTAATTCTACGGAGTTCTGGGACTCTGTTCACTGTCTAACATTAATAACTCCAAGACTAGCTCTGCTATGCATAATCCTGGCTGGTAACAAGACAGAGGTCAGCTGTCTGTGCTGCGTAGATCTGTCTGGTCCCTAGGAAAAAGGTTGACTGTGTTGCATAGACCTGTTTCCTAACTAGGCCAAAGTTGACTGTGCTGGGTAGACCTGTCTCGTGGTAAGGCCAAGGCTGAATGTGCTGTGCAGACAAGTCTGCTGGAGGCCAAGGTTGACTGTACTGCATAGACTGTCGGGTGACAGGGCAGAGGTTGATGTCACAGCTGACCTTCAGGCATTCTAGCACGTTCTGTCGTCACTGTGTAGACACCTTGGAGCTTTGTGTTCACACAGTTGTGAACTGTGAGGTCTGTCAACATCCCCATCAGGCATCTGCCCCAGGCCTTGGGCCGCTGATCCCACCCGAAGCCCCAGACCCTAGGTCCTTAGGGATTCCAGATTGGAGCAACTTCACACTGAGCCGCTACAGATGCACCATGGGCTCTGTCAACCTTGCTGTTCTCTGCAAATGCCCCGCCGAGAAGTCTTGGGTTTCAAATCTCATGAACTACAGCGAATTATTCTGCAAGCAGCAAAACTGAAAGCCATGAAATATATAAAACAAATCAGGTTTTTAAAAAGAACAAGAAGGGCATAACTCCCCATTGTGGTGATGCCCCCATCTTCCTGCTGTCTGGAAGATAAGGAATTAAATGAAATCATCAATTCCTGTCTTCATGAGTCTCCCCATATCATTTAGGAGACATATTGAATGTCTTTGATCTAAAAATACTGACTCTTCCCATTTGAGTCCTTTTTAAATCTTTATGACATTTTAAATGAGATAATGTTCATTTTCCTCTAAGTAAAGGCTGCTAATAAATCAACGCCACATTTTTAATCATTGTTGGCATTTCAGAATTAAAATTACAACAAGGAAAGGTGAAATGATTGTAATACAGTAGGAAGCTTCTAATGAGGATCATAATACAGCATGTGAAGATCTGCTGGGTAAACCAAGGTTATACACCCAGCAACAGACAACTTCAAATAGTAAGGTCTTCGAATTTAAATATGTAGACGTTGATTTCACACACACACACGCACGCACGCGCGCACACACACACACACACACACACACACACACACACACAATTTGAAACCTGAAAACCACTCACTCTTCTTTCCATTTACCAGTGATTGTTTCAACTGAGTCACAGAAGTTAGAAGAACCAGTGAAAAATAAAGATGCACCAGGCCCGTTCACCAGGCAGGAAGAACGTATCGGTGGTTTGAAAACATTGAGCTGTTCTTTGCTGGGCAGAGCGGCAGCCCCATCCCTAGAGAGCAGACAGTGTGACTGAGAAGCCGAGGCTAGCCCGCTGCAGCCTGAGATGCCCCCATCTTGGCGATGAAAATAAGGACGCCCCCTTTCTCTTATTTGCTTCTTCCCTTTTAATGTTTAATTGAGATGGGTTTGATAATATTCACAAAATTGCTACTTAGTAGGCTAAATTGACCATTGACCTTCTATGCTTATGTTAGTTTTAGTGGTAAAATTTAATTGTGATTGTTTTAATAATTTAAAAAATGAGATGGTAGCTTGGAATAAGAATAATTAATATGCTACACAATCAGAATCACTGAGATTACTCAGTTCTCATTAATTGTTTCCATGTATATGTGAAGCTTCTCTGTCTGTAGAGTATTATACATGCCATGCATGCATTTACATCACTATGCATTTAAGCCTTATACATACATATGTATGCACATATAAGCTTTGTGTTTGAACAGTAGATAATGCTAATTTGACATTTCCTTCTTTTTTGTCCTTCCTTCCTTCCTTTTTTCCTTTTCTTCCTTCCTTCCTTCTTTCTTTCATTCTTCCCTCCCTCCCTCTATTCCTTTCCTCCATCTTTCTTTCTTTCTTTCTTTCTTTCTTTCTTTCTTTCTTTTTCTTTCTTTCTTTCTTTCTTTCTTTCTTTCTTTCTTTCTCTCTTTCTTTCTCTCTTTCTTTCTCTCTCTCTCTTTTTCTTTCTTTCTCTCTCTCTTTTTTCTTTCTTTCTTTCTCTTTCTTTCTTTCCCTTCTTTCTTTCTTTCTTTCTTTCTTTCTTTCTTTCTTTCTTTCTCTCTCTTTTTTTTCTTTCTTTCTTTCTCTGTCTCTCCCTCCCTTCCTTTCTTCCTTCCTTCCTTCCTTCTTTTCTTTTCTCTCTCTCTCTTTCTTTCTTGTTCTTTCTTTCTTTCTGATAGCATATTTCACTGGTGCTTACTAGCTACTAACCAGTTGGTAGGGTTTGGAATGAAGCATGGTTGCCCGTCTCTCTCTTTCTGTAATGTTTGTACATCAGCAGTTGGCAATGTCAGGAGATGAAGTACAAAGAAAAAGAGAAAATGGGGCTGCTGGGTCTCCCTCGTCTTATGCATCTAGATTCACGTAACCATCACAACCAATGTCTAAACCGGATGTCTTCAATCACAAAAGGAAACGGTGGAAATTGTGTAAGTCTAGGCGTCTTTCATGAGCTGCAATCAATGTTGGATCAGCTAGTAGATTAGCTAACTACCCACCAAATGCGCCTCCCTCTAGTACTGACAGAGAACTTCTGCCTGAAGCCAAGCGCTGCAAGCAAGAGAACATTGGGTGCCCACTCTGTGAGCCTCGTCAATCAGGCAACTGAGACAGACCACACCTTCTTCTCACTGTGCCCACCAAATCTTGAATAACATACTACTGAGCCAGAGCTTCAGGGCCGCCCAGACCTACACAGGATGGCAAGGCGGCCCCAGGCAGCCCGCACTGAGGAAGAGACAGGTGTAGGCACTGCAATGCCAGCCTGGGGGCACCACAGTGGGGGTGGGCGTCTGCTGGTGACAGCGGGCGAGATGTCATCGCCAGCCAAGCTGCAGCAGGACTTAGAGCGTTATACCCAGGCGGGTCCTGTGTCCCCCGTGGATCCTGAGGCGCTGGGTTCCTTTGAGTGAGCCCGGCCAGTACAGAGCTAAAGTCTGGACGCTGCAGCTTGGTTTCTTTAGATATTCATGACAAAGTAGATAAAGCGATAGCAGCACAGGACTTTCTACTCCCTTCTTGGAAAGGCCACACAGACCTTGCCGATGTCTTCATCAGGGTGTGTATTTGATGTTGTGTTGAGAAATCACTGCTGAATGCAAATGTGTGAGATCAGTCACAAAGGAGCACCTTAGCTTACGGGAAAGAAGGACCTTTGCTTTCTGTGTTTTATAGAACACTAATACTGGGGCACAATAAGCTTGGAAGACAGTAAGAAACGGGGGGGGGGGGCTGTGGACCTCTAAGAAAAGCTTTCTGTCTTTATAACGCACAGGAACCTGATCATCTTGGCCTACTGTAGCAGAATATCTAATTCTGCGTATTAAAAAGCAAAAAATGAATTTCAGTGCTCAGTTCTGGATCCTGTAATACCCAAGACCAAGACTCAAGGAAACGTGTGTCCTCACGCCTGGTCCAGAGGGCCTGGTCCTCATGAGCAACATGGCCACGAACCTGCATGTGGCAGAATTGCAAAGGGTTCCCTGGATCCTTTCCTGCCAGCCCCAAACCCACTCACATTCACCTTCATGAGCTAATCCTTCTCCTCTGCCTCTATGAGCTAATCCTTCTCCTCTGCCTCTATGAGCTAATCCCCTCCTCCCCCTCCATGAGCTAATCCCCCCTCCCCCTCCATGACCTAATCCCCCCTTCCCCTCCATGAGCTAATCCCCCTCCCCCTCCATGAGCTAATCCCCCTCCCCCTCCATGAGCTAATCCCCCCTCCCCCTCCATGAGCTAATCCCCCCTCCCCCTCCATGACCTAATCCCCCCTCCCCCTCCATGAGCTAATCCCCCTCCCCCTCCATGAGCTAATCCCCCCTCCCCCTCCATGAGCTAATCACATCCCCCAGCCCTCCACCCCCACCCCCTTCATGACCTGACCGCGCTCCCCCTCCCTTTCTAAGCACCAGAGCGAGGCGCAGCGTCTGCGTGTTTGCAGGCGCTGCAGATATACAGGCCGCAGCAGCACCAGCCCACGGACACAGTCGACAGGTGCGCTCAGCTGCAGTTCTCGCGAGACGCTGGTTGGGCTGACGCGCTTCCGCAGGGCACCGAGAGGCGCATCTTCAGAGCTCGCAGAGGCCCAGGAGCCCTTTCTCGAAGAGCAGCCAGCGCGCAGGGACCGAGCGCAGAGCAAACGCAGGCTTTCAGGAGCAGTCACAGCCCTGATGGGGTCACTCCACGAGCATCACCTAGAAGTCTCTCACTCCTGAGAGAATTGCTTAGCATTTCCTCCGACTGTTGTCTGAAGACTCCCTTCAGGGCCCTCTGCGACTTTAGGGGTCCAGCGCATCCCTCGGACTTCACATATTGCTACCCTTGGCGATGTGGGATTCTTATGATTTAAACTGGTACTTTGCCATGAGCCCCCAGCCTATCTCCCACTTGTACTTGGAATCTTTGCTTTCTTGGGCCCAGCTCCGTCTTCTAGGCTACTGCTAGGATTAGTCCGCCAGCCACTGCCCGCTCCCTCTAAGGAGCAAGGTAGGAGCTAGATTTCCTACTGGGTGGCAAAAGAAATGTCGCAGACAGAAGCAAAGTCTTCAACTTAAATAGGTCTAAACGCAGAGATGACACAGTTATCACTGAATGTGAGTGCAGGAAGTTTTAAAGCCCACTAACAGTGTTACCAGATGCATCCATTTCTCACAGGACGGCGGCGTCCAGATGTAAGAGGGTTAACAAGGGCTCCCTCCCACAGGGTCTCTGATTCAGATATGCCTCTGGGTGCTACATGGCCACCACAGCATCCTCCGTGAGAGAAACAATAGAATCCAATAGGTTTCCGTCTGTAGATCTCTCCACTCGATGCAGAGAGACTCTCTCAGGATCTGCATCATGACCCCTTTATTACACTGTGTGCCCCCAAAGAGATCACCGGCCAGGATGTGTGCCTGACCCTTTAGTACTCAAACAAACCTGTATTTTTTTAAAATCAAGGAATAAAGAGCTTGTATTTTGGATAGATGTCAGAGAACAGTAACCGTAAAATCGGAATTTTAGAAGCGTAACTTAATTGCATGAAACAGGCTTTCTGCATCGCACTAACAGCATAAGTTGTCGGCTTCCGTCGGGTTCTGTGGGAAACGCTCTGTGTTGTCCTGCTTTGCTCCATCATGTGCAGCTCGTAGCAGCCGGAGGCAGCGGCAGAGATGCCAACACAAAGTCGGTCCCCGGGTTGGAGGGGGTGGGGGGCTCGCCATGCCCTGCGCGTGGAGCGGCTGGGCGAAGGGCCGCGTGAGCGCCTCGCTTGTCCAGGAGCACCTGTGAACACACGGCCCATGGCGGTGAATGTTCTAGAAGAAGAAAGAGCGACTCCCTTCAGAACTCTTCTGACCGTGCGCGGCTGATGTGGGAGGACTGCTGGAAGAGAAGGCTCTAGAACAGGAGTCCAAAACAACACAAACCCAATGGGTCCCGACACAGGGAGACCAGCTATGTTCACGCCCATGGCCCCCTCTGTGATTAGTTTTTTCTTGGGTGGAGCCAAGCCTGAGGCCCCCCCCCCCCGCGGACGTTCCCTGCGCCCCGGGTTCTTCGGAGGCGCCGCGCACAGCAGGGCTGGATGAGTCCTGCGCCCATCTCCGCGGAAGGTCTTTCAGGAGCATTGGTGACCTGCCAGTGTCAGCACCGCCTTCGCTCAGGGCTCCAGGGCGGCAGCGCGAGTAAAGCTCGAGGCTTTCTATCAACACTTAATTCTCTGGGTGACGAAAATAGCTAATAAAAATTGACCATTTATGTTTAACCTGTGGACCTTACCTCCTAAGCATTATCTTTAATGATGCAAATCCTGCCTAAAAATAACCAACCTCTGGCTTATTCTGCTAAGGCTATGCATGCTGGGCGTGGTCTTCAAGTCCTAGCTGGTTACTTCTAAAGCAGCGTGCTAGAGAAAGCAGTGCCCGACGCCGGCAATACTTCGGGACAGGAGCAGGATGCCCCTGCTTAGGCATGCTGGCGTGCAGCGCCAGGAGAGAGTCTACAGACGGCTCCGTCACCGCTGTCGTGTGGTCAGCAGGAAGCAGACAGGAAACTGGCGAAATGCTTCCCAGGGTAGCAGGTGTGTACACACTGGTTAAACTACACGGGAGGGGAGGTAGGTGGACGCATCTCAACTCTGTAGAAAAACAGCAGATTCAATCTAAACGTAAATTGTCTATCATTTATTATCCTAACACCCACATCTATCTATCTATCATCTATCTATCTACTATCTATCTATCTACCTACATATCTATCATCTATCATTTGTTTATCTAGCTAGCTAGCTAGTTATCGGTTTCTAGAGATCCATCTATCATTCATCTATATATCTATCATCTGTCATCTTTCTATATCTATCTGCCTTCATCATCATCATATACCTATTTTTCTACATATATTTATACCCACATATCTGTCAACTACCTATCATCTAGCTATGCTTATCATTCATACTTTATTCAGAGACTGGGACTTGAAGGAGTTGGCTTTAGGGGTTGAGTCTTGAGGAGGTGGCCTTGTATGTCGGCTCAGCGTTCAGTCCACACCCGCACAAGGGCTCACAGCCGGCCGACAGAGCAGGGGGCCAGGGGCTTACAAAACATTAACTAGATCTTCCCATCACTAGGTTCACTGAATGGTAATATTGTGCTTTGTGTTAACGACACTTGTTAGTAAATTAATAAGTTAAGAACTATATATCATAGGATATCTTTTTGTCATTGACAGTTTCTAGCATAAAAAGGAACATTACCAAAATTTTGAAATTAGCAACTGACAGTCGCTGGCAGTACAGCACGTTCACATGGGGCCCAAGGGAACAAAAGCAACGCTGTGTGGACAAAGGAAGCAGCTCTGAAGGGAAGTACTAGCTTCGTGCACCAAGACCAAGCTGTCTTCAATAGCGAAACGCCTCATGGCACTCAACACAGATGAGTGGGCCCTGCAGAGCCAATTAAACCAGCTGTGCTGTTGTTTGGTAAGAAGGTGCTTTTATGTCAAATGATTCTGGTGGCTGCTGTAACTAAGAGTTGTGACTGTGAGCAAGATACTGTCATCACGCACCTCAGTTTATTATTGCTGGTCATTATTGAGGGTTGTTTCAGAGATTAATATGATCACAGATGTGTTCAATTCAGGGCTTCGGGAATGCCCGGCCTTACTTTATAATGCCGTGACCGTGGCTCTGAATTTTTCATTTTTATGTTCTTGAGCACAGAAAGAGCCCACACATTGCATGGAAACACTGTGTGTTTCCCTCCTATCTGCATCAGCCACACGCACACATGCACACACACAACCACACACACACACACACACATACAAACCATGCATACAACCACACACACACAACCACACACACAGAACCACACATATACATACACAAACCATACACACAACCACACAAACACAACCACACACACACAACCACACATACACACACACAAATCATACACACAACCACACAAACACAACCACACACATACACGCAACCACACACATGCACTCTGCCCCACACAACCTCCCCCCCCCACACTCATACACACCCAGGTAAGCTGCAGTATTGTGATTCTATAATGCAAAATTGTCTTTTTGGGAATTCTTAAATTGATAACACTGCTATTCAATAGTCTCACAGTATCTAAGCACGGGGGACAGGGACCACCTTGCTGTGCATAGAAATATCTAACGGGCCAGTTACGATGATGGAAGCAGCTGCTGGATGCCCAGAGGATGGGAGCAGCAGGCACCCGTGCGGGCTGCCTGACCGTCGCCCCGTCCCTCTCTGGTAGCCCCATTTCTCCCTCTCTGAGCTCAGGTTATTTGTGTCAACATGAGAGATGTTCAGAGAACATTCTCTTCGTCCACTATGCAGTTGTAGATCTTCGGTTCCTTTGGAAAGCAGAGCTCCAACACCGCCAAGCGTCCCTCGGAAGACCATTCTCAAGCAGAGAAACTTGTAGCTATTTCAGCACAAAACTTCCAGACAGATGAGCTCTGCTGACTCCACTGTTGCCTTTCAAGATCCAGCCACCTCCATTCCGAACCTCAGCTATTTGTCCAGGACTGAACACTGCTCAGTGTTCAAAGCCACATCCTCATGTCCAAGTCCACCATTCATTCCTTAGTAATAATAAAATCTGAATTTAGCAGTTAAAAATGTAAAACATCCTAGTTTAAAATAGAAAGTGTCAGAAGTATAAAAAACTAAACTGTTTTTTCTATGCATAGAACATTTCGTGTTTTCTCTTATTTTTTATTATATGGAAAAGTAATATTTAGAAATTAAGCTACTACTTAATTTTAGGAGGAATATGCTATAATGCTGCTATAATGAATAAATTTTATGCACATTTTGGAGTCTGTGAACTAGAAATTTTCCCCTAAAATGTAAATTTCATGAAAGGAGCCTTCATATGTTATGACAGGTAATTTCTTGTTTAACTGTGAAGTGTGTAAAATATGCACAGTAATGAACACAGCCTACATAGGGCCCGGCCTGCTGTCACTCACGGACCTGAAGTGATGCTCACGGACGGTGAGCTGCATAACCCCTGGGGTTGCAAAGGCGGCATCGCCAACCAGCCTCTGGTGCATCTCACCTTGCAGCGCGCTGCCTGCCCGTCTGGGCCCTGCACTCTGGATGCGCTCCTGCCCTGAGCGCATCTATTAATACAGAATAATCCTCTGTCCAGGGCTCTCAGCAAGACTTCCAGTGCCACGGGGCTTGGGACGGAAAGCACCTGGAGAGGCTCTTGAACAGGCGGCGCTCAGCTCCAAACAGGACTCTAAAGTTGCCTGGTTTGGAAGCGCTACATCTAGTTTCAGAGAGTTTGGATCAGTGATTCCACTTCTTTCAAATTTTAGAATGATTTTATTTGTAAATACGCACACTGTACATTCACAGAAAGTGAAGATAAGGCTCAAGGCAATTTCAAAAGGAATTCATCCAAGAAATATTTTCTTGAGAAACAGACATTTGAAGCAGTTAAACATTAATGAAAACCTCAAATCCTCCTTCCTGAAATGCCCTATTGAGTGAATCCCATTTCCTTCGTCTTTCACTCCTCAGAACCACTGTGAGCCCTGGCGGCCAGCACTGTGGAGAGCAGAGAAGAGACAGTTGAAGGGAGACATTGACCAACTGCTAGAGACACGCAGGCGCTGCCTTATCTGGGTTTCCCTGGGATCTGGAGTTATTAACCTCAGTTTGCTAAGAATGAATAAAAGATACCCAGAGTCAGATGTTCAGCCTTGAAGCGTAAGCACGTTACGTAACCACTGATTCTGCACTCCTGTAAATTACATTCTTGGGGACAAGTGTGTGGTTAATAAAGGAAGGGTGCAGCACGCCGAGTGTGGAACCTGGCAATCTGGCTTAGATTCCAAACGAATCCAGCAACTGTTTATTATTATTATTATTGTATTATTAGTATTAGCATTGTTATTATTGCTTGAAGCCTTCACATACAAACATGATAAACTTGTTTTCCTTCCCTACTATATATACCCTAACCCCCTGCCTCTCCTGTCCCTCTCCTCTTCCCCATCTGCCACACTCATTCTCTCCACCCGGACTCTTTCACCGGTCCAACGCAGGGCACCTGCCCTGGCATGTGCTTGCGCGCCATCTGGTCAGTGGTCAGGGAAGAAGCTCCCCTGTCCTGTCCTGCACCAGGCCCACACGGCTTCTAGGGTAGCACCGTGTCTCCTGAGGTCTACCTCCCCTGGGGACGTTGGTAGGTGAGTTGTTGTGGATGTCTGTGGAAGCAGACATCAGCGCATCGGGCTTCAGAGTGCGGCTGCACCGAGATGAACCGGGGCACTCACTGTCTGCAGTCCTTGGCCTCAGTCTTACAATCTTGCCGCGCCCTCTCGCACACGGGTCCCCGAGCCGTGGAATGGGGTGATGTATATGTTCTTTTGTGGGCAGAACTGTTCACGGTGACTTTTATTTCACACTTTGTGGTTCCATGTATGGTACATTCTCTTTTGTAGAAGGGCACGACTTGTTTGCTATCATGAAGAGTGTAATGTTAAATGTTTAGATGGTAGCTTACTGTCAAATACTTACGGTTAACACTAGGAAGCTTGTTCTCAATAGGGCCGATGGTCTCCTCGCCCGTGACATCTGGCTTTGCTGAGTAGTTCTCAGTGTCCACCAGGCAGCGCTGGCCTCTTGAGTGCGCTCAAGCAGCCTTTTGAGCCCCGTGTTGCATTGCCTCTCCCCTTTGAGGGCTCGTCCTATCCCCACACCCCCGCTCATGTTCCTTTCTAGATTACAGCTATTATCGAAGCTTCTTAAGATTTTCAAGAATACCATTCTTAAACACTTATGCAGTGTTTGCATCTGCATATACGGAAGAACATCTAACATCTCCCTTTCTGTGTCGGGGATACTGCACTCAATATCACATCTTCTATTCATGTCATTATTTCACTTCTTGGTAGTCAGTAGCATTCCGTTGTGTGTGTACACACACAGACACACACAGCATATCATCCATTCGTCCGATGTTGGAATTCCGGATCGATTAAATTTCTTAGCTATTGTGAATGGGGCTGCAGTGACCTTGGTTGTGCGGCTATCTGTGCATGTGATACAGACTCCTTTGGGAATATTCTCAGCATGGTGTGGCTGGTCATAATAGAGAGAGAAGAATCGCGTCAGGTGGCTTAGGATAGGACAGAAGAGAAAGGCTTCTGAGGAGGTGTTTCAAGGTCACCCCCCCCCATTATCCTGAAGGAACTCACCCACCAGTCTGCAAGAGCTGGGTCTAATTCTCCACAGAGATAAGGTCTCCAGCTTCCCCCAACCTTCTGTTTCTAAAAGGACATGGAGATGAGCTCTCCGTTGCAGATAAACTTGAGTCCTTAAAAGGAACTGCTGGCCCAGAGATCAGCCTCAAGGTCAACTGGGCTGGGCCTGATATGAACAGACCATTGAGATGTAGGGGACCAAAAGCCCCAAATAGGTTTGCAGACACTGGAGCTAACCAATAAGGAAAAGCTATTCTTCCTGGGTCTGCCTGATCCTATAAATACCCCTGACCCTGCCAGCCGTCAGACACTTCCTGCCCCTCACGGGCTCCATGCCCTGAGTTCTGTTCTTTCTCATCTCTAATAAAATCTGCCTTAATATTCTGGTCTCAATCTTTGACTTTTGAACCCAGAAACCTGAATTTAAAAAAAACCTGCAGCAATACAGTAGCTCAACATTTAGGTCTTTGAGACACTTTCTTACTGATTTCCAAAGAAGCTACACAAGCTTCTATCCCAGCAATGATCAGGGCCTCCTCTCTCATCCTCACTGGTCCTAATTTTCATCTCACTGAATGTGGTAAGATGACATCTGAGTGGTTTTAATTTACATTTCCCTGATGGCTGGGAATTTTGAATGATTTTTAAGATATATGTTAGACATTTGAATTTTCTTTGTGAAATTTATTTCAGTTATGAGGTCCATTTTTATACTGAATTGTTTGTTTTCCTGATGTTGAACTTCTTGAGTTCTTTGGCTATTCTTACTGCCAATTCTCTATCAGATCTATGGCTTACATATATTTTCTCCCATTCTTGGGTTACATTTCTGCACAATTAAGGATTTATTTTGAAGAACAGAAGCTTTTCAGTTTTATGAAATCTCAAACATGTTAATTATTGATGTTATTTCCTGTGTGAATGGGGTTCTATCCAGAAAATCTTTATCTGAGCCAATAATTTCTAGTGTACTTCTCATTCTTTCTCCTGGGAAATTAAGTATCTCTGGTCTAATGTGAGGTCTTCGATCAAGTTAGAGTTAAATTTTTGTGTAGAGTGAAAGACAAGGGTTCAGTTTCATTTTTCTACATGTAAACATCTAATTTCCTCAGTACCGTTTGTTGAAGATGCTCTTCTTGTTCCAATGTTCACTTTTGATTCCTTGCTAAATATCAGAGGGGTGCTCGGCCATTCTGGGTCTTCAGTTCGAATCTATGATCAGTGTGTCTGTTTTTATTCCGATGGCTCTGTACTGTAGCCTGAAATCATGTATGTAATGTCACCGGCAACATGCTGACTGTTCATGATAGTTTTGGCTCCTTTGGATTTTTTTGCTTCCATGTGAATTTTAAGACCATTTTTGAAATTCCTGTGGATAATGACATTGACATTTTGAAGGGAATTGTACTGAATCTGTGTAGTGCTTTCAGTGGAGTGTCCCCTTCACAATGTTAATCCTTATGATCCATGAGCTTGGAACATCCACCCACCATCAGGCATATTTTCTTTGATTTCTTTTTCTCTTTTCTTGGAATTTAAAGCTACTCTTGTACAAGTCTTTCACTTTTTTTTTATTCAATTGTGCGTGTGTGTGTATATATATGTGTGTGTGTGTGTGTGTGTGTGTGTGTGTGTGTGTGTGTGTGTGTGTCTGTGTCTGTGTGTGTGTGTGTGTATGTGTGTGTGTAGAACCACGGGTGAATTCGGGAACCACCATGGACGCCTCCACCTCCTCCTTGTTTACTCTGCCCTGGGATTCACAGGCTCCCCCCTAGCAGGACCAGAAACACAGGCTGCTCTTGCTTCCACCTGGCGTCTATACGTGGGATCTAGGATCCGAACTCAGGACCTCCTGCTTGCAAGGCAGAGGCTTAACCCCTGAGCCACCTCTCCAGCCCCATCTTTCACTTTCTTGGCTACCAAGAGAGTTCATTTTCTTGAGTTATGGTAAATGGGATTGTTTCTCTCATTTCTTTTTCATTGGTTATAGATAGATCACTGATACTCGGGTATTAATTTAGTAATCTGATGTGGTCGTGAATTTGCTCTAGAACTTTCCTGGTTGACCATTTAGGGTTTCTCAGATATAGAGCCCCATCATTTGCAAATAGAGATCCTTGATTTCTTCCTCTCCTATTTCACCCCTTTTATTCACTGTCTTGTCTCATTTCTCTACATCTTCAGCCGCAATGTTAAGCAGGAGTGGTGGGAGAAAGCCTCGTCTAGCTCCTGCTCCCAGTGAAGTGAGGATGCGCCAAGTTGTTGCCACTTAGACATTTGCTATACTCTTGTCACACATAGCTTTACTGTGTTTGTGTATGTTCCTTCCACACAAGGTGCTTGTAATATTCCTTTTGTACATAGCCTTACTGTGTTTGTGTGTGTTCCTTCCACACAAGGTGCTTGTTATATCCTGTCACACATAGCTTTACTGTGTTCGTGTATGTTCCTTCCATACAGAATATTTGCTGTATTCCTGTTGCACATAGCTTTATTGTGTTTATGTACATTCCTTCCATACCTATTCTTTTCAGGGGTTTTATCATGAAGAGATTTTTAATTTTGTCAGATACTTTTTCCCAGTCTACTGGAAGGATCGTGTGTTTTTATCTGTGTTTGCTTAAATGGTAAATTATGTTTATTGATTTACATATACTGAACCACTCTTGCGTTTCTGAGTAAATCTGACTTCTTTGTGATATTTTTTTGCTTTGGTTTGCAAATACTTTATTGAGAATTTTTACATCTGCACTTGTTAATAAGATTGGCATATAATTTCCTTTCTGTTTTGTGCCTTTTTAGGGGGCCAGGGTGATTATAATGGCTCTACAGAAAGAATTTGGAAGTGTTCCTTCTGTATTTTGTGAACATCTTAAGGAGTAATGGTGTTAGTTTTTCCTCGAATGTGTGGCAGAATTCTGTACCGAATCCATCTGGTCCTGTGCTTTTTTTGGTAGGGAGATTTGAGTTTGCTGTTTTAATTTCAATACTTGCTACTTGTTATGGATCTGTTTAAATCATTCAATTTATTTTGATTCAAACTTCGGTAAATCATATGTGCTTAGAAATTCATTCATCTCTTTTTGATTGTCCAGTTTTGTGAAGCATAAATTTTTAAGTATGTCCTTATTATTCTCTAATTTTTTTCAGTATCTGTTATGATAGCTTTCATTTTGTAGTGATATCTCAGCTGATTTGGGAATTCCCTTTTGTGTTTGATTAATTTAACTAAAGGTTTGTCAGTCTTCTGTATCTTTTCAAGGAACTGGCTCTTTGTTTCATTGATTCTTTCTTTCTAGTTCATTAATTTTTCTGGAGTCTGTTTATGTATGTCCGTCTGTTGTCTTTTGGGTTGACTTGTTCTTGTTTTTCAAGTTTTAAGTTGTATTGTTGTTTATTTGTGATATTCCTATATTTGATGTAGACGTTGAGTACTATAAACTTCCCCTTAGGACAGCCTTCATTGTATCCCATAGATTTTAGTAGGCTTTGTTTGCATTCTCATTGAATTTTAAGACATTTTCATTTTCCTCTTTGATTTTGCTCCATGACCCATTGCTCACTTAATGTTTAGTTACCAAGAGTTTGCATCATTTTTGTTGTTTCCCTTGCTTTTCATTTTTAGATTTACAGTGGTGATCAAATAAAAAACAGCTTATAGTTTCAGTTTTCCTGTATTTGTTGGGACTTGCTTTGTGTCCTCGTATGTAATTTATTTTGGAGAAAGTTCCAGGAACCGATGAAAAGAATGCATGTCAATACAGCAAGCCCTGCTTGTTTGCTGCTCCATTGCTGGGGGTAGCTTTGACCACCCTCTGTCTTTCGTGGTGAGGTATTTTACTTGGAGGCAACAGGTTGGTGGGTCATGATCTTTGATCCAAGTTTGTAATGGTTTAAATGTGAATTGCCCTCCATAGGCTAAAGTGTTTAAATCCTTAGTTGATGCATATGCTTTTGTTTGTTTAATGATCGTAAGACTGTTAGAGAAGAGCAAACGTCTTGATAGACCTCATCTCCATCATCTTTTGTGACACTACACTGACATCTGAGTTCCAGAACTTACTCACTGTGGTCCATCCCCTAACTTGATCCAGTTGGGCCTGTCAATCACCTGGACAGGAGTCCAGCCCCAGGTAACCCGAGCCACTGGGAACCATGGTTCAAGAGATGGGAGGAGTAAGCAGCCCTTTACCAGGAGCATGACCTTCCTACAAGTCCCTTCCTCAGTGTCTTCCTTCCACAGACTCAGGACAAACGCTGAACAAGCACTTTCACCACATGACTCAGTCTTTGAGTTCCAAGTTCAGAGCACATTTCTTTGCTTTTCTGTTCTCTGCCTTCTCAACCCGAATGCCTTCTTTTCTGTGACCTTCCCACAGCTGTGAGATCCCCTGCTAGAAAGGACACTTGCATGCTAATAACATGGCTTTTCGCTTCTATTTTGTGTTTCTAAATTCATTTACTAAGGACACTGAGGACTCACCAGGAAATCCTAATTTCTCTAATGAAACTTCATAAACTATTTATGGCTCAGTAATATTTTGTTTAGGGAGACCTGCATGTTTTCC
Source organism: Typhlomys cinereus (assembly GCA_023101885.1). NCBI lineage: Eukaryota > Metazoa > Chordata > Mammalia > Rodentia > Platacanthomyidae > Typhlomys > Typhlomys cinereus. The sequence continues at coordinate 949,345 of JALPQD010000361.1, read as the reverse complement.
TGACCTGTGATCATTCACATTTGGCTACAGACTAAACCGTCTCTTTTCCTTTGAGGTAAGAACTGCATTTCTTGCACTAGTGCCCTTCACTTTGCTGATGGTGACGTATTCCCAAGTAAGTGATGAACCTGCTTTCCTAGATCTCCCAGGGGCCCAAAAGATGTGGTAGAGACAAGGGCAGGGACTGAGGTGAACAGACAAGTCCGCCCAGAGGCTTCTGAGTCAGCACATGCTGGAGCAGTGAAAGTCACATGACTGAGGAAAGCAATTCTGCATACAAATAACCCTGGATAGAGCCTGATAAATCCTGAGTCTTTAAGGTAAAGTTATCAGTGCATCACGTGTCAGTTTAGTTCGTGGAGTTCAGCTACAAAAGTCAGCAAGCATTTATCGGGTTCTGGACATGCCTAGAACCTCAGAAGTGAGCTGGTGTTCTTGGGGGGTTTCTACACATACACACACTGGCAGTTATTTATCCAAGAAATCGATGCCCTGCTTTAAGATTCAAAATTTGGAAATTCTAACTACTAGTAAGCTTTTGTCACCTAAGCCTTTCACCACCATCGGCCAATGATTGATGCCCTTCTGTGGCCTGCTCAGGCCACCCGGTGCGGTTCAGCGGGTGTGGCGCTGCCCTGCAGGTTTCTTAACTCTCACAGCAGGAGCACAGAGCTGTGAAGTCACTGACCATGCACGGGAAAGGAAATACACCCAGCTGACGTCCTGTCATCCTGTCTGCTTGTCCTGCCTTCTCGATGCCCGTCCTCTCCGAGGATGAGCTGGCTTGCTGTGTGCTGCCCCGCACGTGGAGGGACGCTGTCTCGGACCCTTGGCTGCTGCTAAGCAAGTGAGCGTGCTGACGGCCAGTCAGGACACAGCCAGGTCGTCTGCGGAGACGATGCTCACATCTTGCTCTTGCTGCATATTACATCGCTGCTTCCCACTGCAACGGACCCCCAGTTACTGGACTCTCATGCACGCAGACGTGTCCAGCTCTCCAGGGGAGAGACATGCACCCAGGGCACAGTGGATCTGGCCAGTGGCTGGGCCCCTGTTCTCACCGAGAGACATTGTACGCATCCACAGGCACTAAACAAGGGGTCCACTGACACCCTGACTCTCAGCAGCTCCCCAGCGCTCCAAGGTCAAGGCCGAGCCCTGTGTCTCATGTCCGTCGTCCCTGTGTGTCATCATCCTGCGTGATTTGGGTGGATGTGTCCCAGAGTACTGTCCTGTGCTGTCACATTTACACTCCTTGCCAACACTAGTATTTCTCAGTATTTCATTACTGTTCGGTGAATGAACTTTCTTTGAGCTACATGACCCCTTGTGACATGGTCCTTGTAAGCCTGGAGACCTGATGTCAGCTGTCGGTGGGCTGCGTCCAACGATACTCGGCCCCCGTTTTTCCCTTTGCCTTTTCTTCAGCTGTTCAGAGTTTTTGTCACTCTTCCTCTTGACTGCTCTGCTGGGAGTAAAATAGAACTGAAGGTGCTAACGCTGAAGGGTTTAATGAGTTCTTCATCTTGGCCGGACTTGATCCCATGCCTGCCTTTCTTCCATGACACAAGTTCAGCAAGAGCTTGGAATGTGTCTGTGGAGGCCAAAATGCAACGATAGATTGAATTGCATACCCATTTGCAAAACCGAGCTGGAAGAAATGGCCACTCAGCTAAATACCGTTGTGTGTTAAGAAATTCCTTGGAGAGCAGAAAACGCAAATTAAACGGTGTTTCTGTGCTTGTTCTTTCCTATGCTCAGCAATGACTCCTGCAGCAAACTAGTCTGAGGATCTGGAATGAATCGTTCTACTGTGTAATTTCTTTGCTATAGTTATGGATCTACTCCATGTGTTTTTGCAAAATTTACAAAATTTCAACTCTTCAGTTCTTGGCAAGTCATATTATCAACCTGAAATGAAAAATGTCCAGAAAAATTAAATAATTTAACTATATAGTTTCCCAAATTAATCCTTCTACTCTTAGTTATTTATAAACCTATTATTTCTTAATCATAATATGCTCTCCATAAGAACATTAGTTTAACAATAGTCAACAAAAAGAGGGACAAAGCCAAGAGCAACGTAGACGTCTTGTCAAGGGCAGAAGTCACATTTGGGGCCCTGACTATGGTGGGCGTCTGTAGACTTAGCGGAACTATTAGCTCAGATACAGCAGTCACGTGCCCACAGTGCAGATGGAAGCAGGGCACAGAGCCCCACTCCTGTGTACTGTTCCGAAGAGCTTTGAAGCAGTCAAGCATTAGCATTGATACCATGAAATTTAATGCTGACAATGGAAGGTGACTAGTATTGTATCTTCACGCCACCAATTATGCACTGAAAGTCTACCCAAGGTTTCTGCACACACCATTATGTTAGGCGACGAACTTCGTGGCGATGCTTTCGTGACGCATATGTCACTTCGGACCATATTTACCCTATTAGCTCCTCCCACCTTACTTTCCTCTCTCTTTGTCTTGCCATATCTCTAGCTGTCTTTTACTTTCATGCCTTTTAAATTCCTTCTAAATTGCATATGTGAAAAAAGCATGAATTCTAATTCTTGTGAATTTGGTTTATTTCACTTAATACATTGAATACAAGTTTTTATGTATTTTTGTGAAAATAGCATGCTGCTATTCTTTATGACTGAGCGGCTCCATCAAACATTCACACATTTTTTTTTCTTTATCTATTTGTCTGTTAGTGTGAACTCCATTGCCTGGCAACTGTGAATAGTGAACACAAGTATGCAAACGTCTCCATAGCAACTGAGTTTGACTTACAGGTGTACTCAAGCATCTCTATGGCAACTATGTTTGATTGACAGGGGTACTCAAGCTCCTCCAAGGGAACTGAGCTCGACTGACATAGGTAGTCAGGTATCTCTTTGGGACTCAACCTTAACTGACATGGGTCTTCAAGCACTTCCATGGGAAACTTTGTCTGACCTGGATATTCAGGCACCTCCATGGGAACTGATCTTGATTGACAGGGGAGTTCAATATCTCCATAGAAACTGACCTTGATTGACAGGGGTATTCAAGCATTTCCATGGGAACCGACCTAGACTAACTTGGCTACTTGATCAACGCCATGGAACGTGATCTTGATTGACAGGGTATGCATCTCCATGGAAACAACTGACCCTGATTGACAGAGGATGCCCACGCCTCCTTAAGAACTGAGCCTAATGAAAGGATGGTATCTACCCATGATACCTCTAGCTAGATCATATGGTAATTATATTTTTAATTTTTTAGGAACTTCCAAAGCGGTTCCCATTGCATTTTCCAAAATAATGTCTGTTTCTTTCCCCTGCCTTCTGTCCAGTGTTTCCATTTGTTTTCTTGCTGACAGCCACTCTGGCTTCAGTGAAACATGACCTCCATGTGGTTTAAATTCTCTAATGGCCAAAATAATCAACGTTTCACATGTTTTCTTGGCCATTTGAACTTCATTGCTTCAAGTGGCTGTTCAATCATGTGCCCATTTAATTTTTAGGTTATTTGCTCATTCCATGTTTACATTTTTGGTTCTTCACATAGTCTGGATGCAGATACCTGTCTTGTGAACATCTAGCAAGGATTTCCTGCTGCTCTGCCAGCCATATTTGTGCATGGCTGCTCGCTGTGCAGATGCTGTTCATCTCTGAACACGTGGGTGCCTCCTGCGCTGCTTGCTGTGCAGATGTTGTCCATCTGTGAACTCTTGGGGTGCCTCCTGGGCTGCTTGCTGTGCAGATGTTCTTCATCTGTGAACTCTTGGGGTGCCTCCTGGGCTGCTTGCTGTGAACTCTTGGGGTGCCTCCTGCGCTGCTTGCTGTGCAGATGTTGTCCATCTATAAACTCTTGGGGTGCCTCCTGCGCTGCATGCTGTGCAGATGTTGTTCATCTATAAACTCTTGGGGTGCCTCCTGCGCTGCTTGCTGTGCAGATGTTGTCCATCTGTGAACTCTTGGGGTGCCTCCTGCGCTGCTTGCTGTGCAGATGTTGTTCATCTGTGAACTCTTGGGGTGCCTCCTGGGCTGCTTGCTGTGCAGATGTTGTTCATCTGTGAACTCTTGGGGTGCTTCCTGCGCTGCATGCTGTGCAGATGTTGTTCATCTATAAACCTTGGGGTGCCTCCTGGGCTGCTTGCTGTGCAGATGTTGTTCATATATAAACTCTTGGGGTGCCTCCTGCGCTGCTCGCTGTGCAGATGTTGTTCATCTGTGAACTCTTGGGGTGCCTCCTGGGCTGCTCGATGTGCAGATGTTGTTCATCTGTGAACTCTTGGGGTGCCTCCTGCGCTACTTGCTGTGCAGATGTTGTTCATATATAAACTCTTGGGGTGCCTCCTGCGCTGCTCAATGTGCAGATGTTGTTCAACAGTAAACTCTTGGGGTGCCTCCTGCGCTGCTTGCTGTGCAGATGTTGTTCATATATAAACTCTTGGGGTGCCTCCTGCGCTGCTCGATGTGCAGATGTTGTTCAACAGTAAACTCTTGGGGTGCCTCCTGCGCTGCTTGCTGTGCAGATGTTGTTCATATATAAACTCTTGGGGTGCCTCCTGCGCTGCTCGATGTGCAGATGTTGTTCAACAGTAAACTCTTGGGGTGCCTCCTGCGCTGCTTGCTGTGCAGATGTTGTTCATATATAAACTCTTGGGGTGCCTCCTGCGCTGCTTGCTGTGCAGATGTTGTTCATCTATAAACTCTTGGGGTGCCTCCTGGGCTGCTCGCTGTGCAGATGTTGTTCATCTGTGAACTCTTGGGGTGCCTCCTGCGCTGCTCGCTGTGCAGATGTTGTTCATCTGTGAACTCTTGGGGTGCCTCCTGCGCTGCATGCTGTGCAGATGTTGTTCATATATAAACTCTTGGGGTGCCTCCTGGGCTGCTCGCTGTGCAGATGTTGTTCATCTATAAACTCTTGGGGTGCCTCCTGCGCTGCTCGCTGCGCAGATGTTGTTCATCTGTGAACTCTTGGGGTGCCTCCTGGGCTGCTCGCTGTGCAGATGTTGTTCATCTATAAACTCTTGGGGTGCCTCCTGGGCTGCTTGCTGTGCAGATGTTGTTCATCTATAAACTCTTGGGGTGCTTCCTGCGCTGCTTGCTGTGCAGATGTTGTTCATATATAAACTCTTGGGGTGCTTCCTGCGCTGCTTGCTGTGCAGATGTTGTTCATCTGTGAACTCTTGGGGTGCCTCCTGGGCTGCTTGCTGTGCAGATGTTGTTCATCTATAAACTCTTGGGGTGCCTCCTGGGCTGCTCGCTATGCAGATGTTGTTCATCTGTGAACTCTTGGGGTGCCTCCTGCCCTGCTTGCTGTGAACTCTTGGGGTGCCTCCTGCGCTGCTTGCTGTGCAGATGTTGTTCATCTATAAACTCTCGGGGTGCTTCCTGGGCTGGTCGCTGTACAGATGTTGTTCATCTATAAACTCTTGGGGTGCCTCCTGGGCTGCTCGCTGTGCAGATGTTGTTCATCTGTGAACTCTTGGGGTGCCTCCTGGGCTGCTTGCTGTGCAGATGTTGTTCATATATAAACTCTTGGGGTGCCTCCTGGGCTGCTCGCTGTGCAGATGTTGTCCATCTGTGAACTCTTGGGGTGCCTCCTGCGCTGCTTGCTGTGCAGATGTTGTTCATCTGTGAACTCTTGGGGTGCCTCCTGCGCTGCTCGCTGTGCAGATGTTGTTCATCTATAAACTCTTGGGGTGCCTCCTGCGCTGCTTGCTGTGCAGATGTTGTTCATCTGTGAACTCTTGGGGTGCCTCCTGCGCTGCTTGCTGTGCAGATGTTGTTCATCTGTGAACTCTTGGGGTGCCTCCTGGGCTGCTCGCTGTGCAGATGTTGTCCATCTATAAACTCTTGGGGTGCCTCCTGCGCTGCTCGCTGTGCAGATGTTGTTCATATATAAACTCTTGGGGTGCCTCCTGGGCTGCTCGCTGTGCAGATGTTGTCCATCTATAAACTCTTGGGGTGCCTCCTGGGCTGCTCGCTGTGCAGATGTTGTTCATCTGTGAACTCTTGGGGTGCCTCCTGCGCTGCTCGCTGTGCAGATGTTGTCCATCTATAAGCTCTTGGGGTGCCTCCTGCGCTGCTCGCTGTGCAGATGTTGTTCATCTATAAACTCTTGGGGTGCCTCCTGGGCTGCTTGCTGTGCAGATGTTGTTCATCTGTGAACTCTTGGGGTGCCTCCTGCACTGCTCGCTGTGCAGATGTTGTTCATCTGTGAACTCTTGGGGTGCCTCCTGGGCTGCTTGCTGTGCAGATGTTGTTCATATATAAACTCTTGGGGTGCCTCCTGGGCTGCTCGCTGTGCAGATGTTGTCCATCTGTGAACTCTTGGGGTGCCTCCTGCGCTGCTTGCTGTGCAGATGTTGTTCATCTGTGAACTCTTGGGGTGCCTCCTGCGCTGCTTGCTGTGCAGATGTTGTTCATCTGTGAACTCTTGGGGTGCCTCCTGGGCTGCTCGCTGTGCAGATGTTGTTCATCTGTGAACTCTTGGGGTGCCTCCTGGGCTGCTCGCTGTGCAGATGTTGTCCATCTATAAACTCTTGGGGTGCCTCCTGCGCTGCTTGCTGTGCAGATGTTGTTCATCTATAAACTCTTGGGGTGCTTCCTGGGCTGCTCGCTGTGCAGATGTTGTCCATCTATAAACTCTTGGGGTGCCTCCTGGGCTGCTTGCTGTGCAGGTGTTGTTCATCTATAAACTCTTGGGGTGCCTCCTGCGCTGCTTGCTGTGCAGGTGTTGTTCATCTGTGAACTCTTGGGGTGCCTCCTGGGCTGCTCGCTGTGCAGATGTTGTCCATCTGTGAACTCTCGGGGTGCCTCCTGCGCTGCTTGCTGTGCAGATGTTGTTCATCTGTGAACTCTTGGGGTGCCTCCTGGGCTGCTCGCTGTGCAGATGTTGTTCATCTATAAACTCTTGGGGTGCCTCCTGGGCTGCATGCTGTGCAGATGTTGTTCATCTATAAACTCTTGGGGTGCCTCCTGCGCTGCTTGCTGTGCAGATGTTGTTCATCTATAAACTCTTGGGGTGCCTCCTGCGCTGCTCGCTGTGCAGATGTTGTTCATCTGTGAACTCTTGGGGTGCCTCCTGGGCTGCTCGCTGTGCAGATGTTGTCCATCTATAAACTCTTGGGGTGCCTCCTGGGCTGCTCGCTATGCAGATGTTGTTCATCTATAAACTCTTGGGGTGCCTCCTGCGCTGCTCGCTGCGCAGATGTTGTCCATCTGTAAACTCTTGGGGTGCCTCCTGCGCTGCTGGAGTCTCGCTCAGAAAATCCCTGACCACAACCCAAATGGTCCAGGTCTCAGAATCAGTTCTTTGTATCATCTTGAGTTGTTTTTTTTTAGAAAGTGAAGGATAAATATTTATTTGTTTCCTTTAAATGTGAAAGCACAAACCTCTCACTGCTACCAGCTTAAGAAATTTTAAAGAAATTAAAATTTTCCAAAGCACGTTTTTGGTTCACTTGCCACCAGCCTGAAGGTGGCAGCCGTGTGGGTCTTTCTGAGCTCCCTGCCGGCCACCACTGCTCTGCTCGTGGGCCATGGCACTTTTCACCAGATCATGACATTATAACTCCAGCACTGCTCTTTTGAGTCCTGATTCTTTTGCTTCTCTTTTCTAATTTTTCCTATTTCTATCACAAATGTCATTCTTCTTTTCGTAACATCCTCATTTTAACAATATTAATTCTGTTGGAAAAAATAACTTTGAAATAGAGACAGAAAGAAAACTTCTTGGCTGGAATACGATTTTGAACATTTAAGAAGAATGCTAAGATTCTTGAACATATTTCCAAAACAAATGACAAGAGAGTTGCAAATCAAGATATTTACTTACCGACCTTTATCCCTGTCTCTTACCGTCTGAAACTTATAAGCACTGCCCAAGTTAAGTCAAAATTTCTTGCATAAATTATTCAAGAATAAATTATTCTTAGACTTTCTACACCCCTCTGAGACCATGTATATCAATGTGTTGTTATTTCTGCATGCATAAGAAGCTGTAAATTTCCGGTGGTCCTCTGTCTCCTCCCTGTTGGTGGGCGGCTAGTTGCGTACAGGGTCACAGAGTCTGGAGAGAAGGACCGCGGAGTAGCATTTATACATAACCTATATACATCCTCCTCCACTCATCACATTATAGACTATTCATAATATTAGCACAACATAAATTTGAAATTTATGATTGCTTTGCTCTATTCTCTAGGGATTGATATTCAGGGAAAGTGGTCTTTACCTTGTCAGGCAGAATCTAATTTTCCTGAATATTCTTATCTGCTTCTGTTTCGATATCTGGATGTAAACCTGAAGGATATGGAGATCTGTACATTACAAATGCACTTCATCAGTCCGTTCTGTCAGTAGTGAAAATTCACTGACACACCAGCATTATTTTTATTTAAATTATTAAAATTACGATGTGATTGCTGTTACTCTTCTCCCTATTACCTACTTTGGCATGTCTTTTCTTACTGGAGACTTCTTGTTCCCAATGAGCTTCCCTCTGGCTCCAGAGTCCCTTCTGTGTGTGTGTCCACAAAGGGGACGATGCTTCTTGCATGTTCCTGGGTACTTGCTGCAGCATAGATGACACTTCAGTGGAGACAGCCTGAGGGCCGTCACTCATTACTCTGTAAAAGATAGGACTGTCTGAACCTCTCCCTGGTTCATGTGCAAAAGTATGGTGTCTATCTTTTATAAGTCATACAAACCGAAACACCAGCCGCAAGTGCAGTGATTCTTAATACAGTTTGAAAAAAAATTTATCTGATCCTCTCAAAAGATTCAGAAGAATTAACAAATTACAACACCCCTTTAAGAGAAAAAGTCTTAGAGACAATAGGAATGGAAGGAACTTATGTCAACATAATAAAGGCAATATACAGCGTCTATAGTAAAAATCATCTAAATGGTAAAAAGTTGAAGAATTCCCACTTAGAACTAGAAAGGCTGTCCACTCTCACAACTTCTGTTGAATATTGACTTGAAATTTCAGCTAGAGCCACAAAAAAGGAAGATAAAAGGGATACAAATAGGAAAGAAAGAATTCAAGGTATCTCCAGTTGAAGAAGACACAATTCTATATCTAAGAGACCCCATCAATTCCACAAGGAAACTCTTAAAAGTAATAAATAAGTTCAGTAGAGTGGCAGGCTACAAAGTTATTGTTCAAAAATAAGTAGCTTTGTACACACAAAGGATGAGCAAAGTGAGAAAGACCTGAGAGAGATGATTCCATTGGCCATAGTTCCAAAAACAATGAAACACCTTGGAACAGATCTAACTAAGGACGTGTTACGACATTGTACAAGACCTGTGCAGTGGCAGCTGTAAAACATTAAAGAAAGAGATTGCAGAAGATACCAGAAGGTGAAAGGCCTTCCATGTTCCTGGGTAAGTAGAGTTAACTTTGCAAAACTTTGCAAAAATGACCATCCTACCAAAAACACTATATAGATTCCATGCAATACCAATCAAAATTTCAACCCAATTCTTCACAAAAATTGATAAAAAAAACCTCAGAATTAATATGGAAGCACAAAAGGACCAGAATAGCAAAAATAACCCCGAGTAATAAAAACTCTGCTGGAGATACTGCAATACCAGACCTTAGACTGTACTATAAATCCACAGTAATGAAAATAGCGTGGTGCTGCTCCAAACAGAAATGTAAATCAATGGATTAGAATTGAAGACCCAGCTATAAGTTCAAACACCTACAGTCAACAGATTTGTGATATAGGTGCCAAAAAACGCCATTGGAAACAGGACAGTGTCCTCCACAAATGGTGCTGGCAAAACTGGATATCAACATGCAGAAGAATGAAATTAGACCCTCATCTGTCACCCTGAATGGGAATTAACTCCAAATGATAAAAGCCATCAATGTTAGAGCAGTCACAATAAAACTCTTAGAAGAAAGAACAGGAGAGCTGGAGAGGTGGCTCAGGGGTTAAGCCTCTGTCTTGCAGGCGGAAGGTCCTGAGTTTGGATCCTAGACCCCACTTATAGACGCCGGTTGGAAGCAGGGTTTCTGGTCCTGGTAGGGCGGAGCCTGTGAATCCCGGGGCAGAGTAAACAAGGAGGAGGTGGAGGCGTCCATGGCGGTTCCTGAATTCGTCCGTGGTTCTACACACACATACATACACACACATACATACACACACGCACACAGGCATACACGCACAATTGAATAAATAATTAAAAAATTTATAAAAAAAGAATACTGTTTAAAAAAAAAGAAAGAATAGGAAGTACACTTGAACTGATTAGGCTAGGTCAGCCTTTTCTTAATAGGACCCTAAATGCACAGGAAATAATACCAACACGCAACAGTTGAGAACAAGCTTCTGTTCACCAAAAGCTATTGTTAATTGAGAAAAAAGGCAACCCACCAAGTGGAAGGAGTGGAAGAGGATCTTTGCTAACCACATATCTGATAGAAGACTAATCTCCAGAATACACAAAGAACACAAAAAATTAAATACCAAGGGGGTAACAGCCCAGTTTAAAAATGGGCTTTCAAACTAAAAAGAAACTTTACAAGATGAAGAACAAGCGTTTACCAAGTATCTTTAAAAATGCTCCACCTCCCTAGCCATTAAGGAAATGCAGATTAAAACCACCCTGGAATATCATCTCACCCCAGTCAGAATAGCTCCCTCCAGCAAATGCTGAGAGGAGGCTGGGGAGGGAGGAGGTGGGAGAGGGAGAAGGCAGGGGAGGGAATCCTCATACAAATGCAGATTTGTGCACTCATTTTGACATCAGTTTGGAGGTTCCTAAAAAAGCTGAAAATCTAAATTCCATAAATCCAATTATATCACTCCTGGGAATATTCCCCCTAAACACTACATCTTACCATTGAAAAATTAGCACATCCATGTTCATTGCAGCTCTATTCTCAATAGCAAAGAAACGGAATCAGCCTAGATGTTCAACAGTAGATGAATGGATAATGAAAATGTTACATACACACAACGGAATACTAGTCAGCTGTCAAGAAAAATGAATTAATGAAATTTATAGGTAAATGGGTGGGATAGAAGAAGTTACATTGAAAGAAGTATTCCAAACACAGAAAGACAGATACTGCATGTTCTCCTTTATAAGTGGATCCTAGCATTAAAACCTTCACAGTGATATAATCAGCAGAAATTATTATAATACAAACTGAAAGAAACATGAATCAGGGTAGAACAAGATCCCAAAAAGTGGAGACAAAAGAAGACAGACAAATAAACAGTGGAGGGGAGAAATTAGTCCTTGGACAGTGATATATCTCTTAGTACTAACCATAGATGCTTGATAGCAGACCACCATCTAAGCACCTTCTGTTACGTCCTTAGATAAGAGAAGATCTCAGCACTCAACTAGGAAACTAGCGAGGCAGAAAACTACAACTGACAAAGTGCAGAGTATCAGTGATCCTAGAATGCTCAGCTCTGATCTGCCCATCCAACTCTCTCCCATCCCAGCGTCAGGGAACCTTGTGGAAGGGGGGGCAGTAAGACTGCAGGAGTCTAAATGTGGGGAGGTATAGTGCTGGTCAGTCAGGATGGGGCTGCTGCATCCAGGAGCACCTGCGGTAAGATCTGGAGCCACCAGATCTACACAAACATAGCAACATTTCCCATGAACAAGCAAGGATGTCGCAGGAGAAACAGCTGCACTTAGTGGGAATCCAGCAGGATAGCGCAGGAGAAACAGCTGCACTTAGTAGGAATCCAGCAAGGACAGCGCAGGAGAAACAGCTGCACTTAGTGGGGATCCAGCGAGGATAGCGCAGGAGAAACAGCTGCACTTAGTGGGGACCCAGCAGGATAGCGCAGGAGAAACAGCTGCACTTAGTGGGGATCCAGCGAGGATAGCGCAGGAGAAACAGCTGCACTTAGTGGGGACCCAGCAGGATAGTGCAGGAGAAACAGCTGCACTTAGTGGGGACCCAGCGAGGACAGCGCAGGAGAAACAGCTGCACTCGGCGGGCATCTTAGACGCAGGTGCTGGACAGAAGGACAGCTTGACAGCTTTCCCACCCGTGGCTTGCTCACTGAAGGCCACGTCCACTGCCACAGAGACCTGGTGCCTGACCAGTACAGGTTCTCAGAAGGGATTCGTGTGGTCCACACATGCAGGGGCATGAGGGCGGGCGGGACGGGGACAGATGTGTGGAGAGGAGGGTAGAAGTGTGGGAGGCAGCGAGAAGGATATGGGCAGGAAATCATTTTGCTTGCATATAAAAAATTCTTAATAGAAAATAAAAAAATGATGGTCAGTAATTACTTCGCACAGGTTCCTTACGTTACACATGGATAAACTCTTCAGTGGGAGTCAAGACGCTTAAAATGAGAAGCCACTGACTTCATTCCCGGGCCTTATCACGGGCGGAAGACTTTTGATGGCGATGTGGGGCATCTCCTACATTTGGGGAGCCTCCGTCCTGTCTCCTGCTGACCCTGTCTTCACCTCCTGGGCGTGGCAAGTGTTTCCTTTCCCACCTTCCTTGGCCACAGAGGAAGGCACCGTCGGGAGGAGGTCTGTCTGGAAGTTCAGTGTTCTCTGTCTACTTAATGTTCGGGTGAGAGTCTCTTCTGTGATCTTCAGCTCCTAACATTTGCAGAAACCCTTCAGGTGTTTGTGGCGCTATGTGTCATGAGAAAGATCTTAATAGAGTTCTATTAATATCTTCCAATCTGCAGCATTGTCTGCGAACCTGTCTGCACTCAATTTTGTTGTCCTGAGCACACTATGTCTTATTAATACACACTTCAACTGAGAGAAAATTATAATTCAGGCAATTTGTCATCTGCTGTCTTCCTGACCATCCTTGATAAGTTTTCATTTGAGACCTCTGCATATTAAAGTATAAACAAACACTCAAATCTGCTTGACTCAGATCTGTTTGTGATTTAGGATGACTCAAAGCCCTGGCTCCTAGCTGGGCAGGCAAACCAGGAATGATTTGCAGTATTAGAGGCAGGATGTCTAAGACTTGGAAAAACTGCAGCTAGAACCCAGCACTACTGATTCACACCAAAGAGTCCAAAATATAAAAAAACAAGTCAAGACTGATAATGGTGAGCACAGGTCACAGCTGTGTACAGGAGAGTCTACCAGACACACTTCATCCCAACACTGAGCAACAGGTCACAGCTGTGTAGACAGGAGTCTACCAGACATGCTTCATCCCAACACTGAGCAACAGGTCACAGCTGTGTAGACAGGAGAGTCTACCAGACACACTTCATCCCAACGCTGAGCAGCAGGTCACAGCTGTGTAGACAGGAGAGTCTACCAGACACGCTTCATCTCAACGCTGAGCAGCAGGTCACAGCTGTGTAGACAGGAGAGTCTACCAGACATGCTTCATCTCAATGACAACAGGTCACAGCTGTGTAGACAGGAGAGTCTACCAGACACGCTTCATCTCAATGACAACAGGTCACAGCTGTGTAGACAGGAGAGTCTACCAGACATGCTTCATCCCAATGCCAGCAACAGGTCACAGCTGTGTAGACAGGAGAGTCTACCAGACACGCTTCATCCCAATGCAGAGCAACGGGTCACAGCTGTGTAGACAGGAGAGTCTACCAGACACGCTTCATCTGAATGCCAGCAGGTCAGAGCTGTGTAGACAGGAGAGTCTACCAGACACACTTCATCCCAACGCTGAGCAGCAGGTCACAGCTGTGTAGACAGGAGAGTCTATGAGACACACTTCATCCCAATGCCAGCAACGGGTCACAGCTGTGTAGACAGGAGAGTCTACCAGACACGCTTCATCTCAATGCCTGCAACCGGTCACAGCTGTGCAGACAGGAGAGTCTACCAGATACACTTCATCCCAACGCCAGCAGCAGGTCACAGCTGTGTAGACAGATGAGCCTACAGTATATTGTGAAAGATGGGAAAGTGTTCTTTGAGATTTGTTGACCAGTAAAAGAAAAGACAAATCTTCAACTGTGTATGTGAAAAACAGGGCCAAAGAGCTTATCAGAAAGCACAGGCCTTGACTACAAAGGAAAATATTTCTTGCATGTTGGAAAGCATGGAGGGTCAATGTGGATGTTGCTTCAGCTAAGCCAGAGAGAGACAAGAGAGGAAATTAGCAGACTGCAAGCGACCATGACTCCGGTAAAAACGCATTAGCTGCGCTCGATGGAGTCAAAATATCCATGAAACGACAAATAGACCATATGCCTGGTTTGCAAGGAAAGGATATTGAGCGGTAATAGCGATCTCACAGAGGAATCGCAGCAAATGAAGCCACTGCTTTCCTGACCTTTCCCAACAAGCACATGCGCGGAAAATGTGACGAGAAAGAAGTGATAAAACAACGTAAAGAAACCACAGAAACAGACGGAAAAGCAGAGTCCAGCACTGAAGTGTGGTAAACGTGCCAAAACGGGGAAGGATCAGATGTGGTGGAGAGTGATCAAGTGCAGGAACAAAGCTTGCAGCTCCGCGGGAAGCAAGGCAAGGTGGAGAGGGCCGCGGGCTCTGAGAACGCACAGGAGGCGGGAAGGACGGCTTCGGAAAAGTCCGTTTGACAGCGACAAAACACATGACTGTTCTGAACAGCAATTCCACAGGGTCAGTGGGGCCAAGATAAACAAGCACACACGAGACATCCACATCCATCAGAATAAAGTGCTGAAAGCATTCTTGTCTAAAGTCGCAGAAGGGTGAATGCAGAGGAGAGAGATCCCATCCCGGATTCACTCCTGGGAAAACTGTCAGCTCACGTTGTGTAGACAAATAAACTACCAACATGAATGGATCATTTCTCTTGGTAAATGGAAAGAGAAAGTTCTTAACCACCAGATCTACCATGAAAAAATTACCCAGAAGCTTAAAGCATTAAAGAGCAACAGACAGTTTCAACAAATTCTACTTTTCTCCTGCTCTCAAAATATACTAGGGTGTTTGTTGTCCAAAGCAAACATAGATAAGATACGCGCAGCAGCCGTAAGGATCAGGGATAGCAAAGCAGATAGTTAGACAATGCAGCCAGACTGGTGACCCGGACGGAGCACACTGCTTAGTCAAGAAGAACTTGACAAGAAGAAAATAAACAGCTCAAAAAGCAAAATGCAAATTAAAATTGCATATTACAACAGACACAAATATTCAAGACACAGGGAAAGAGGAAGATGTTGAACAGTTTCATTGAAATAACAAATACAAATTTAGTAGTGAAATTGTCGACCTGTGAAGAGCTTTATCAATCATGAGGGTAGTCTATATGGCCTAAATGACGTGGCGGAAGGCAGGGAATGTCAAATTAGAGTGCTTTACAAGGAGGAAACTGTATTCTGTACGCTGTCTTCTTAAAAACATGAAGTGACAGATCCACGAGAATGCACTGATTATCTTTCTGGTGCTGTGAGACCCTAAGGCAAGGACTTTAGGGAGAAGGAGCTTGCTTTGGCTGCGGTTACAGAGGGAGATACCATCCATTACAGGGAAGGCAGCAGGATTTGCAGGCGGCTTAGGTCACATACATCATGGAGATGAGAGATCAAACTGGAAACTACCAGAGCAGACGCCTCCCAGAAACAGGGCGGAACTACCCAGCTTCAAGCCCCTCCCCGGCGTGTCCTCCTGCAGCAAGGCCCCACCTCCTAACGTGCCATGACCTTCCCAAATAACAACTAACAGTTCAAACACACGAAGACCCTGGGAGCTAATTCACATTCAAACCATGACAGAGAATAAGGAAACTGTTCGCCACGTGATTCCTAAAACAGAAAGATGAGTAACTATGTTAATATCAGACCAGACATGCATCTAAAGAGATTTTATGAGCGAAAAAGAAAATATATACCACAGATGCCTGAACCCCACTAGAACAGACGACCCAGAGGGAACCCCGGAACCCACAGACCCTGATGACCAGCAGGTGGGAGGAAATGGCTGGATACAGGAGGGAGGCATGGGGCTTTGAGCACTAAGCCCACCTTAGATGTCTAAACTAAACGTAGCTGTCAGTTTACTCCCTTGTACAATAAACATATTAATGCTACAAAAGAAGGAAAGATTATTTCACAGGTACCTCCACAGACAGTGACAGACTACACAGCACACTCACTCCCAGCTTCTGAGGTCACCTGACCCGGGGCAGCCAACCTGAGAGGGACCACGGGTCGCACAGAGAGCAGCACAGAAAGCCTGCCTGTCAGGGAGCAGCCGCGCACCTGCAGAGGCTGACCGGGAGCTGCTGAGTGTTGCCAGCGGGAGAAACAGCCGCCCCCCGAGCTGGGTCCCCCGTAGCTGGGTCCCCCGTAGCTGGGTCCCCCGTAGCTGGGTCCCCCGTAGCTGGGTCCCCCAGCTGATGCCCCCCTCTAGCTGGGGCCCTGCCTGGGGGGCTCCCTGCCTGGGGGGTCTTTACATGGGGTGTCCTGTGGGTCTTTCTCTGGGGATCCCTGCTTGATGACCCTTGTCTGGGGTTACCTGTCTCCCCTACTCTCAAGCTCGGCTTGGTGCCCTTGTGTTCCAATGGTTCATGACTCCTCCTATTTGACTTTCGCTTGACTCTCGAAAGCCTATTCTATGTTAATTCTAAAGATTTACATTTCTTTCCTAAACTCCAGCATTCTCACGTTTTTAGCACCCTAAGTATATGGTGGTAATTCGGACACCACTGAGTCGCCTCTGCCTACCGCTGTGGTACTTCCGCTGAACATGTCACCCACTTGTTTTACCCACCCGCAGAGCTCGCTCCGACTTCTGCCTGTGACCAACTTTGCGTCCCCCCAGCCCAGCCCTGTGTCTCACCCTTCAGGGCGCCCTGTTCTCAGCCACAGTGTAATGTCTGGTCTGATAACTACGTGGTCACAAGGTGTCCTCACCTATGATCTACGCGTGATGGGCAGAAAGAGAGCACGTTCTCTGTTAACCACGCGGGAAGGGGCACTGGGAAATTATCACTGTTAACAACAGTCACATTTGACCAAAACAAAACAAGACGAGACATCCTGCTGACATGTCTTTACTGCAAAGATTCAGAGACAAACTCGATAGTCAATAAAATAGCATCAAACACCCATTTAAAAAAATAAGAGCATCCTAAGTACAAATGAAGGGATGTTTTTACTTTCTTTTTATAGTAGAAAAAGCATTTACTTTTAGATCGAGCATGAGGATTCCTATTTGTCTGTAAGCGACAGAAAATTAAATGCGTTAGGAAGTGACTGCCACAGGGCAGGGAATGCAAGACACCAAGAGACCTCCACGAGTGGAATGTTGTCTCCTCTGGGGACCTGGGGGTCATTTCCAGCCACACTCCTCTCTTCGCCTTCTCCAGTGTGAGTCCCTCGGGCTTTCGCCGGGAGCTAGCATCAGCTCCAGGAAGGTGCTCTGTCCATAGTCATGCGCCCTGACGGGCCGGCCGAGGTGACCACTGCTGGCCCATTCAGCATGGCCCCTGCTCCAGGGCCAGGAGTGCAGCGCTTCCTTGATGTGTCAGCCCGGAAGGAGGGTGGGCGCTTGCTCATCAGCAAGGAGGGACCCGATGCCCTCAGGAAAGCGCAAGTCACCACACGTGTTTTCCACACACAGTGGGGGTGATCTGAAACCTCTTGGTCAGCACTGAGTGGGGAGCAGGCAGATGTCTCGCTGGGCTTGTGGATCAGTCTAATGCAAAGTCGTTCCTGGCTTTCCTGTGAATAGCATCTAAAGCAATGTGCTGTCGTTTTACTTGTATTTGCTCTTCTTCACATGAACATACTGAACGGAAGGCAAAAGGGGCAAACCAGAGGGTGGACTGCACGCAACGCAGCCGTGCACGGGCCGCAGCGCACGGCATCCACAACACTGTCACAGCAAAACCCTCTGGTTGTCCAATAAGACAATTTGAAAATTAAAGCCAAAAAGTGAAATTGTTAATTTTCACAAAGAATTGCTATGAATATTGGAAGATGTAAGTCCTTGTTCAAGTGAAAAGAGAAATATATCTGAAAAGAATTTTCAAGTATGTAGATCCCATTTTGTGAATTATTTTGCAATAAGTAACATAATCTAATTAAAATGTTTCTGTGCCAGAAGCGTATTTTTGATAATAAAATGTGTAAACCGGGGTATTTTAAAAACTGATGCAATGAGAGGGAAGGAAGTATCTGGATAATCATGAGAGAAGTGCTTTCCCTAAATGCCTGGAAGCCCAGAACTCCAAAGAATGACGTCTTTCTGTCAAGGGCTGCGCTTTCTTGCTTGTTCTAGAGAAATGTAGAGAGATATGTTTTTAGGAAAAAAATATGGAAATTTTCATAAAGTGATCACATTGATTCTTAAATTCATTCTTTGATTTTCAAGTGCTCGTATGTGTTGGCTACATGCGTGGGCGTTTCCTTGTTCACGTGTGGGGGGCACATTCACGTGCAAGTGCATGTGAAGGCTTGAGATTGACATTGGAGACTGTGCTCAGTCACTCTTCCCGTGAGACAGGGTCTACTAATCAAACCCAGAGGCAGCCGATTGGGTAGCCTGGGGAGCTCCTTCCCCGGCTCTGTGTTTGCGTGCATGCTCTTACTGCCACGTCAGGGATCCTGCTTTGAGACACTTTTCTCACTGAAAAACGAATTTAAAAACCAACTCAGAAGGAAGCTTAGGGATTGTTTTATTCCATTCTTAGGGGAAATGCCAGTGGGCGGGATACCTTGGCAGCTGTCGGGAGGAAGGTTAATAAGTGGGAAAGAAAGTCACGTCTTTTGAGACAGGGTTTAAGAAGGTAGGTAGGCCCAGCATCGGATCTTGGCGAGCAGCTGCAGGGGCTGGGAGTCTTCAGATCAAGAGTGGGAATGTCCAAATGTCAGGCCCACCTAGGATTTGGGCTGGTACCTGAAGAAACGACAGAAAAGGGGAATGGAAAAGCCGAGATCTGTAAACAAGTGCATGCAGCAGGCTGCTCTGGGTTATATAAATGCATGATCTCATTAGGGAGATACATTTCCTCCCTTTTCTGGCATGTCTTCAGGTGAATCAGTTTCCCAGGGGCTGTCTCTGGTCAAGTGATTCACAGGTTCAGTTAGATTCGCTCTTAAGGGGAGAGACGCTCTGTGCTAATGTTCCATTCTTTGGGGGCAGATCAGAGTGTTATTTTCCCACCAGAGGTAGAAATCGACTCCATAATGTTGACCAGAGAAGGCAGCTTTCCTTAAATGGGCCTCCGCAAAGCCCTCAAGCCCCCCACCTTTCCCATGGTGTGTGGAATCTTGAGTACAGGTTGCTGTGACACCTCCTTCTTTCCTGTTTGCAGGAGACAAGATCTGGGGCCAACATATGTAATAACAGATGTGAGGTACAAATAAATTTGTGTTACCCTATACAAGTTAGGTTTGTTATATATTATATATAGACTGAATGCTTACATATATTCACAAATAGGAAGTTAAATTCTCTACTTCATAGCAAGTAAGTAAATAATCCTTAATGTTATTTTTATGCAGTTTTGCAGTTTAAGTCATCTGTTCCTTTTGAATTCTGTAAGAGCAGAAAATACCCCAAGGAGGATGGAATGTTGGTCTGAAGGCACTGGGAAGTCGTGTGCAGAAACTCTCGGTTCTGCCAAGCACGAAGGACACATTTAGAGAGACAAGAACCCCCCACGCTCCATGCTGCTGGGTGGAGACCACCTGAGATCTCGTTGCTTAGCAGAAGGACGAGAGCGAGCTGCTGTGAGCAGCATGTCTGCTGCACTACTGCTTCGCCTGATCTCCAGGCCCTGAGAAGCCTGGACTGTCGTTCTGAAAGGTCCCTTTATGTGTGGAAGATGTTCTACGAGGCGGGAATCCCAACTCAGCTTCCATACTCGGTGCCGCGCGCGCGCTCTCTGTCTCTCTCTCTCTCTCTGTCTCTTTCTCTCTTCCTCTCTCTCTCTCTCTCTGTCTTTTTCTCTCTTTCTCTCTCTCTCTCTCTCACACACACATGCATGCACGATATATGTATATGCATATGTGTTACTTCTACTGTTTATTTTTAAACTTTATTCTGAGAACCTATGCAGACTGGAGAAAAGTTGTGGCTACTCCCATATGGAATCAATTTCAGATTGTAAGAACACAGCTGTGAACACAGGAATCATGATCTTTAGAAACTGGCTAGTGTTTTAGCAAATTCTCCAGGCAGATTTGTTTTTCCTTAGGTTAAAATTGCCAATCAAGTAAGAAAATATGTAAAAGCTAACAGTGCACTCATTTCTGTTTCTTGTGATTAGCGTTCCAGTGTTAATGACACACCCAAGCTGGTTACCACCGGCTTAGAGAATGAACCAGCGGAGGGCAGGAAGCTCCCAGAACAATTAGCTCGCTCAGCCCCAGGTGGGCAAAGCTTGCTTTCCTATTCATCATGAAATCATGAAAGATCAGTTTTTTATGCTGATCTGACTAGGGAAATTTATCCTTAGCCTGCCGACCTTCCGTTCTGATTTTGACCTGAACATGCAGGGAAAAGGCAGATATCTCATGGAGAATGAAGATAATAACAGGCACATAAATGACCCTCTGTCAGGCCTGGGGGTGTCTCAAGAGTCTTTCCAAGTGGTTATTAAAGTTGAAATATCAGATTTCTGCATTGGACACAGCAGAGCACCATGTGCCCAGCGATATTTGTAAACAAACTATGACAGCAAAGACCTTGAGATCTTGTCTCTGTGTGCTATCCCACGGAACAAAAAGATTCTGTCTTTCTGCTATTGTCAAGGCTGCAACCTCTTGAGGGAAGGGTGGGGAGCAGGAAAACTAAAGTCCTCTGTGCAGAATTGTAGCTCAATTTGCAAGTGAGAATTTTTAGCTCAAATATTCCAAGTCAGCGTAATAGCACCATTGGATCAGGAAAGACTAGTTCTGACTGGATTATTTGGAGTAGATGTGCTACCCGTGGGCTGCTAGGATATTTATGAATGAAGCACTCTTGCTCTGGAGTCTGTCTAATCTGTAGGAAAATCCATGCGGAAGGGCCAGTGGGCTCTTTCTTGTAGTCACAGAGTCTCTGGGTCTCATTCTTTACTGGGGTTCCATGAAATCCCTCTGGGGTTCCTTGTGATCTCTCTCCCTGCATTTCACATGGAAAAATACTGTTCTTGTGGGGAGACAGCTTGTAGCACCTGAGGTCCCTGGACAATCTGAGTCTTTTGTAGAACAGACTGTGAAGTTTTCCACACAGAAAGCATCCCTTGCAAACACTTTTGTGCAACATCTTTTGTTTGTGTAACAGAAATCTGAAATTGTCTGACACTCAATAAAGTTGTAATATTCATGTTTTATTCTAAGCCCAAAGATACTGCTTTCAGTATCTTTGGGCTTAGAATAATGTTGCCATTTTTAAAGGAATGAACATTCTAAAATAGTATGGAGAAAGCCACATGGACTCTGCAATGCCTGTCTCCATAAAGGCATAAGAACGCTCTCCAGCCACTGGCCAGGGGTCTATGCTCCTGCCGGTCACAGGCAGACGATGCTGGGAGACAGGAAGATGTCTACGACACTCCCAGAGCCAGGTGTAATCGCTGTTTTGTACCTCAGTGAACTATTTTCTCTCCAGAGATGTCTGGTCCAAGTGAAAGGAGTCATTTCTTATTAAATTAGAATGGTGCTCTTCTTTGCAAAAGCCCTGGTAAATTTAATCTGCAGCAGGGGAGAGAGTGACTTGATTTTATTTTATTTCTTCCTCCACAGCTGGACCGTCTCCATGATCAGCAGACTCTTGACTAGGATTTACCTCTAAATGTGTGAAAGGTGCATTTACATTTGCCTGAGGCAGCCCCAAGAGGTCTGCTGCAAAGATGCTAGAGGAACACTGGCCTTTATTCTCTTTGTTAAACATCTAAGTTGTGCATCTTCTCTGCTGATGGGTAAGAATTCTCTCTTAAGTGTCTTTGTACATGAAGGTCTTTTCCCAAGCTCCCTCTTCAATTAAGTCATTTAACTAATTTTCTGTCATGCCTTCCCATGTCATTTTAACTGCTTAATTTATAATAACTCATGGTCTTGATTACTGCCTTGGCCATTTGGGGCGTTTTCCACTTTCTTATGAATTCTAAAAGTCATTGAGTAGGATACGGGGCTTTGTCATCAAGCTGAATTATTGATAAATTTGGAGGAAACGGTTTCCTTTCGTGATAGGTAGCCACACAGAGCGACGGTATCTTTTAATTCACCCACAGCTTTTATTTCCTTTACTGATCTTTTATGACTGCTTCATTAAATATATTTTCTATTTTATTGGCAAGAGCTCACTGGTTTCTTGGACAATATATCCTGGCACACAGTGCTTCATTCTAGATTTTGCCAGATTCCGTTATATGCTTTTCAGCAAAGTAACAGTTTAAGTTTCATGAACATGGCGTTGAGCACCTCTGTTAACTAGGAGACAAGAAGTCAATGACATGCTGGGGTGTGACCACACACAGGAAACCCCTGTCTTGCAGTAGGTTCCCTGCACTGCTGAGTATACTGCTCCCAGAAGACACAGACCACCAAACAAGGGTTCGTGCCAAGTGTCCAGTGTCCCCAGAGGAGCAATGGGTCAGGGAGGCCCCAGGCCCCAAATGCAACTGGTGCTTGCTGTGCTCTTGGTTGTCCGTCAGAACTAGTTGTTACGACCTTATTGCCTTTTATAATGCACAGTTGGCTCTATGATAAAGGAAAATCAAGTTGGAAAGTGCTGCAAAACTCTATCCTGCCAGCTAGCCTGCGCAGAGCATGTAGGCTCCTCAGGCAAGGATACCAGTGATCTTGCCCAGCTGCTAACTGCAAATCACAAGACCACCTTAGGCACCAGGTGCCCACTGGTGCACTAGTGGCCTTTGTGGGGGTGATTAGAGCCTCTGTCTAACTGGACTTGAGATCTTCACCAGGAAGAATTCACGTCTGGTACTGTAAACACAGTATGAAACCCATGAGGCCCGAGGGGGTCTACTGCATCTGCCTATGCCACATTGACGTAGCATCGATCTGCCTGCCACATAGTATTTTTACAGCCAGAGGCAAAGGCCTGTCTCATCCTTAATCACAAAGCTTCCCTTCACAGACACTGGAGGTGTGAGCATAGCACACAGAGGCGGAATCGTCAAGGAATCACTTTATTAACGAAACACACCCCTGATCTTGCATTTGTCGCCCACACAAGGAGGGCTGTTCTGCTGGGCATCTAGCAATGACACAACTGACTACATTGTATTTTCAAGCTTTTCTGTTACATTTTCAGTCAATGATATTAATGGCTGTTGATAGCAGGTAAGCAGCTTGGGTTTGTTATATGTGGTGTGAAGTTTCCGCAGAACGGATCATGCCCTTTCCAAGCTGGCTGGGGTCACTAACCTGGTCCCATTCCCTGGGGAGCCAAGACAGTGGAGGGAGGTGAACCTCAAAGGCGGACTCTCTTCAGCAGCTTCTGCGTTAAGTTTGAAACCTGGATTCTGCTAGGTGAGGAATAAATCCTTCTGTGATCAAATCAGAAAGCTGGCTGGTGCTGCTAGTCAAGTTCCTTGCTCCCTAATCAAGTGCACACGTGTGTAAGTGTGTGAGTGCATGTGTGTGCAGTATGTAAGAGAGTGCACATGTATGTGTGAGTGCATGTAAGTGTGTGAAGTATGTAAGAGTGTGTGCAAACATATGCGTGTGAGTGCATGTAAGTGTATGTGTGCATGTAAGTGTATGTGTGTGCAGTAAGTCAGAGTGTGTGCACATGTATGTGAGTGCATGTAAGTATACATGTGTGTAATATGTAAGAGTGTGCACATGTATGTGTGAGTGCATGTAAGTGTATGTGTGCATGTAAGTGTATGTGTGTGCAGTATGTAAGAGTATATGCACATGTAAGTATGTGAGTGCATGTAAGTATACATGTGTGTAGTATGTAAGAGTGTGCACATGTATGTGTGAGTGCATGTAAGTGTATGTGTGCATGTAAGTGTATGTGTGTGCAGTATGTAAGAGTATATGCACATGTAAGTATGTGAGTGCATGTAAGTATACATGTGTGTAGTATGTAAGAGTGTGCACATGTATGTGTGAGTGCATGTAAGTGTATGTGTGCATGTAAGTGTATGTGTGTGCAGTAAGTCAGAGTGTGTGCACATGTATGTGAGTGCATGTAAGTGTATGTGTGTGAGTGCATGTGTGTGCAGTATGTAAGAGAGTGCACATGTATGTGTGTGAGTGCATGTAAGTGTGTGTGTGAAGTATGTAAGAGTGTGTGCACATGTATGTGTGTGAGTGCATGTAAGTGTATGTGTGCATGTTAGTGTATGTGTGTGCAGTAAGTCAGTGTGTGCACATGTATGTGAGTGCATGTAAGTGTATGTGTGTGAGTGCATGTAAGTGTATATGTGTGCAGTAAGAGTGTGTGCACATATATGTGTGTGTAAGTGTATGTATATGCATGTATGTGTGTGCATGTATGTAAGAGTGTGTTTATGAATATAAGCTGTGTGAATATATGTAAGAGCAGCATGTTCATATAGGTGAGTGTATGTGTACATAGATGTGAATGTATGAAGAATGTATACATGTATATAAGTGTATGTGCATATAAGAGTATGTGTACATGCATGTAAGTGTGTGGGTGCATGTATGTAAGAGAGTGTATATGGATGTAAGTTGTATCAATGTATGTAAGGGCATGCATGTATGTAAGGGTGCATGCATATAACAGTATTTATGTAAGAGTATGTATGTATGTGTGTAAGTATACATGTGTGTAGATGTGTGTGTATGTATGTAATTGTGTGTGCATGTATGTAACTACACATGTGTGTGAATGTAAAAGTCTGTGTGCATGTATATAAGGGTGTGTTAGTGTAAATATATGTGTGTGCATGTGTGTATATGTATGCAGGTGGGAATATATAAGGGTGCATATAAATCTGCATGTGTATAAGTATACATGTATGTAAAGGTGTGTATACGTGTGGATATATGTAAGAGTGTGTGCATCCATATAAAAGTATATATCTGTATATAAGTGTGTGTAAGTATACATGTATATAAGGGTGTGTGTTCATGTGTGTGCATATATGTAAGAATGTATGTATATGAGGGCATGTATTTATCTGAGTGTGTAACTGTGCATGTGGGCACATGAGTCTAAGTACATAGACATTACGTGTGATTGTGTGTGTACATGTGTAAGCAGTCTTTTGTGCCATTCAGATATATTGGCACAAATATAGATTTTTCACACAGTACAACACAAAAAAATTATGATAGCCTGTGTTTCCCAGGTTGGAACAAAATCTTTTTTATAACAAGTTTTAAAATGTCTATAGTTGCTCTCCTGATATTTTAGAAATCACATGACATCAGAAGTTGCTATCATTTTGTTTCATTCATTCAGAAGTTCATAAAAGTGCCAGTTCATCAGAATGGATTCCTTGCCTGCCGCAGCAGAGTGGGCTGTGTGAGCAGATGCCTGCCGGTTGTTCCTCCCTTGGCGCCGACGCCTCATGACTCTTCCTCTGAACACAGGAGAGGTTGCAATTCCTTGCTTCTCACGCTCCTTCCAAGGCCTGACACTGGTTTGTGGCTGGCTAATAGATGCAGATTGGTATTTCACGGGGCACTCCACGGCTTGTTTATTTTTGTCGTGGAGGGTGCTTTGCCCAAGCGGCTGAACGCAGTAAGCAAGCACAGACTTTCCTCTGGAACTTCAATGGTGGTGCCTGTTGTTAGAAGAGAGGTAATTGTGCAGCCAGCAGACTTCACGATGCCTTTCTAGGGTGGCATTTTTTTCAGAAGGAAAATGGGAGCTATGTCAATGACTGCCGAATCCACTCGCTGGGTCTGATTTTGCAAGCAGAGTTGCAAACAAGCCATCCTGGAAAAGCCTTTTGAGGACATTTTCCTTCTTCAATTGTTGTCAAATGCCAAACTCCCAGGGTTACTGGCAGACTCAATTAGGAGATAAATGCTTGATACCCAAACTGGTTAATTACGCCCATTACTACTCACCAAATAAAATTATATTAACATCCGCAAACAAGTAAACACCGCTGGCCGTGTGTGCAGCTCGGTCTCGTGAGACTGCCACTCTGGGAGCGGCACCCTCCTTCCCTCGGCAGGACCTGTACCGGCCCCTCTTCTCCAAGAGCCAGGAGCACAAAACTTCTGTTTTTCAAAATGAACACTTTGGCTCCAACTCCAGCACCAAGAATCCCACTTCAGTAGCTTTTTCAAAGCAGAATTGGCCAACTGAGTGCATTAGAGTCTTTGCAATTAGGGTGTTCACACCACCCAGCTGCAGAGCCAAATGTGGGGCTGCTTTGTTCCAGATTTAAAAAAATGAAAAGACGCTTCAGTTTTGCTTCTTTCAGATTTGTTCTCCTTTGCTTACTTGATAATTGTGCTTGTAAATTAACCAATCACTCAACTGAGTGAAAGTCGTCAACATAAACACACACTTTGCACATTGTTTCTATTCAAGTCTCAGGCTGCGTCACCACCACGCGAGATCTCGCTGGCTGACCTTCATCACTGGGCCCAACCCTTCAGCTCTGGAAGCCTCCTCCTCCTCCTCTCAGTACTTAGCATCTGTCCTCAGGTGCTGGCTCGACAGACCCACAGAAACCCGCAGAAGAAAGAATGCTGTCTTTATGTTGCTCTGATTCCTCTCTTTCAAGTTTTGAAACTTATATCTGTTCATTACAAAACTACTGTATGTGCACACCTGTGTGCATGTGTGTACGTGTGTGGGAGGGGGTGGGGAGATGGAGCGTGTCTGCCTGTAGGTGT
Source organism: Typhlomys cinereus (assembly GCA_023101885.1). Taxonomy (NCBI): domain Eukaryota; kingdom Metazoa; phylum Chordata; class Mammalia; order Rodentia; family Platacanthomyidae; genus Typhlomys; species Typhlomys cinereus. The sequence continues at coordinate 922,626 of JALPQD010000361.1, read as the reverse complement.
GTGTGTGTGTGTGTGTGTGTGTGTGTCTGTGCATGTGGGTAGATGGGGTGTGTCTGCATGTGCATGTGTGTCCACATGAGTAGATGGGGTGTGTCTGCCTGCAATGCATATGGAGGCCAATGTCAGGTGTCTTCCTCTATTTTCCTTATTTTCGGGGTCAGGGTCTGAATTGAACCTGGAGCTTGCCTGTGTGACCTCCCGTCCTGCCAGCACTAGAGAACCTGCCATCTCCATCCCTCTGACCCCTCCACACTGGCACTGTGCACACCCAATGCCATGCTAATCTCACACAGTGCTGGGATCTGAGCCCGGGGCCTGGGCTTACACAGCAAACCCTTCACTGCAGAGACAATTCCAGAGCCCTGTTCAAATTTTGGAGACGTGTCCTTTCTCCATGCCCAGGCTGGCCTTGACTATGATCCTCCTGCCGCAGCAGCCAAGCTTGCTCCGCGTCCAAGGATCCCCGTCATCTGCAAAGCAAGGCCCAGCAGCGCAGAACACGATCCCTTTACTCTAAGCAACTGTGCTAATTCTCCTGTCCACGTGCTTTGTGCCTGTGTCCTAGATCCCAAAGAAAGGACTGCGGACTCCTTTAAGGCCATTTCCTGCTTGTCAAAGGTTTGACGTCCTCTTTCTCATGTTTGTGTCCACTTCAACAAATAATAATATGACATGACAATATATGATATATACATGTTGTATTAGTCAGGGTTGTCTAAAGAGACAATCTATAGAATGTAATATATATAAATAAGTTCAATAAAATACCTCACGATAAAAATAGTATCATTAAGATCCTGAGACGGTCTCAAGCCTTTGCTCCTCTGGAGAGTCGAAGACGCTGGGTTCAGATGTGGTGAAGAACAGCTGGGCTTCGATGTCAGCGATGAACAGTGAGCAGCAGCAAGGCCTAGAGACCAGGCTCCAAATGCAGCAGGAAACGCAACATGATGGAAAAGGTGAATCTCCGTCAGCCAAGGACGGAGGCGGCAGCAGCGGCAGCAACAATGAAGGCCACGGCGCTCTAAAAGGGAACGACGCTCAAAGCGTGGACTGCACAGCAAGTCGACACAGGATCAGGGAAGAGCAAGTCCCTCCTCCTTGCACCTCCTATAATCTGGTCCACCACTGGAAAGAACCGCCCACTATGGGCTGGCTCTCCACAGACAGAACCCTTCAACCATTAACCTTCCACAGCTGTGCCCAAACAGCCTGCAACTGTCAAGTTGACACCACAATACAACATAACATACATCAAAAGCTATATGTTGGAATGTTTCTGAGCTTTCTTCTCCGCTCCAGCTGCCTCCCCTCCCATGGAACGTACTTTAATAGTTTTCAATAGATAGAAACCCAGGGGCTGAATTATGTTCTTCAATGCTGTCTTCACTCCTTAGGTTGGATCTTTTAAACTGCTAAAAATAATTTGCACTAAAATCCAGTTTCAAAAATTGTGAGCCTTTAATTTGAGTTGACTTAAAATTTTGAAGAAATATATTTTTAATACTTCTATATTTAAGTCTTCCTGGTAATTTATCTACAGTTATTTGAAGCTTGTTTTATGCATTTATTTACTGAGAGTGAGAAATAGAGAAAGATCAGAGAAAAACAGAGTCAGAGAGAGAGACAGACAGACAGAGACAGAGAGACAGAGAGACAGACAAAGAGACATACAGACAGAGACAGAGAGACAGACAGGCAGACAGGGAAGGGAGGCTCCTTGTGTCGTGGTGCATCCAGAAGGCTGCACGGCTGTCGCTTCTCCCCTTCACTGTGTTTTCTGGAGACTGAGCTCCGCTCTCCAGGTCTGCGCACACGTATTGCTGAGTCAGCTCCGCGGCTCCTGGTTATTTGAAGTTTTGTGACACACGTGAAACTGTCATTTTTGGACTGAGGAGATCGCTCAGTAGGTGGAGTGTCTGCCACTCAAGCGTAAGGACCCACATAAAGAGCAAGCCTGGCATCCCCCGTGGTGCCCCAGGGCCGGGAGGGCGGGGATGGGCAGATCCCTAAGTTCTCTGGCCAACCCGACCAGCAGGAACTGTGTGTGCTGCAGGCCCAGCTAGAGACCCTGTCTCAGAAAATGCAGTGAAAGTGCTTCAGGACGACACCCACGGTGACCTCGTGCGCAAGCATGTGTGCACGCAGGAGCATGCACACACATACACCACACACAGCGCACACACACCGTCTTCATGAAATAACATTGATTTTTCTTGCTTCTCGATGAGGAGCCAAAGAGTTCTGCTTTGAGATGCTTCCAATGTAACTTTGTAGCTCTTTGTACTTGAAAGTATTGGAATTCAATAAGTTTCACACCTAGGTAGTTGGAAGTCCAGTAAATTCTCTAATGTCTGAAGCCAAAGGTTTCCCCTCCTGTGACCTCACACCCGGGTGAGCTCCAGGCCCTCCTCCTGCCGAGGCCTGGAAGGCACAACCCTGCACGGAGAACAGTCCTCAGAGGGGCCGAGATCGCCTGCAAGTGCATCTTCTCTGAGCTCTTGCTCCTTCGCATCTCATTCTAGCAACCAGACAACTCTGCAGACACGGAGGAGCATTGCATCTGCACTGAGTTCTCGGCGCTCTTCATCCTGTGCAAGCGTGAACACCGGATCTACAGATGTTCACGTATCTGCACTGGAAGCAGCATGATTTCCTCATTAGAATGCCTAGTGTTAAATATATGTCTATTTCCCAGACATTATTCAATTGTAATATTATGTCATTTCTTCTACCATTACATAAAGTGTTTTCTTTCTTTTCCCTGGTGGGGGAGGCTGTGAGATTACGAGACAAGGTCTCAGTCTATAGTCAGGATGACCTGGAGCTCCCTAGGTGGTCCAGGGTGACTTCAGACTAGTGCTGCCCCTCCTGCCTCAGAGTTGTCATAAAACTTGGACCTCCAGGTTTGGATTAGGTTTTATTTAAAGATCTGCTTTTGTTACCTAGAACAATATAATATAGGTGTACCCCAGATTCTACATTGCTTAAAGAATGAACGAGCGCATGGAGGATCTGGTTTTGCTTTTAAGGCTGAGTGAAGCAGTATCCAGAAAGTTGTCTTCAGTCGCTAGTGACATCTTCAAGTGAAAGGAAAAAGTAACCAGTGATTGTTCCAACGGAAGCAGAAAAGTGAATGTTTTGAACAGAAGTAAATCTGTAAGGATCCTTGGAATTGAGATTCTTTAGAACAAATGTGTTTTCTCTGAATGTCCGCTGCTCCATGGCACAATTCCTCTAATATAATAACAGAGCAGGCCACCTAATCTAATGCAAGCCACACGCTGAGGGAGTGAAAAGACTTTGCTTTGTCAGTGTGGACAGAAATAACGAAAATAATGCCGGGCAGAGTCCCACTGAAGTGTCCCTATTACCTCGAGAGGAAAAGGATTTGCAGACAAAGAACAACCCAGAGGCAACAGCTATACCTGCCACACAGGCAGTGTACTCGTGGGTGGGTCAGCGCCTGCCAGCGTGCCCGTGGGTGGGTCAGCGCCTGCCAGCGTGCCCGTGGGTGGGTCAGCGCCTGCCAGCGTGCCCGTGGGTGGGTCAGCGCCTGTCAGCGTGCCCGTGGGTGGGTCAGCGCCTGTCAGCGTGCCCGTGGGTGGGTCAGCGCCTGTCAGTGTGCCTGCGCAGGCCAGCTTAGCTGCCGTTGCCTGCAGTGGGGAGGGACCAAGCACTGGCCTGCGGCCAGGGCAGGCTGGGGCGGCAGACACCACACTGGACAGGGGCGTCATCCCCATGTTGAAGCTTTTGTTTCACTTTCTTTTATTTCCGTCATACCTCATTTAAATATTCGTTTAGGCAGGTTGGTCAGGGATGTATGTGCATAAAATTCTACTTCCCCAGCCTTTGTCCGTGATGACTTCAATGAAAGGTTGTTCCTCATGTCTGTACTAAAGCAAAACACATGCTGCTTGTGGGGCAGCAGAAGGGTCCTGCTTCGGGGAGCTGCCGCCTTACATGCATCGGTGCATGCTGCCCACGGGGCAGCAGAACGCAGAAGGGTCGCGCTCTGGGAAGCTGCATGCAGCGTATCATGTGTCAGCGTGTTCGTCCCATTCGTCCCATGGAGAAGCACAACATTACACGTGCCAGGTGCCCCCTGTGGAGCAGGAGAACACAGAAGGATGTGCTCTGGGAAGTTCACGTACGGTTCCAAGTGTCAGGGTCCCCTCCTTCCAAGAGCCCCGTGCTCAGAGGCAGGAACCCTGCTGGGTCATGGTCAGCCAGGTCAGAGGAGAGACCCTGCCGGAAATACAACAAAACAAATACCTCAACGTGGCTGGATATTAATAGAGATGAAAAATAGTATTCTTCCATTTAAAATAATAATGATTCAGTCAGTGTCTAGAAACAAGCTCTAAAAAATGCAATGTCTTATGACGATATTATCTGGGAGCTCCGTTATTTAATATTGACAGGGCCCAGCGTTCTTGCAGAAGCTGTGCTACATATGCACATGCTTATCACAGCCAAAGCGTCTATGTGAGGACTGAAATGCCCAGAATCAGTGCCCAGGAGAGTCATCAGGCTTTAAGTCTGCTGGGCTCGGGGGACCTGGCCCAGCTCGAGGTGCACCGGGCTCGTCCATGGCTGGCTGGCGACAGTCCTCTCGTGGAAAGTTCCCAGCATCTGTTTTCATAATTTCCCATGTGCAAGTCAGCAGGCCGCTCCCTTGCCTGGACGCTAACGAAGCCTCTTTCTTAACTAAAAACAGCTCCACCATCACCTCCACAGCCTGGAGTTGACTTGAGGAGTCTTCTTGAGGGGAGTCAGACCTCTTAGAGGGAATCTGATTATAGTCCTGCTTGTGCCCCATGGCCCAGTCCTGCTCTCTGGAAGTTTGGCCAAGACTACAAAGGAAGACCAAAGCTCAGCTGGACAGATAAGAGAAACATTAGGCCAGTGTCATAGTTAAGCACAGGTGTCAACTTGGCTCTTGAGGGTTTGAGCTCTGGGCACAGTTGTGGAGAGTTGATGGTTGAGTTAAGCCCACAGCAAACCTGAAGGACATTGTTTAGCTGATGGGGAAGACCTAGCCCATGGTGGGTGGGATTAGGCCCTGGATAAATCACAGAGAGCTGGTTGAGAGAGTTGGCATCCTTCTGTATACTTGGCCAGACATGCTGGTCTGGTAAGTAAGGATTGTCTATCCCTCAGCCGTTATGCAGTGATGTTGTGGCCAGTTCCCTCGGTCCTGGTGTTGGTGCGTGCTCTCCTGTCAAGCTGGACTGAGAACTGTAACCGGACTGTTGTAAAGAAATAGACCCCTTCTTCCTTTAAGCTGTTTGATGGTCATTTATCAGCAACCATGCAGGCTGACTGTAACAGAATTTGGTACTCGGAAAGTGGGGTGTTGCTGATAAATCTGACTATGTGGAGCTTTTGAAAGGTTCTGCTGGGCAAAGCTGGAAATGCTTGAGAATTTTCACTTTGTGGATTTACAAATACCATTTTTCAGATTTAATGGGCCAGTTGCTGAGAGAGATTCTTTGGGCCCAATTTGTGATGAGGGAAACAAGGACTTGGTGGAAGTTGAATTTGAACATGATGGACTGGTTTGCTTGACAGAGGAGAGCTGTGTTGGCAGCCTTGAAGGTCTGGATGTGCAAAGGGCAGGCAGCAGAATATCTGCTGCTGTTGGAGAAATGAGCATCAGTGAAGGAAACCTAGTGACTTGCACTGGGACAGTGGAAGATGTGAAAATCACTGTGTGGCCAGTTTGTGGTTTGAAAACCCAGATTCCTGAGGGGCCGAAAGCCCAAGTTAAAGCTTTTCTTGCCCTTTGCAAATTTTGCTGCCTAGAAAAGAGGCTTCTCCGGCGTGAGCATGTTGAAGTTGGTGCAGCTGGAGCTCACGTGGACTAAGCTACGTTTCAAACTCGCTTCAGAATCTGGCAGCGTCCCCCAGATGGTACAGGTTTTGGTGAACGATTTGAGGGGTTCATGGAAAGCAGCAAAAGTGGCAGGCATAGAGTCCTGCAAGAGAAGGTGAAGCTTATTGCTGCCGAGGCGACCCCGAGTGTTTGAGACGCCAGAACCGTGGGACTGCTGCTGAGGACGGCTGCGAGTGGAGACTCAGCCTGGTTCAAAGAACTCAGCTTTGTAACTGCAAGCTGCAAACAGGGACTGGGAATGCCTAGACATCTTTGAGCCGCCTTGACTATGATGAGCAACAGAGGATGGACACTGAAATACAAGATGTGGTAACTTGCTGGACTTTGGTCTTAACTTGTTTTCTCATTGTTACAATGATTCTATTTGGAATATTTAAAGATTTTATTTGGCATATTTAAAGAAAGACTTTTAGTTCCAACATTTAATACTGAAAGAGAAAGAAAGAAAGAAAGAGAGAGAGAGAAAGAAAGAGAGAGAGAGAAAGAAAGAGAGAAAGAAAGAGAAAGAAAGAGAGAAAGGAAGGAAGGAAGGAAGGAAGGAAGGAAGGAAGGAAGGAAGGAAGGAAGGAAGGAAGGAAAGATGATAGATTAAGTAGATGTTACATAATGATGGATATGGATAGACGATAGATAGGAGACAGATAATCAATAAAAATGATAGATACATAGATACATAGATGATAGATAGATGATAAATTAGGTAGGTGGTGCAGAGAGATTATAGATAGATGATAGATAGATAGATAGATAGATAGATAGATAGATAGATAGATAGGAGACAGATAATCATAAAGATAAAAGAAAAAGTGTAAGGCCCATAATAAGATGGGTGAGCTAAATATTTGAGTCTGCGTGTCATGATGCTGTGTTCTTCAGAGATGTCACTAGAGAGGGTCTGGGAGAAGGTGCTGGAAGTCAAACGAAATGTTGACACACTTACTCTGAGTCAAGAGATGTTGGAAAGAAGTTGATTTTGGTGTTGGGATCATATGGCCTTGCTCAGTCAACCTTGATGGAAAACTAAGCCGCCTTCTCCATTTCATAGATTCAGCCTTGCGATGTAGTTCAAGCATCCCTAGCTTTGCTGCACACTTTCCTCTGCAGGCCCAGCTGCTCCGGGGGCCTGGACTTCATGTGGGAGAGTGATTTTCTCTTTCCTGGGATGACTCCTCCTTCTCCTTTCCTCCTCTTCCTTCCCCACCCTCCTTCCCCACCCTCCTTCTCCTTCTCCCTCCTCCTCCTTCTCCCTCTTCCTCCTCCCTCCTCCTCCTTCCCACACTCCTCTTCCTTCTCCCTCCTCCTCCTCCTCCCTCCTCCTCCTTCCCATGCTCCTCTTCCTTCTCCACCCTCCCCCCTCCTCCTTCCCACCCCTCCACCTTTCCACCCTCCTCTTCTTTCTCCCTCCTCCTCCTTCCCACACTCCTCTTCCTTCTCCCTCCTCCTCCTTCTCCCCCTCCTCCTTCTCCCCCTCCTCCTTCTCCCCCTCCCTCTTCTCCCCCTCCTCCTTCTCCCCCTCCTCCTTCTCCCTCCTCCTCCTCCTTCTCCACCCTCCGCCTCCTTCCAAATCCCTCCTCCTTCCCCCCTCCTCTTTCCCATTCCCTCTGCCTCCACATCATTCTCCCAAGCCTCCTCCTCTTTGCCCCTCCTCTTCCTCCTTGCCCCTTCTGCGCACACTACTGTGGGCATCTCATTTTCAGGTGGATCCACTGCATGCATCAAGCTCCATTTCCACTTACAAGTTCTGAGGATTCAGTACTACATCCTCAGACAGAACACAGGTCTCCCATCTAGCACCAAGGATAAACAAGAGCTGGTAAGATGAGCTCTTGCCTCAAAACTCCATCCCCTCACTCTGCAGCTTGGGTTTTCTGTGGGTGGGAAAAGATGGAAGCCTGGTCTGTCCCGAACCGTTCCTTCAGGCTAGAGTACTTGGTGACAGTTTTCTTAGTCTTTATGCATTTTGTGACAGTATCTTTGGTTTTGTGTTTTAGCTTGAGGGAGTTTTATAAATGGGGCAGGAGAAGCTTTGCTCCACTTTCCTGTGAGTCTTGGGCAGCGTGAGGCTATGTGGCAGAGCCCCGGAGCACAGCTGCAGAGCCCTGGAGCACAGCTGCAGAGCCCCTGGAGCACAGCTGCAGAGCCCCGGAGCACAGCTGCAGAGCTAGAGCACAGCTGCAGAGCCCCGGAGCACAGCTGCAGAGCCCTGGAGCACAGCTGCAGAGCCCTGGAGCACAGCTGCAGAACCCCAGAGCACAGCTGCAGAGCTAGAGCACAGCTGCAGAGCCCCGGAGCACAGCTGCAGAGCCTCGGAGCACAGCTACAGAGCTAGAGCACAGCGGCAGAGCCCTGGAGCACAGCTGTAGAGCCCCTGGAGCACAGCTGCAGAGCTAGAGCACAGCTGCAGAGCCCTGGAGCACAGCTGCAGAGCCCCGGAGCACAGCTGCAGAGCCCCGGAGCACAGCTGCAGAGCCCCGGAGCACAGCTGCAGAGCCCCGGAGCACAGCTGCAGAGCTAGAGCACAGCGGCAGAGCCCCAGAGCACAGCTGCAGAGCCCCGGAGCACAGCTGCAGAGCCCCGGAGCACAGCTGCAGAGCTAGAGCACAGCTGCAGAGCCCTGGAGCACAGCTGCAGAGCCCCGGAGCACAGCTGCAGAGCCCTGGAGCACAGCTGCAGAGCCCCGGAGCACAGCTGCAGAGCCCTGGAGCACAGCTGCAGAGCCCTGGAGCACAGCTGCAGAGCTAGAGCACAGCTGCAGAGCCCTGGAGCACAGCTGCAGAGCCCTGGAGCACAGCTGCAGAGCCCTGGAGCACAGCTGCAGAGCTAGAGCACAGCTGCAGAGCTAGAGCACAGCTGCAGAGCTAGAGCACAGCTGCAGAGCCCTGGAGCACAGCTGCAGAGCTAGAGCACAGCTGCAGAGCTAGAGCACAGCTGCAGAGCCGTGGAGCACAGCTGCAGAGCCCTGGAGCACAGCTGCACTGACAGCCTTCCGCCTGCTCTTCTCTGCCATAGCCGCTCGTTCCGGAAATTTCGTGAGTGCCATCACATCCTGCGACTGCTCATTATTTTAATTCAAAAGGTTTTGTCGTGCAAGTCATGTCTGGACAGATTTTTCGGTTGACCTTTTTTGTTAGTAAATGCTACTGTGCGGTCATCGATCTACCATTTCCCTTTTAAATCCATTTATCTTCTGAAGACTATGTAGGCTGATGTCATTTGGGGGCTGTTGAGAGAATGGTTTCTCTCTCCGTTTGAGAAGGTAAGTGCCCACATTAAGTCTTCACTTATCAGGAGCAAGTCCTCCCATCTGCTCAGATGATCCCCACCTGGGGAAATCCTAGCTCAGAAGCTGATCTCCACATGTGGAGATCCGAGGTCAGAAGATGACTCACGTGTTTGCTTTTAAGCAACTGTCACATTCCTTCCCTCAGCTGGGCAAACGGCTTCAGTAGTTCTGAGAGCAGGTGTGAGGTGCTGACGGGATGCTCAGCTGTGTGCCACTGAGAGTGGGCACGGAGGTGCCCGGTGGTGTGCTCATGTGTGTGCCACTGAGAGCGGGCACGGAGGTGCCCGGTGGTGTGCTCAGCTCTGAGGTCCGAATGCTTTGGCCCCGCAGCCTACTGTTGGCTTCACACTCAGGGCGTCTTCATTCCTTAGTTCCTTCTGTAACTTCGGTGTCAATGCCCAGGTTCCAGTCCTGCGAGATTTGAGACAACCGTCTGCTCTGATATCTTTAGTTTTTTTTTTTTCAGGTTGTAGATTGCATTTCATTCCTGTGTATCATGAGTTTTATAGAGGTAAATTATTTTTGAAATTTCTGTGGAATCAACTAACCATCTTCTCACACATCCCTTTCTATCAGTGTCAATGGTAAGAACTTGGCTTCTCTGTGCTTCTCACACCTCCTTAGCTTGCCTTCTCTTTGCACACAGTCAGTCCTTCCACGGCTCCTACAATCCTTGATTTCTTTCCTTAGTGTTGTCTGGTTCCAAATACAAATCCTGCATTGCTAGATTTTTTCTTCATTTAACTGTTATTAAAGATATATTATATTATTTGGTTTAATAGGGTTAGAAGTGAAATTACCCTAACTTCCTCAGCAATTGTGTCTAGAAGAGGTGCATGTTTATTCTTTCTGTTCCCCCTTTCTTCCTCCTCATTTTTCCATTCTTTCTTCCTTCTCCTTCTTCCTCTCTCTAATTTCCCTTTAGCCTTCTCTGTCTCTCTTCCTGTTTTCATTTACTAATGTAATTTTCATCTAACTTACTTAGGAATTTCTCTGCAGTCAATCCAGTGGCTTCTCTACAAGCACACTTTCATTTTTAATCTGTTAGCATAGGTAATATTTTGATTTTTACATATGTTTATGCATACCTGTGTGTACATACATCATTTGTGCACGTGTGTGTGTGTGTGTGCATGTGTCCGCGTACACAAGCCACATTGGCACGCTGTGGTTAGAGGATGGCCGTGGAGGTGACGTCATCCCCTCGTCACGCGAGGAGTGGGATGGACGGCCGTGGAGGTGACGTCGTCCCCTCGTCACGCGAGGAGTGGGATGGACGGCCGTGGGGGTGACGCCGTCCCCTCGTCACCCGAGGAGTGGGATGGACGGCCGTGGGGGCGACGTCGTCCCCTCGTCACGTGAGGAGTGGGATGGACGGCCGTGGGGGTGACGTCGTCCCCTCGTCACGCGAGGAGTGGGATGGACGGCCGTGGAGTGGGATGGACGGCCGTGGAGGTGACGCCGTCCCCTCGTCACCCGAGGAGTGGGATGGACGGCCGTGGGGGCGACGCCGTCCCCTCGTCACGCGAGGAGTGGGATGGACGGCCGTGGGGGCGACGCCGTCCCCTCGTCACGCGAGGAGTGGGATGGACGGCCGTGGGGGCGACGCCGTCCCCTCGTCACCCGAGGAGTGGGATGGACGGCCGTGGGGGCGACGCCGTCCCCTCGTCACCCGAGGAGTGGGATGGACGGCCGTGGGGGCGACGCCGTCCCCTCGTCACGCGAGGAGTGGGATGGACGGCCGTGGGGGCGACGCCGTCCCCTCGTCACGCGAGGAGTGGGATGGACGGCCGTGGGGGCGACGCCGTCCCCTCGTCACCCGAGGAGTGGGATGGACGGCCGTGGGGGCGACGCCGTCCCCTCGTCACCCGAGGAGTGGGATGGACGGCCGTGGGGGCGACGCCGTCCCCTCGTCACCCGAGGAGTGGGATGGACGGCCGTGGGGGCGACGTCGTCCCCTCGTCGCGCGAGGAGTGGGATGGACGGCCGTGGGGGCGACGTCGTCCCCTCGTCGCGCGAGGAGTGCGATGGACGGCCGTGGGGGTGACGTCGTCCCCTCGTCGCGCGAGGAGTGCGATGGACGGCCGTGGGGGTGACGTCGTCCCCTCGTCGCGCGAGGAGTGCGATGGACGGCCGTGGGGGTGACGTCGTCCCCTCGTCGCGCGAGGAGTGCGATGGACGGCCGTGGGGGTGACGTCGTCCCCTCGTCACGCAAGGAGTGCGATGGACGGCCGTGGGGGTGACGTCGTCCCCTCGTCATCTGAGGAGTGCGATGGACGGCCGTGGGGGTGACGTCGTCCCCTCATCGCGCGAGGAGTGGGATGGACTCCGCCCTCGGGCTCGGGCAGCAAGCGTCTTCTCTGGCTGATCCTGCCTGGCCCGGGCCTGTTGTGGCTCCTGGTGCGGTGCCCATCAACTCCAGCACCGTGTTTGGCAGAGGTAGGAATGGCATCTGTCTTGATTTCAGGTGTCGGAGAAGCGTCCCTTGCCACCGTCAGCAGCATCAGCTCTGATCGTCCATGTTTTCATCAGGTCCTTGTTGTCCTGACAGGGTTTGTCATGAACCTGAGCATGATTCTCATCATCACTGTTGAGCAGGGCTGAGGAGCCGTTTGTTTGTGTTGTGTAGCGCTCACTCGGGCTTGGAGGTCGGCTGCTGCCATCACTGGGGGCGTCACTCTGCAGCTCACGTGGCTTGCGGGCGACGTGAGGCATCTGATGTTGGCACTGGGCTGAGTTTTAATCCTGGACTCGCCAGGATGTTCATTGTCTTGCTCAGCATGGGCTCTTCTGCCTTTAGCGTTCTTCCTCCACGGGAAACTTGGGGGCTCTGACCAGCTCCCCTCCAGGTGACAGACAGTAAGGGGAAGGAAACGTGCTTCGCTTTAACCTTCTTCCTCTTTCTGAAATTCCCAGGCCATTTCTTCCCATCACAGCTTCTCGTTCCTCTGCACTGTAATTGGATTTGATGAAGAAGATCTCTCTTTCCCTGCACCTGCGTGTCTCATTCTCTCTCTGTAATTTGAGGGTGCTTTCACTACTGGGGTCTTTGAGGTGAGGAGGATGCTTTCTCTCTTCCGACTTTGGAATTTACCATGACTCCGCTGCTGTCTGTGGAGTTCTGCTGAGAACCAGCTGTCAGTCAAGCCGGGCTTCCCTGTCAAGCAAGAGGCCTACTGTGCCTGGTGACCTTTGTCTTCAGCTGCTGGAAATCAGACAGATTCGCTTAGTTCAGATTCATTTGGATTATACTGACTGAAATCCGTTTAGCTTCCTGGAGGTTTGTAGCTTCCCACACAGGTCAGAAGTTTCCGTCCCTGCTTCTCTATGTTTTTCTGAGCCCACTCTTGACATAGACCTCAGTCTACAGATCAGCCGGCCTTTGTTAGCCCACCTTTTGTCTCCTGTGACAATTATTTGGCTACATTTACTTTTTTCATTTTAAATATTGATTTGTGGGCTGGAAAGATGGCTCAGAGGTTAAGACTCGGCCTCACAACCAGAAAAACCTAAGTCCTGATTCCAGATCCTATGTAAAAACACCAGGCAGAAAAGGCTGAATGTAGCCTGTACTTCTGGCCTTAGAGGGCAGAACCTGGGAAAACTCCAGAGCAAAGCCAAAAGGAGATAGATCTATCCAGGATGATTCCTGGCCAGCCCTTGACCTTCCACATGCCCCGAGTGCCCTTTGATACACACACAGACACACACATGCATGCACACATAAACACACACGCAAAATGAATAAATATCATCTGTTTGCTGCACATTCCACTGTCTAACCCAGTTTCTGAATTCTTGCCTTTTTTCCTCTTTACATGTAGTTGTTCGCTTCTTATTTTCATATTAGTAGCCCTTGCATTTGCCTCGTTTGTTGAAATTCCACATTTCATTTGCTGCAGACATGCTCAGTATCACTGGTCGTGGTAGATAGATATGTATTTTTTTACTTTGTGCATCATTAACATCTTTGCGAGTATTTCTAACCTCTGCCATGTCTGTGTTGGTAGTGGCCGCATTGCTGGACGTGGAGGGTTCCAGATTCTTCTTTTGGAAAGGAATGTTCAACTACCACCTACCTGCGTGGGCGCTGCTCCTGGGCATGACACGGCATGAACGCTGCCCACAGACCTTCCCCAGCACAGCTCTGCCGCTTGGAGGAGCCGGGGGGGGGGGGGGGGAGCCTCACGGGACTCCATTTCCTCCTGAAGCTCCAAGGACACGGGGTGGCCCTGCAGTGTGGGAGGAGTGGACTTCCCATCCGACCTCCCCAGAAGCCCCCTGCTGAGCTGGGTTTGTTACTGCCACCCACCCTTCCATTCAGCGGCCCCTGACCGCTGAGCAGCCCCTCCCCCCAGCAGAGAGCGAAGGCCGGTGCACTGCGGCCAGAGCAAGCAGGTAAGCGCCTTCCCTTGTGTGTCCGTGACACTCTTCTGGGACAGACCTGCCTCTGATGTGCATCTGAACCCTGGATTCCTGCTGAAGTTTGCCCACATCCTGGTGGATGGTTTGAGCACATATCGGGGGCTGTTCTGAGTTCTTTCTCTCACTGGTTAGGTCAGAAGTCAAGACTTCCAGTTGACTACTGAAGGGTGAGCTCGGAGGTAGACCACTGTTACTTTCTATGTTGTTTGATTGCAAGCAAACAGTTATTCCCTGATAATTTTATTCTCTTAGTAGATTGATCCTTTCTAGAGCAAGCTACAGCCTCCATCTGTGGGAGTTTGTGGATAATCAGCTCATAATTGAAGCAGAAAGAAAATTTAGGGATTCTACCTGGCTGCTCTCCCTGGGGACTTAGCGGTCTTACTGTGCTTTGGCCGTAGAGTCCCCCAAAGACTCGAGCTGATGGACTGACTTCCAGTGCAGCTGTGTTCACCAGCAGCTAGGTCCTCGGGCCTCTGGCTGCTCAGGGGGTAGCAGCTGTAAGCTAAGGTTAGACCCCGTCCGGAGGAAGCGGGGCCTTCAGTGCACAGCGGGTGCTTTCTTGGGGGTCCTCCCTGAGCTGCTCCCCTAGTTTTTCTCTGATACCGTCTGCTTGTGGCAGAGAGGGAGGTTATTTGGCTCATGGTTCCAGAGGTGTGTCGTCCACTTATGTTGCCAACTGTGTGGTACGATGCACGATTGGAGAAGAAGAGGGGCTGGTTTGTGCTACCAAAGGCTTCGTGAGGCAGAGAGAGCAAGAGCGGAAGCTGAGCCACCAAACCTCAGTCCCAGCCTCATGATGCCCCCATCAGGACTCCACCTCTTAAAGGTGCACAACTCTCCCAGACACGAGCCTGAGGGGCAACTGTCCTTGTGCACGGCACCTGCCCCTGCCCCTGCTGCCCCGAGGCTGCCAGTCTGGGCCACAGGCTCTCTTGGCTATGGTGGTCGTGGCCTTACTTGAGGATCGAGGCCATGGGGCCATCTGTGGTGCGCTGACCCCTCTGCTGCTTAAACTTTCTCAGACCCCCGTGATGAAGATGATGCAGGCTCCTGGCTCACTGGCCTTCCTCGGGCCTCTCGCATCTCCCTGTGTTTGCTACATGCTCATTACAGGAGCTTTGCGTGTGTGTTTTGGTAGAATAATGAAGGAGTGTCTTCTGTTTCCTCACCGTGGCGCATTGAAATGTTTTCTAAGCTGTGTGGAGTATGATCGCCCTTCTAGGGGCCTTCGGTTCTTAAGGACGGATGGCCGCGTCCCGGTCCCTGGATTGGGCTGCGCTACTGGTTGAGTCTCCTGTCTGCGGCACGCGCTGTGGCCTCTGCCGTCACATCTGTGCAAGCACAGGTGCCACTGGTGAGGAGGGGACACATGACCGATGGCTGGCCCGGTGTGACGTAAGTTAAACAATGCACGTAAATAGCAGCAACTGTTTGAACAGAATCTGAGAAACAGGAAGAAAGGGGAGCGACGTCTTGACATAGGAAAATGATAGAACTGGGTTTCCGTCCATGTTCAGAATTTGATGTGGGTTGAGTTTCATAGGAAGCACGTGGGCACAGCTACCCACAAGGGACTCGGGTAAGAAGACCCCTTGCCAGCCTATGGTGGACTTCAGACTCTGGCCCCAAACCCTTCCTCCAGCAAGCACTGCTCCTGCCTCCCTGTCAGTGGGACTTGTTCCAACTTTCTCCCGATGTAAACGAATCTAACTTCTTCTTTCTTCCTGAAATAATAAATAACTTAGTAGCCTAGACATCGGAGGGCATCTATTTTTAAGACAAGTCTTGCCAGATAGCCCAGGACAGCCTCACACAGGTGACCTTTCTTCTTTCAGCCCCCAGCACCTGGATGGAAGGTCTTGGTCACCACGCGGAGCGCATTTTAACGCTGTGGAAGCATCTCCAGCATCCCTCGCGTTCACCTTGGTTTAGCTTGTTTCCTTTCCTTGCTTTCTTCTGTTTCTCACTTTATATTAGCAACGTTAGCACCCCATCCCCCGCCCCCCGCTTCCTACCCTCCAGACCCACAGAAGACTGGCATCATACTGAATCTGTTTTGGGGAGTGGCTAGCAGAGATAATCCATTAAAAAGTGCCCATTACTTGACGGTAGGAGAAAATGGACGCGCATCCATTTACTCGTGGTCTCCCACCTCGAGTGCGGTCACATTGCAGACAGCTCTGACACAGACACGCAGAGCTCGCTCTCCAGGGAGGGGAGAGCTGCATGGAGAGGCCCCTGACTCATTTGAAGTAGTTGCATCAAGTGCGTTTTAAAAGACCTTTGACACTAGGGTTTGCCGTTATTTGCTCCTTCCAGAGACAAGTGTTGAAGGCCGCGGTCAGTAGCTGTTCTCTGTGAAACATCTGGAGAAATCAAGATCCTAGAAGACTTAGGTAAGAGCAGAGCATTCATTACTGTGAACGTGGAGAGCTAATCGGTCAGCTCTTTGACATATTACCTCTGTGTTGTTGTTGGGCTTTACTGTGGGGGGTTACTCGTGCCTGTTTATGACCCCCAAAACATTCAGGCAAGTAAAACCAAGGGGCAAACCCACAAGAAAAGTGTTAAAGGCATAAGATATCAGTAAAGACCTTCATAGGGTCTCTGATACATCAGCTAGCTTGATTCAGTCTCCTTTGGACAGATCAAAGGTTTGAGAAAGGATAGAAAAGTGTCCTTATAAAAAAAAAAAGGTGAAGGGAATTTTAACTCTAACTTCTCTACATTACATTAACCTCATTTCCTTGAACTACCAAGGCAGAGAGCGCACTGAGAAGACTTAAGAAAGTTACAGTGTTGGTGTGGTGACCTAAGATGAAACAGGAGGCACAAGAATTCAGTCACTTGGGGCCACATAGTGCTTTTGAGGTCAGCCTGGCCTACATGAAAGCCTGCTCAAAACACACACACATACACACACACACACACATACACACTCACACATATACACTCACATGCTCACACGCTCACACAAATACACTCACTTGCATGCACACACACATATACATACACTCATACACACACTCACATGCTCACATATATACACTCACATGCATGCACGCACACACACATACACTCACACACACACACATGCATGCACATACACTCACATGCACATACACTGACACATATACATTCACACACGTGCACATACGTACCGACTCACATTCTCACACTTACACACATACTCTATCACACACACTCTTACACTCACACACACTCTTACACTCACACACATACACACTCTATCACACACACTCTCACACACATACATACACACACACATTCACACACACCAAAGCAATATTTTTGTGCTCATATGTCCACAAATGTCCACATTGCCCACAGACACCGGGGATCTATAGATTTGAATGGCATGAAGTGGCTTATACACGCATTCAGGAAGCCCCCATGCTGGGGCCTCAGATCAGATCCGGCTGTAATAGCTACATCCCCCCAGCATCAACCAGGAAATGGTACCAAGTTACTCATATTTGCAGTGAAAAGTTGTGAAGGCAATTAGTGGTCAAATCTTCTGGATTTCCTGATAAAATTTAAGGCACCATACGATCTCAATGACTAATCTTTATTTCCCTCCCTCTCCCACTCTGCAACTTTCCTTCGTACATGCCAGGCTTTCAAAGGCGTGCTGTCCACTGCTTGCATTCGCTTACGTACAAAAGATATGGTAATGAACTTCTTCCGGCTGACAAGCATCTTCACAGCGTAGATTTTTCTCACTCCTACAGGAAGGATTTTAATAAAGTCAGCAAGAACATTCTCTATTAATGTAGACATACAGATTCTCACAATACATTCGCAACTCAGAACGTGAACTCTCCGCACGCTGTCAGTAGAGAAGACAGCATGAGCACGTGCACGTGGTTTTAAGGCAGGCAGCGACGCTTCCACATGGCGCCCCACAAAGCAGTCACATTTCATATGGAAGAGCACATCTGCATGAGCCCAGAAGGCGGGAGTGGTGAGCTTCTGTAGGAAAGACATCGCTGTGAGACATGAACGTTTCTGCGGGGAAGGCATTTCAGGTGGGATTTGAAATTTTTCATAGGGCAAGTATTGCAGGTGAGATCTGAAGTTCCCATGGGGAAAGCTATGGGAGGTGAGACTTGAAGGAAGCGGCCCCTTTGCGCACTGATGTCAGCAACCATAGGTGGGCAGCCTAGGCCGTGAGCTCTCATTTCACACCCTCCCAGTCAGCCGCAGTGGCTTCTCTGCTTCCAGTGTCGCAGAAAGATTTCCTCTCTCCCATTACTAGGACACTAATCCCATATGCACGTCTCATTCTCTTTTGCTAACTCACGCTAGCTCATCTCAAAAAGTCCCACTGCATGTTACAATACTAGGACAAGGTTAAACATGCGAACTCAGGATCACACAAATCCTTGGTCTGTGACACAGCTGTGTGGAAGGATGGTGAGAGATCACAGTCCACAGAGACAGTTGGCCATGGAGCAAATGAGTAACACAGAGCTGCTCAAGCCAGATCTGAAGGAGAACGTGCACTCGTATCTGAGGAGACCATGCATTCGTATCTGCGCAGGGGACGGGACAGGTGGGGAACAGGGCCTTGATCAATATCTGACTTAAGCTTTTGGGGATAATTATGAGAAACTGTTAAAAACTGTTGGTGATTAATATTGAAGCAGCAAAGTGTCATTTGTGTAATATGACTAAATCACATGGAGTAAGAAAGAGTTCTGTCAGTCAGAAACGTGCTCAGGGCAGGGATTCTGGAAGAGACACGTCAGTTGTTGGAACAGTGAAAGATGACTGAAGATTGGTGTGAAGGAAGCAACAGATCTGACTGAGTGTGAAGTCAGAGCCTTCCCTTTTGGACATTCAGCTGGACAGAGAAATCCAATGTGCTCACTGGTCATCTGAGAAGACCTTGAAGAGACAGCCAACGTGTGGGCTCTTTCCCTTCTCCGCCAGCTCCTGTGGCTGAGGATTTATCACAGAGTATGTGCCCCTGAATGAATGTGTGTCCTAACAAACTGACAGGACTCAGGCAGTTCACGCTGAACCATTGATGGCCGAGGGTGCGCAGAGTAAGGACATCTTGTGTGTCCCAATGCATCAAGCGTGTGCCAATTCTCATCTTAGGATCCGTATTTGTACAGTGCAGATGTGCTCCTACTGTGTGCATCTGTAAGAGTGATTTTATGGTGTCCCTCTGCAGGCAAAGCATCACCAAGTCTGCTCCTTGAATTCTACGAGGAAGGGAATGAAAGAAACAGCAATTCACTGCCTCAAAGTCCACGCTGATAGAGTCTATATGGGAATCTAATAGTCACGTTTCACTCTGTGCCCTTGAATGGCAGTAATTCAAAGGATATGAGCTTGTTGCCTTCGCATTTTGCAGGTGAAGCAGACTTGACCTTGTTCTTAGGAAATGGTATCATTCCAGCGTGTCCTGGCTTACATCCTGGCTGCTATACGGCAGCCTTGATCAACAAACACATCTCAAGCATTTCAGAGTAAGAAAAAGAAGGCGGTTTTCATGACTGAAAGAAGATTCCGGCATCGCTGGTCTCACTGGCTAGACCTCTTGGGGTGCTCACTTTCTAGCTAATTGCGATAATTCAGTGGAGTAGTGAGTTTTCTGGAGTAAAGCAGGAGGGAAACAGTGTCTCAGTCCTCGGGGGCCTTTTGTGGCCACCATTGGCTGCAGCCAATCTGTTTTTCTTTTTCTTTGAAAGACCACACCAATGAGGACTAGGCGTCGTCCCTACCGGGATGGGGTGACATAACCTTCAGGTCAGCTAAGCAGCCGCAGCAAACTGATGAGAAGAGTTTTCTTCTCATTGGGGTTTTGCTGGTGGTGGGTACGACTGCTCATAGCTCCGTGTTTGCAGGCAAATATATCACTACAAACGAGGCTGTAATACATGTTGTAGTAGCAATTTGAAGTCTTTGCGGTCCTAGCTGATCCCCAGCAGGGGTAGACAGCCCGGAACACTGTGCAGGTCAGAACGGCTCCCCAACTCCTCCGACTCAGCAAGTCACGGTCTCTGTGGTTTCTGTGCTGTTCGCATTTTAATTTCACATCAGGGAGACTACGAAGCCTCATCTTCCGTGTCTGGTTTCTTTCACTGACCTTAATGTTTTCCATATTTATTCATATTCTTATATGGGGTTAAGGTCAAAGTAATAGTCTTCAAAAATACTTATTTGAGAGAGAGGGACAGAAAGAGTGAGAGAAAGAGCAGAACAGAGAGAGAAAAAGAAAGAGAGAGAGAAAGATTAAGCATACCATGGCACATGGTAGGTCAGAAAATAACTTCTGTGTGTCAGCGAAGCTTTTCTCCTGTGTTCACTTCTGGGGATGAAACTCAGGTTGTCAGGTTTGCAAGCAAGAGTCCTACTGAGCTATCTTACTGACCCCATGTAGTATTCTGCCCACTGGGTATCTCGCTGACCCCATGTACTGGGCTATCTCACTGACCCCATGTAGTATTCTGCCCACTGGGTATCTCACTGACCCCATGTACTGGGCTATCTCACTGACCCCATGTACTGGGATATCTCACTGACCCATGTAGTATTCTGCCCACTGGGCTATCTCACTGACCCCATGTACTGGGCTATCTCACTGACCCCATGTACTGGGATATCTCACTGACCCATGTAGTATTCTGCCCACTGGGCTATCTCACTGACCCCATGTAGTATGCTGCCCACTGGGCTATCTCACTGACCCCATGTAATATTCTGCCCACTGGGCTATCTCACTGACCCCATGTACTGGGCTATCTCACTGACCCCATGTACTGGGATATCTCACTGACCCATGTAGTATTCTGCCCACTGGGCTATCTCACTGACCCCATGTACTGGGCTATCTCACTGACCCCATGTACTGGGATATCTCACTGACCCATGTAGTATTCTGCCCACTGGGCTATCTCACTGACCCCATGTAGTATGCTGCCCACTGGGCTATCTCACTGACCCCATGTAATATTCTGCCCACTGGGCTATCTCACTGACCCCATGTACTGGGCTATCTCACTGACCCCATGTACTGGGCTATCTCACTGACCCCATGTAGTATCCTCTTGCACATGTAGGTGCTTGGTGTCTTGTGGACACTTACACACTTGGTTTTCTCCATGTCCTGGTGACCCCTCAGCATCCACAGAGAGCACACGACCTCTTCAGCACAGAGCTGTTTCCTGTGAATGGAGCCAGAGCTGGATGCTGAGCCAGTACTTAGCGATTTTATTTTTAAACTTTTGCAGAAATCCCTCTACCATCACCTGTTATCTGATGTGCTTCTTCTTTCACATCCCAGCATGAAGTAATGTCTCACTGCGGCTTTGCCTTCTCCTGGAGGTTACTGATTTTGAATGACTGCTCTTATATCTTCTGGCCTTGTTCTTTCTCCTATTGAAGACGCGCATGCATGAGATTTACCCATCTTCAATCCAATGTCTTCCTCTTGAGTTCGGAGATCACTGCATGGTCTGGGGGTACGGCATGAGACACCCCTCTACTGCTCCACTTGTCTTCAGTGTCTCCGTGTTTTATGTATGGTGTGGATGTTGGATGTCGTGGGTCATGTTAATGTGCAGGTGAGCATAGTCCCACCTTTTTATTTTTGCTTTTGTGGCTATATTCTAATTTTGGAACAATAGTCTCCCCAAATTAGTCATAATAGTGTGTGTGTGTGTGTGAGAGAGAGAGAGAGAGAGAGAGAGAGAGAGAGAGAGGTTGTATCTTAAATAGAAGAATCCTAGTGTCACTGTGAAATTCACTTTTCATTCACAATACTTGTGGTGAGGTCTGTACAGTGTTCTGAGGAGGGAACCGCACACTGTGACCTTTTTCTGCACATCTAGAAGACGTCCTGCCTCATCCTGCCTGTACGCGACAGCTCTGCGCTCGATGGAAGAGAAGCGGCCTGGCCTCATCTTTTGCCTCTGTGGAGTTTCAGCTGTCCGCCATGGAGTCTGACTTTAGTCTTCACGTGCAGCCTAGTCGTGCTGCGATTCTGCTGCTCTCTCTGCTAGTGGGGCGTCACGGAGGATGTTCACGCGATCGCCTGCGCCGTGGGGATGCGCCGTGTCTGGCCTACTGATCTGGCAGGCCTTCCATAGGGACAAGTCCTGACTGCTGAGCGCAGGTGCCCTGTCTGCGGGCAGAATCCTCTGGCCAGGGCCAGCCCCAGCGAGGACTTTGGTCCACAGCTCTGATTTCTCACTGTTGCCACAGGCCTTGGCCTGGGGGCGATGCCGGCTTCACAGGGAGATTCCTGAGGGTTTCTTCATATTTAATGTGTGTGTGTTTGAGAAGAACATAAATATTTCTTACACTGCTTGAGAAACCCTCCAGGGACTGCGCATCTAACCGCGGGGTCTGTGCGGAAGGGATCATCATTGGCAACTGAGGAATTACACGTGATTCAGTTTGCCTCCTCGTGGCTTAATATGTTGCCGTTTCCAGGAGATTGGCCATTTTCGGTTATTCCGCATTCAGGAATAGCTTTGTTCATCCTGGTCTCAGCCTTTGTGTTTCTGTGGGATCAATTGTAGTGTCTAGTTTCCACTTAAGGCTTTATTTAAATCCTGTCTTTGTTATCTTGTTTTTCTCCATCTCATGACTTGCTCGCTTTAGCTATCTTTCAAGAAACATAACTTTCCATTCATTGATATTTTCAGTGTCTTTCTGATTCTATTTCATTATTTCCGTCCCAGTTTGCATTGATTGTTTGCTCTGAATTCTTTGAGATTAGCTTACTTCTTTTTCTTTGAGTTCTTTGAGTCCAAAATTAGTTTTCCTATGTTGAGATCTCTTGTCACACAGGTCTCTATCACTCTGAGCTTTGCTTCTAAAACTAATTTTTCTACAAGCTAGACTTTGATGTTGTTTTCATTTTGTGTAAGAGTCTTTTTAATTTTTTTCTTTTCCTCTTCTTTGAACCCTTGGCTAATCAAGAACATTATGCTTAAGTTCATGCATTTGTGAATTTTTCAAATTCCTTCCTGGTATTAATTTCCATTTTCACACTTCTGTAGCCAGGAAGAGCCTTGAGATGCATTTGATCTTCAGTCTATTGACTTGTCAGCCTTGAGACTTCGGGAGCTGTGCCCTCCAGAAACACCATGTGCATTTCCATCTTCTGGGAACACCACCTAGCAACCTGTCTCCCAGGAGCATCCGATAGGGACGCATCTCCCAGGAGCACAGGGACAAGGCTTCAAAGTGCACCATCAGGAATGCGTCTCCCGCTGCTACTGCATGTCGTGCCTCGGATTTGTCTGATGGGGCCTGTGGGCCCATGTGCCCCCAGTGTAGTGTTTCAGTAGATTCGTCACTCGGGTAAACATGGCAGAATGTCCTCAGCTGGCTCTACGTCACTTATTGATCGACTTCGCGGCCCAAGCTCAGTTGGCACAGCCTTGCGCCCACTCATCCCTGCTAACGAAAACCTCGGAAATACAATAATGTTATATTTCTGTGGGGCTCTTGGATAGGTCAGCAGTGTGTAAGATTTAAAGCGAGGAGTCAAGTGTTCTGTGATGTGAGACGTCCTGAAGCTGTACATAGGTGTGGAAAATAGAAACATTGAATTTATTTAGACCTCACCTTGTTATGGTGCATTCTGCTTTCGAAGCTTTCAGAAACGTAATTCAATAGATGTGTAATGTCTGCACTTCCTGCTGGCAATTACACGGCCCTGGGCTAGTGCAAGATCCTTTCAAGCTGAATTCAGCGGTTGAGAAGCACCAACCTTGAGCTCATTCATTGGCCACTCAGCGCCTCCCGCATGAAAGAGATGATCTGGAGAAAGCCCTTGAGTGTCTCCATCTGAGGCTCAGGAGGGGACTCCTTTGTGAACGCTTCTTTTATTCATTCGCAAAATGAGACTATTTGTGGAGGTAGCTTCCTTCTGGGGAGTACATTGAGTACTACATAAATGCAAATTAGTCACAGGCAGGCTTTGATAATGTGTCATGCTTTGCTATTCGTTTTTTCAAAACCATCACAACACTTGAGCATGTTATGTTTCCTAATGTGCACGTGTGTTTGTGTGCCTGCATGCATGTGTATATTTTAAATAAAAGCATTCTGGTCGCACAGGTGCAAAACCCTTGTTTATTTTTCCTGGGGGGAAAATATTGAAAAGAAATAAATTAAAACACAGTGTCTGCATGTCATAGTTTTTCTTCTCCTTTCCCTGCTGCCTATGGAGACCTGGAGCACCCTTTCCTTCTGCTGACCCCAGGACCTGCCAGTCCCGCCTTAGGAAGGTTTGTGTTCTGTCTTACACTGAGCATCTGTCTGTGATGCCACAGGGGCCCAAGAGTTCCCTGCAGGGGTCAGCAAAACAGGCTGAAGAGCATTTGAAAGTTCAATTATAGAAGTCAAGATGCCTCTTGATGTGTTTGGGGGTTTAGGCCTAAGACTATACTTTCAATCACAGGTGTCAATGTTTTTCCCCTATTTGTGAATCCAATATTTTACTTGGAATTTTTAAAAATTAATTTATTCTTCTTTTCTTATTTTCCATGTTGTTCAAACAGTTATTGGCCAGAAGTATTAAATACATAACTGTCAAGGTGTAAATGGCTTTGCCGTCAGTACATAGATTCAGTCACTGTTTTGCTATAGTCACTTGTCTGTATGGACCCTGGATACGGCACAGTATCTGAGCTTAGAACTGTGCGGCACGTTCTAGAGACTTCTGATCATTGATGAACTGTCTCGAGGGTCTGGAATGACCTCCAGCTTCTTGCTCTCTGCGACTCTGCAGCCATCGCAGGCCCCAGCGTGAGTCTATGCTGTGGTCTGGTCTGCGCTGTGGGGTGGGAAATGAGTAATGACATCATGCAGCTCCAGCAACTGCTGTGTGAGTAGACTCGCCGTCTTCTCACTGTCCTGCTCGTATGCTGCAGCAAAGCATGGGGGAGCTTTGTATGTGATCTGCACGTAAGTGATGCAAAACAAGTCGGGGTTAGCTGGTGATGTGCCATTGCTTTTGCTTCCGGTAGAAACAGAACTTAATTTGAAGGCTGCACACCAGAGCTGCCATTTGCCTAGGGCATCCCACCAACTTCCTGACACAGTTCTCTCTGAGTAATTCATTTATCTCTCTGGAAAGAGACAGCTACCACATACTGGAAAGACTTCTGTTCTTGCTTTGAGGAGATCCTGAACTGTGAAAAAGCAGACATCACACAGGATCAGGGGCCCCTACACAGAACTTCTGGCCACAGAAGGGTCGCAAATGCGTACACCCACTTGCTCCAGACCAGATTGCTCGCATCAAGGATCTCACAGGTCACGTCTTTCTCTCTGGCATCCAGAGCTCATTTGCTTGGGCTTCTGCAAGAACCTGAAAATGAAATTCAAGACACCAATCCTCCTACAATATTGAATAAGTCTCTGGATTCAAAGATTGTGGCTTTTGCCCAAGGTCACTTTAACCTTGTCAGCTTCCAGATATTATCACAGTGCTTATATGAAGAATGGCTTTTGGTGCTGGAGAGATGACTGAGGCCTTGCAAGCAAAAGGAGCTGAGTTCAAATCCCCATATCACATGTAAAAATGCCAAAAATGGTGGTGGCCTGCAATTATGGCCCTGGAAGACAGAGCCTGGGAAACCCCAGACCAAAACAATAAGGAAATAGACCAACCCAGGATGATTCTCAATGTCACCCTTTAGCCTCCGCAAACACACATGCTCAATTGTTCTCTGGTACACACACACACACACACGCTCAAAAAACTTAAGAAGGATGGCTTATCTATCACAAGTTCTGAAACCCGATAGTGGATTTCTTTGTCTAATATTCATCTACAAAGTTCACGTGACCATTATCATCATTTTCAGAGTGACTGAGGGGAGGAACAGAAGGTGGGCATTCATTGCAGGTTGGAGGTGGCTGTTTCAGAGCGTTCACCTGAGATACAGCGACCGCAGGTTTACACCACAGCTGTTGTGAACGTGGAATCATGAAGCCACCCACACATGGCAGGCTCTAGTTAGCACTGGAGTTCAACGTTTCACGTCTGTGCCTGCCTGCTGTCAGCTAGCTAACCTTCCAAAACATGGAGGAAGGTCAGGAACTGCGCTCCTGGATATGCTTGAAGACTGGACAGTTAATACATCTTGTTTCTCCCTTCTGTCACTAGGACACTGTGACGTGACGTAAGTTGTGGTCTTCAGGTAACAGACAAATAAATAGCACATCTTATCTTCTGAGAACTTTCATGTACGTTCTGAATCTGCACACCTGCTGTCATCTCATCACGCAGACTGTGTCTGCGGAAGACGCATCTGACTGAAGCTCCACAGAACTGACCCATTGCAAACAGAGCAGACAGATTCCATCCTCCTCTAGTTACGTCCAAAGTCCTGAGTTTTAGACAAGACCCCTGCTCAACCATAAGCCTGGAAGCAAAAGCATGTCATTTGATAGGTTCCAGGTTACAAAGTTGATCTGCGGTTGTTATTTCTTGCTGAGGTTCACAGTGACAGGAAGCATCTCCTGTCTGTGTGACACTTCGTAACTCCTCGGTCATTTTTCATTTTGCATCATTGATGTCCTGGAAGCTCCACAAAAATAATTGTCCACCTCATTCATCATGACAGCAGAATGGCTTATCGCTGTGTCTTCAATTGTAAAAGCAAATAAACACTTTCACACACTATGAAATAACAACTTTTCTATTCTATCAATGAGGAAATCATGACTCCAAAGAGTAATCTGACACAACTGTCTTCACTCTGCTTTCTAACCACAAACTGTATGATGTGAACTTTTTAGTGGTTTCTCTCTCTCTCTCCCTCTCTCTCATAACACACACCTACACACAGACATACACACAGACATACCTACACCCTCATGAATACATTCATGCACACAAATACATGTGCATGCATCTGAATGCATATGCGCATTCATGTCCTTCGCAGGTGCACGCCTATACACACAAATACATACACATGAAAACAAACACATGAACACCTGTGCAGCACTGACACTATTAGATCGGTTTCCTCTGAGGTAGATAATGCAAGATGTTGCGTGCAGCTTCACTGGAAGAACTCTGGGGAATGACGACAGAAGGAACTGAGGAAGGAAACAGGCTGGGGAGAGGGGGAATTGCCTGCATCCGCCTGCAGGCGAGGCCCGTGGACAGGGCAGGGTGGGAGGCGACCTGCCCCGTGGCCGAGGCCCGTGGACAGGGCAGGGTGGGAGGCGACCTGCCCTGTGGCCGAGGCCCGTGGACAGGGCAGGGTGGGAGGGGACCTGCCCCGTGGCCGAGGCCCGTGGACAGGGCAGGATGGGAGGCGACCTGCCCTGTGGCCGAGGCCCGTGGACAGGGCAGGGTGGGAGGGGACCTGCACCCTTGGCCGAGGCCCGTGGACAGGGCAGGGTGGGAGGGGACCTGCCCTGTGGCCGAGGCCCGTGGACAGGGCAGGGTGGGAGGCGACCTGCCCCGTGGCCGAGGCCCGTGGACAGGGCAGGGTGGGAGGCGACCTGCCCCGTGGCCGAGGCCTTCCCAGCCGGTTCTTGAGTTCTGTGATCGAGCGGTGACTGCGTGGGTTCCCACTTGTGCAAGAGAAGCAGAGCCTTGAATCTGCCAGGAGCTCTGATGGGCAGAGACGTGCCCAGGAGGCAGTGCCTTGGGCAAAGCGACTCTCTGCGGTGTGGAAGATTCTCTTTGAGGGAACCGGACATGACTCATCGGCAACTGGACCTTTTGGCACAGGTGGGGGGGGGCCCTCGGCAAGTCGTTCTCGCCAGCTTCTAACCACCTGTCCCAGTAACAGCAGCCGAGCGCTCACAGGTCGCCCTGCTCTTCACTCTTGCCAGATGCCGCAGGGTCCCATTTAACTGTCACTTAACTCTGAGTGAAGAGTGTTTGTCCAAAAATGCGCAAGTCTCACGACTGCACAAACCCTTAGCACGTGCATCCAACCTCGCTGTGCTCAGACGTCTGCACCTGAAGCGTCTTGTGGCAAGTGCGTCAATTTCTCTGAACTTCCCCAGGTGTTTCCCCATCTCAAACTTGGGATGATTGACATCACCAACACCAGCATGCGCCCCGCTCTCTGGAAGGTCAGTGCCCCCCCTCAGGGCTTTAACTCTGCGCCTCCAAGCCAGTAGCTCTCATCGTGACTCCTGAGACAGGGCCGCTTGCCGTGTCACGGTCAGGCACAGGTGTCAACTGGACAGTCGAGGGTCTGAGCTCTGGGCACATCTGTGGAGAATCAGTAGTTGAGTTAAGCCCAGAGCAAACCTGCAGGAGATTGTCTAGATGATGGGGAAGGCCCAGCCCATGGTGGGTGGGACTAGGCCCTGGATAAATCACGGAGAGCTGGTTGAGAGAGTCGGCATCCTTGTGTGCACTTGGCCAGACATGCTGGTCTGGCAAGTGAGGATTGTCCATCTCTCAGCCGTTATGCAGTGATGGTGTGGCCAGTTCCCTCGGCCCTGGTGTTGGTGCGTGCTGTCCTGTCAAGCTGGACGGAGAACTATAACCAGGAATCATAAGAGAGAGTCAACCCTTGTTCCTTTAAGCCGTTTGATGGTCATTTGCTAGCAGCCATGCAGTGGACTGCGACACACATGAAAGAATCAAAGATCTTCAGAGACCAGAGATGCAGGACACTGGCTTGGCGTGAGTGAGGGCGGCACTCAAGCCACAGCAGCGCACATGCACAGAAGCGACCATACAGCACTAAGTCCACGTGGCACAGAGCAGCAAGAGTGGGAAGAGCCTGGAGCTTCCCACCAGGAGGTGAGGTGATGGTCCCACAGCCCCCGGCGTCTGCAGGCGCCTGGGAAATGGGTTCTGAGTCTGTCTGCACTTCAGCTGGACTGCGTCCAACAGAGACAGGGAGAAAACTCCACCAATCTTCTTCGTTTTCATGGAGTGTCTCTGATAGCACCGAGTGTTTGGGTGACCTTGGATGTCATCGGCTGCCTGTACTTTGTTTTTACATCTGCTATAATGCTGGTACTTGTTTTTATTTGCTACATACTTGGAGAGTTTCAGAATGCTGTAAAGACTAAGTTTTATTACCCAATTACATTTTTATGCAATTGTAACCAAAAACTTGTGCAATCAGTTGCTTCCAAAGAGGAACATTCTCTGTTTGAATCTGATTGATTTTGCAGTGAACGGCTGAGATCTCAGCATAAATCTGTACAGTTGTTTAGTGAGCAGCCTTGTTTCCTTTGACACCAGGAAAATGGAGTGTGGTGCATGCGAGCTTATACTACTGAATGGGAAAAAAACTAGAGCTAAATACAGACTTAGATGTGACGTGGATTTGGTGACTTCACACTCGGGAGCCAAAGTGTTGAGCCCCATGGAGGGCGTCTGCCTCGGATGAATCCAGGGACAGCACTTAAGACAATAGGAATCTTAGCATCCGGGCCTCAAAACAAAATCAAGTTATGTAAATGGAGGTTTCACCTCTGGGATCTGTGGACATGGGAAGGGCAGACTGGCAGGGGGGAAACAGCCATGTTGGTGATAAGAGGGAAGGTGTTGTGCTGACCCTCTTCCCAGCTGCAGAGAGAAGGTTCTCTGCACGCTGCCGTCCCCGTGGGCCCAGCGCTCAGTACACTGTCCCCGTGAGACCAGCGCTGCAGCACCATTGTCCCCGTGAGACCAGCCCAGCACTGCAGTACACTGTCCCCGTGAGACCATCTCAGCACTGCAGTACACTGTCCCCGTGAGACCAGCACTGCAGCACCACTGTCCCCGTGAGACCAGCCCAGAACTGCAGCACCACTGTCCCCATGAGACCAGCCCAGCACTGCAGTACACTGTCCCCGTGAGACCAGCGCTGCAGCACCACTGTCCCCGTGAGACCAGCACTGCAGCACCACTGTCCCTGTGAGACCAGCACTGCAGCACCACTGTCCCTGTGAGACCAGCCCAGCACTGCAGCACCACTGTCCCCGTGAGACCAGCCCAGCACTGCAGCACCAATGTCCCCGTGAGACCAGCCCAGCACTGCAGCACCAATGTCCCCGTGAGATCAGCCCAGCACTGCAGCACCAATGTCCCCGTGAGACCAGCCCAGCACTGCAGCACCACTGTCCCCGTGAGACCAGCCCAGCACTGCAGCACCACTGTCCCCGTGAGACCAGCCCAGCACTGCAGCACTAATGTCCCCGTGAGACCAGCCCAGCACTGCAGCACTAATGTCCCCATGAGACCAGCACTGCAGCACCACTGTCCCCGTGAGACCAGCACTGCAGTACACTGTCCCCGTGAGACCAGCCCAGCACTGCAGCACTAATGTCCCCATGAGACCAGCGCTGCAGCACCACTGTCCCCGTGAGACCAGCACTGCAGCACCACTGTCCCCGTGAGACCAGCCCAGCACTGCAGTACACTGTCCCCTGGGCTCAGCACTGCAGCACCACTGTCCTCGTGAGACCAGCCCAGCACTGCAGCACCACTGTCCCCGTGAGACCAGCCCAGCACTGCAGTACACTGTTCCCGTGAGACCAGCACTGCAGCACCACTGTCCCCGTGAGACCAGCACTGCAGCACCACTGTCCCCGTGAGACCAGCACTGCAGCACCACTGTCCCCGTGAGACCAGCCCAGCACTGCAGCACCACTGTCCCCGTGAGACCAGCCCAGCACTGCAGCACCACTGTCCCCGTGAGACCAGCCCAGCACTGCAGCACCACTGTCCCCGTGAGACCAGCCCAGCACTGCAGCACCACTGTCCCCGTGAGACCAGCCCAGCACTGCAGCACCACTGTCCCCGTGAGACCAGCACTGCAGCACCACTGTCCCCGCGAGACCAGCCCCGCATTGCAGCACCACTGGGATGGACAGAAACAATAGGGAGACATTTTTCGCTGAAAATAAACAACCAAATTTGTTAAACAACTTAGAAAGTAGCTCTTGAGTATTTGTGTATTGGTGATTTGAAGCCTGAATCACAAAACTAATATTTGAGACTTAATATACTTGGATAACATTAATTTCATTATGAATGGTCAAAAGTAGACCCAGATCTTAAATTGTTTATTGTGATTGCATGAGGCTCTATTTCCAAGCAAGAGAATGGATTAAATAAAAGAAACTAATTTGCTTATGGAAAAAGAGTAACATACAGAAAAATACTTTGAGTAAATCTAGAAGCTAGAACTTCAGGGTAGACCATGGGCTCGGCACTGCTGCTAAACAGCGATGCCTGTCTGGGTAGAGGCTCTAACATCACTCCCAAAATACTGCTGTAAATCAAGCTCAAACCATTACACCCTGAATTTTCTTACACTGGGGAAAGCCACAGAATTTTATGAACTCAGGTTTCATACTTAATCAGTGGAGACAAAAATTCCTACTTCAAAACTCTCTGAGGATATAAGCGATGCCTTGTTCTAACAATCACGGATCCATTTTAAAACCTTACCGTAGATCCTAGGACCTCCGAAGATTATCACATGTCCTGCTGAAATGACAAACAGACTTTCGGAGTCTTTTGTACTTTGAAAACACTAAAAATAAAGTAGCATCGAATGTGAAAAATAAGCTCTTTTAAATACCAATGCTAAGTTCCATGGGTTTTAAACACCCACATTGCCCTGAACGCATCTACTTGTGTGAGACGCAACCTTGGAAGCACAGCCGGCCCTGCCGCCCCACCCTCGGGCAGCCCTGTGTCCTGGCAGCCTGTGGAGAGTTCACGGGCAAAGCTCAGGCGGGCACCGACTGCCCAGGACCCCACTGAGTAGCGAGAGCTGTCCCCAAGCTGAGAGGAGCCTGAGGCCTTGGTCACTCCTCACGCAGACCTGGCCACAGTCAGCATGGACACTTGCTGTCCCCAGAGGAGGTGACAGGGAGGGGTCAGGGACGAGAGAGCAGAGGCCTCAGGACCCCCGCACCTAGTCTCAGAAATGGCATGTTCTTAATCTCCCACGTCCCACTGATTGCTCGGGATTCCAGTAGCAGGCGCTGTGTACAGCTGTGCAGTGAGAACTACGAAGCCCAGATCGCTGTTGACTGGGATGGAGGGGATCAGAAGTGTCACGTGCATCTCACGTGAAGGAGCAGCTCAGGGGCCCTGCTCAGCTAAGCGAAGGCTTCCATGACACCGGAGCTTTAGAGCTCTCTTATCTTTCATGGTGCTTAAGCCCCTGTGGAGTCTTTCTAGATGTCATAATACTGTTTGATTGGCAGCAGAGCGCATCTGCATAAACATTATAATGAGGGCAAAGTTACGGTGCTCTCTATGCCCTTCGTCTAATAGTGACTACAGTTCCGTGACGTAGGTGCTGCTGGTTTCCATTCTGTTTATGGGAGCTCCCGAGTCTCAAAGCAAAGGACGATCCTTCCTTGTTTGTAGGCTATGGTGCAACCAGGCTTGTACTTGGTCTATGCCCAAGAATGTAGTTCTTTCCTGAACGTTCTATTAGTAAACGGTGCTGTTAGTTCGTGTGCTGCGGGAGGCAGCGGGCTGACCACACCTGCTCGTTTAGGTTGCCCGGTGTCTGTCTCTAGAGCGTGCTGAGCTCCAGTGAAGGCTGTGCAGACTGAGATCCTGTGTCCTGCTTCCTCCAGACCTAGACTCCCCTTCTGGAGTGAAGAGGGAAGCGCGTGCGACTTACAGGAAATTCCCAAGATTAAAGAAGCTCGTGGGACCTGCAAGTCTTACCGTCCTAGAGGGTTACATGGCAGTAAATAATTGCTGGTGCGCTATCGGCGAGCTGGATGCACGTTGCTGGCCGTGCTGCTTCTGAGCAGAGTTGTCTCCTTGCTCTGTCAACAGCACCTCCGGGTCACGTCTCCCCAGGGAAAGTCGGCAACAGGAAAGTATATGTGTGTCTGACCAGGCTTCCCAGGGCAGCTGCCCACGTGGCTCTTTCTGGATGAAGGAGGCTGTGGGCACCTTGGGCGTCAGCCCTCACCTGGTCTCCTCGGCTCTGCACCCATATCCTCGCTCTGTGCTCCTTGGTCCGCCTTGCATCAATCTCAGCAGATCAGCCGACTTCTGAGAGCTCTGGCTGGTTATCAACCTTGAGAGCAGCCATGGAAACCCTGAGCGGCAGTAAATTCTCTTACTAATCCTGAAACGCTGTAAAAGGCTTCCCAGAGAAGCAGATTACTTTGCAATGTCTTAGAACACTGAGATGTTTCCAAACAGAATTCAGGAGTTCTTCTGAGCTTGGACCAACCTGGCTGTCTATTTTCCCTAGTAAAAACTTTGTACCTCGTGGCTATAAAGGTTATACTTTACTTTTTCTAATAACTTTTCTTGAACCAAAAGCTAAGAAACTAAATAATATATTATGGTAACCCTACCACAGCATTTGTAAGCTCTTTTATGATATCACATCTATAACCATTGCGGAGACCTCAGAATCCTGTGCTCTTAGCAATCAACCAGCACAACTGAAAAAGATAGTTCCAGAAAATATGGTCCCGTGATACAACTGAAGAGTCTCAGTAGAGGGGCTCACAGGATTCTCTACCCAGCATTTCCTCATAAATACTCTTTAGGTGAGCAAAATATGGAGGGTGAAATTTACACATCTTAAAAATAAAATTGCACTATAATTCTTAAGTTAAATGTTAACTATTTGATGATTTGAGCAAATGTTAGTGTCCAAATAATCACACTGATCATAATACAGATTATTAATAAAGGAGATTTCCTTTACTCTTCGACTCAGTCATCATTTCTCACCACAACGCACTCTTCATTGTATTCGTTCAGAATGGGGTTTGGTCTATCATTAGATCCATGTGAAATCTTATCTATGCTGGGCTGACCTGGAACTCACCGTGTAGCTGAGGCTGGACCTTGGCCTTCCATCTGCGCCTCCTGGTGCTGGGATGAGGACGGGTGTCACCTCACCGTCCCCTCTTGTCTCGGAGCCCAGGCCCTCCTGAGTGGCAGCCGGGCACTCACCGACCCAACCAGATCCCAGCGTGTTTGGATCCACGCTTTGAGCCGTCCATCGTACACTCTGGTGAGTTTTTTTCTCAGAACTGTGTTGAAAAGATTTGCAGATATCTACTTCGTGTCTTCAGTTTCATAACGGTTTCTTCACACATAAGTGGTGTTTCTTTATTTTGCATTTGTGTGTGTGTGTGTGTGTGTGTGTGTGTGTCTGTGTGTGTGTGTGTGTGTGTGTGTGTGTGTCTGTGTGTGTGTGTGTGTGTGTGTGTGTGTGTGTGTGTGTCTGTGTGTCTGTGTATAGCAGACTGCAAGTGCCCGTGGAGGTGCAGAGAGACACTGGGCGTCCTCCTGGATTACTCTGCCTCCTTTATGCTTTGCTCTTGGGTTTCACAGGTTCCTCATCCCAGGGGCAGAAGGATGGGCTGCCACCATTTCTGCCCGGATTTTTACATGGGATCTGGGATCTGAACTCAGGTCCTTTTGGTTGTAAGGCAGGGGCTTGACCCCTGAGCTACCTCTCTTGCCCCCATTTCATTTTTGAAATAAGATTTTTCCAATGATTTTTCTTCTGATTTGTACTGGTGTGCTGTCTTCAAGGAATGCCTGTGCGTGTCACACAGTGCACATCCCATCCGGTCCTTCACACAGGACACATGGCACACCACACACCTCACTCGGTCACGCCTCACTCGGTCACGCCTCACTCGGTCACGCCTCACTCGGTCACAGTCACACCTCACTCAGTCACACCTCACTCAGTCACGCCTCACTCGGTCACACCTCACTCAGTCACACCTCACTCAGTCACACCTCACTCAGTCACACCTCACTCAGTCACAGTCACACCTCACTCAGTCACAGTCACACCTCACTCAGTCACACCTCACTCAGTCACACCTCACTCGGTCACACCTCACACAGTGCTCCGCACAGGTCACATGGTGCACACCTGACACGTGCTCCGCACAGGGCACACGGCGCACAGGGCACACGGCGCACAGGGCACACGGCGCACAGGGCACACGGCGCACAGGTCACACAGTGCTCACCTCACACAGTGCCCGCGCACAGGGCACACGGTGCACAGGCCATGCAGTCACATATCACACGCTGTCTCCTTTTCGTCCTCTGTGGTCAGCGCTGTGGAATGTTCCTTGTAGCCACAGTCCTGTAGAAGAAGCACTCGGGGATCCATCTTTGCCTATAATAAACATATTTTAAGATAATTAAAATAAAATTGTACATTTTTATGAAACTTTTTATTCTAATCTATAAAATGCTGAACAATATCATCTACCATATATTCCAGAGCAGATTTGTTACAATGGATTCTTTGGGCGTTTATCATTGGGGAACATTTATATTCAGTTTTGAAGGGTGCAATGTTTAAAATGGAATTTCAGCCTAACAACTTACGAATATTTCACAAATTCCCTCTATTCTCACCTGCAGCCCATGTTTGACTGAGTGTCCACCGCTCACAGGGAGAAGGTCTCTTTTCTTGGATTCCACAGTTTCCAGTATTTTTCTCAGCTATTTGATGACATTTCTCACAGTATTTTTATTTAGATTTGTCCTGTTCAAGTTTGGTAGAACTTCTCTGAAATGAAAATTTATGGTTTTGAAAGTTATTTTATATTTTGCTTAGATCTTTTTGTTCATTGTCATAATCTTTCTCTCCTAATCTATTGGAACTCCAGGTATACATCTACTAAACAACCTGTGTTGGATACATATTTCATTACATTGCTACTCATACAGTTAACTAATCTTTCAATCTTTGGTTTAAATAGAATGTTTTATTTATGTTTCTTTGAAGTTTGCTCACCTTCAATCTGTGGTAGCAAAGCTTCACTCTAAATTTTTTATTTCTTCTGCTTGTATATTTTTCATATGCATCTTTGTGTGGTTTTTAATAGCTCTGTGGTCTTCATCTGCTCATGCTGAATTCTTTGCTGCTCTGGGTTTTGTTGACATGTGGAGTACGTGTTTGTCTCCCATCATTCCGCCCTGTGCTCAGCCCCGGAAGGACATGCCAGGTACATGCCAGCACTCTTGAGTGGGTCCTGGTGTTTTGATGAGCCTGCTGTCAGTTGTTTTCTTGGTCCTAAGATAATTCTTTCACGCAAAGGCATATTCTAAAAGCTTGTCTTTCCAGTCTTAACTGCATGCTTGAAGTCTTTCTGCTGCGTTCTTGGTGTCTTTTCTGTGGCTAGGAGAGAATTCTAGCATAAAGAGGGCATGAGACTCCGGCTCCTGCTGCCCATATCTCAGCCTTCCTGAACCTGCAGTTGCGGGGCGGGGCCTTCCCAGCCGGATGCTCTCATCACACAGCCCTGCCTTTGGGTGACGACCAAAAAGGGAGCACAACGTGGCCTGTGAGCTTTGTCCTGAAGTTTGTTCTTCCATGGTCGTTCATCCCACTGAGGGTGAACGTTCCAGCAAATCCCATGGATTCCAGCTTATGGCACGAGGGCTACTTCCCTCGATTCCACCTGTGTTCCACAGTAGTTCCAGGACGTCTGCTGAGCCCACGCAGTGCAGGCGTGTCCTGAGAACATGCCTCCCTGAATTCCATGTGTGTCCAGTTCAGGGATGTCTGCTGAGCCCACGCAGCGCAGGCGTGTCCTGAGAACATGCCTCCCTGAATTCCATGTGTGTCCAGTTCAGGGATGTCTGCTGAGCCCACGCAGCGCAGGCGTGTCCTGAGAACATGCCTCCCTGAATTCCATGTGTGTCCAGTTCCGGGACATCTGCTGAGCCCACGCAGCGCAGGCGTGTCCTGAGAACATGCCTCCCTGAATTCCATGTGTGTCCAGTTCAGGGACATCTGCTGAGCCCATGCAGCGCAGGGTCTCATCACTCTTATCTCTTGGTTGCTAAAAATAGTAACCTCATATTTTTCTCCAAAATGAACATTTTATCTACAGAAATAGATAAAAAATCTCTGGTATTAATCATGTCTTCATGCCTAGAAGCAGAAACCGCACCATTATCATTCTAATTATTTAAATTGTAGATGAGTAGTGCTTTGGACTATGCACATGTCCAGCGTTGACCAAGCAAGGCTGAGCTTAACATGTTTCTGATATATTCACAGAAGTAGGATTCTAAGTTCACTCAAGAAGTTCAGTGTGATAAAAGGTAACCATGGAAAAGACCCACCGTGTCCCATGAGGAGACAGATCCTTGAATGTTGGGATGGACTCGGTTTAACTTTCCCAGTCGCTGCAACAGTTGGACAGAACAGATTAATTAATGTGCCGCAAACTCTCAAGGTCCCAGAGTACACCTCATAAAGGATCCAAGCACAGTCAGACATTAAGACACTCGTGGGCACTGCATTTCTGTGCTCATCACAACTGCCTAAAGCAGCCGCTGAGGATGAGTCGCCTGAGGGATCCCAGCGACTGCTGGTTGGAAGCAGATTCAGATTAGTTTATAACCCGGTGAAAACAAAAGGGTACTGAGAAATCTGCATGAAATGTCAAGCACCCGGAGCGTTGTGTGGCTTACACCTGTAATCCTGCTCGCTGGTGGTCAGTGCTGATACTCAGCAGGTCTGGACCCTCTGCCTGGGCGTGGTCCTTGGCACGTGGGTGGGCCACCCGCACTGATATGCAATGCAGACACTCTTTTGCTGGCATGTCCAGACCTTCAAGGGCACAACTCTCATGAGAGCGCGGAGGACGCCTTCTGTGGCTCAGCCGGACGTTAACACTGTCATAGGCCTTAGTTACATTGCCCATTTCTTCACGCGTGTGAACTTTGAGTAACGTAATGACTCCAGAGTAATTCATCCATGGGGCCGATACTACACTGGAGGACACAGAGGACAGCACGCCCATGAGAGAGATCTCGACGCTTTCTGCCTGCAGAGAACATTCTTTGCAAGTTCACCAGCAAGATGGCAGATGCGGAGGCGAAGCTGGAAGGACAGAGCCGTCCATAGACTCAAAGATGCTGGGCTTTCCAGCATTCATTTTGTCCAGATTGCTGCTTTGTGGTTTCATACAAATACTAAAAGTCTGTATTCACTTAACATTTCTGTTTTCTTAGGACAAATTTGGCATTATTTTCAATTAGATAATTGGACTCATTAGAGAAAGTTTCCTTATCAAGTCCTAATTAGCAGTAATGAAGCAAGGCTACAAACAGAAAATAGATTTTCAGCAAACTGTATAAATACATTTTTATTTCTTTTAGTTCTTCAGCTCCCAAATATATATATAGTCCACAGATTTCATATGACACCCCCAGTGTCCTCTTGCCTAACACAGCGTGAGTGCCCTGTGCCCATTCTTGACATAGTGCAATGCTGAAGAGGTACAGAGTGAAACTGCAGATGTGGTTGTTTGTGGTGGAGACAAGTGAGGGAAAGAAGGGTGAGTCTCAGCTTACGATGGGACGGGTAAGACGTAGATGAATCCGAGATAAATTCTGAGACTTCCTCCTACACTGCGGAGCCAGTAAAAACAAGTAAGTGAAACTCGGAAGAAAAAGCATAGGATTTCAAAATGGGAGAATCAAGTATGAAATTCCAGGATTGCTACAATATATGAAGATGAAAACTTGGTGGAAAATGAGCAGGGAATGTGACTAGGCTTGATAAATGAGTAAAGAAATAAAGGTGGCAGTCTTCTAAACCAAAAATGACTCTGACTGGATCAGAGACCCTTTGTGTGCAGTTGTGGTGCTGTGCATGGAACCAGGGCCTCCCTCGTGCCGGCAGCCTCGGGCCTCCCTCGTGCTGGCCACAGGCCGGGCCACCAGCCCAGCACCGAGCTCCATCTTAGCTTTCCGTTTCATTAAGAAGCGAAGTTGGCAATGTTGTCCAAGTTTGCCTCAAAGTTGAAATCCTCTTTCCTCCATCCCCTAAGGAGCTGAATTGAAAGACCTGTGACACCACGCGTGTCCCAGCTTGCCTTAGACAAAAGAATTATACTGCTCAGGATGAAAGTACAGATATTAATTATGATATCATATGAGGCAAGCACTTCTCAGATATAAACCAAAGATATAAGTAACAAAGAATAGAAGATAAGCTATCCTTCATCAAAATTAAGAGCCTGGTCCAGAATTCTGGCGCACGCATGTATTCCTAACTCTTAGAAGACTCGAGAATCAGGAATTCAAGGTGATTCTTGGCTACATAAGAAGTTTGAGACTAGCCTGGGTTATGTAAGACTCTGTCTCAAAAACAAATCCCCAAAGAACCTGCGTGCTACAAATTGAACATCTGAAAACTGTAAAGACACCTATGTGCTGGGAGCGCTCACAAATCACATCGTCAAGGAAAGCACATGCAGCGCCCTCATGCTTCCAAAGGAAGACTCCAGAAAGCCAGCACTCGAACCAGTGCAGCTCCAAAAGCTCGTAGGCATGGCTCAAGCCTGGGGAAGACGTTGCATGTGAGAAGCGGTCTCCAGAGGGCTTCTCTGTCATCCCCGCCAGGAGGTCTGTCATGACCGAAATAAAAGCAACCTGCAAGTCTTACATGTTGCACAGAAACAAGACATGGTCCTTCATATGCTGTTATGGAAATGTAAAATACCACAGCTTATTTGGAAAACAGGTTGGAATTTCTCAAACTATGAAACATCGCATTAGCACAATGATGGATAACCAATGTTACACTGAAGACTTCAGTTATTTTTAGCAACATTCTTAACAGATAAATTTCAAGGTGGAGTAGTCTAACGAGCCAATGAATACTCAACTCTGGCAAATCCACTCAGTGAATCACAGCTCAGCCATGGGGAGGAGTGAACTGCTCTGGCATGTCATAGCACGGTGGATGTGGAAACACAGGGTGAAAGGGAACGATCACGCAAGACCTCAGTAGTGCTGGTCAATGCATGTAAAGTGTCGAGGATCAGGAGAATTTATACCAACAGAAATAACTGTGGTGATTTCCAAAGAAGAGACAGAAAAAACAGAGGGACCTTCTCAGGTGTTGTTCTCTGTGGTTGATAAAAATGATCTAGAATTGTGTGATGATGATGATCTTGTGCAATGAGTACATTTAAACCTGTGAATTACACATTTGAAAATGTTGAAGACTTTCATACTTGAATCAGGGCTTTCTCCTTGTTTCTCAGATGTGAAAACAGTTACTATTACAAACAACGTTTTTGGGATTCAGCACAGGACCAGATGATTCAACCGTGGGAACCACTGTGTGCATTGCCCCATCTTCACAAATCACGTGCTGGCTCTCAAAGCCAAGATACACTTGGCTTTCCTCTACCAGGGAGCTAGAAATGACGGGGACCCCCCAGTACCCTAAGTTCACCATTCTTCCTCCACCCCTCAGCGAGTGCTAGCTGGACAGTGCGCGGAGCGCGAGCAGAACCTTCTGGCAGCTCTTGGACGCCTACTGACCCTGGTCCTTGAGGGTCCTCTGTGTGCGCCGCCGTCAGACACTGGCTGTGCCAGGCACGATGGACGCAATACTAGATTTTTATTTAGAACTTAGGAGTACTGCTGCTTTCCTTGTTTAGAAAAGAAGTCCAATTCAGACCTTGATAGTCCTCAATTTTCTCACGTCTGATGGTAACAGAAATTTTCATTTTTGTGGAATGACTATGGAAAGTAAGGAGGGGGGAGTGCTTATAGTTAACTAAGTCCTGTCGTATTGATTCACATGCACAGGCGAACACACATATGCACAGAGACACAGACACACAATCACCCATCACACATATACATGGCCACACACCCGTACACATTCCGCATTGTAAAGATTTTAGACTTCAGGACCTAGAACTTGCAG